>CM062935.1:3430000-3742500 GCA_031878705.1 Tapirus indicus | reverse complement strand
ACGCTCGAGCGGGGAGCCTGTTCTCTGTGACCCTGGTCACATTACTCTACTTCCGCTAGGCATCGGGTTCCTCATCTGTCGTGTGGGCGTGATGAGGTTTCCTGGGCTCTCAAGAGGATTAAGTGAGGTGCCTCTAAGACCCCAGGTACAATGCCCGGATTGCAGCAGGGGCTCCACAGATGCCCCCTGCCTTGGTCTCATCCTCATTGGCCTCACTGCCAGGGACCGTCTCCGCAGCCCCTTCCAGCTCTAGGCTGATGGAAAGCTGGTGAGATGCCTTACCAGGCATCGTGGGGCCCGTGTGGGCCAGTCCTGAGCCAGGCGCTGGGGTGCCGAGGGGAGTGAAGACAGAGGAGACTTGGAATCTGCCTCAAGTGCCCGGGAGAGAACCCCGCGTGAGCAAGGTCTAGTGGGGGCTTCCACTGGAGGGCCAGTTCCAGCCCCAGGGCTGAGCCCTGAAACTGGCAAACGACTTCCCCCACACGCACACAGACACACACGCACAGACACACATGCACAGATGTGCATATATGCACATACACATAGACACACACGGATACAGAGATACACACCACAGATTACAGAAATGCACATACAGACACACATGCACAGGTGCACACATATGCATATGCATGCAGACACATATACGCACCACGGGTGTACAGACATGCACACAAGACACACGTACATGCATGCACACACGTGCACACAGGTATACATATATGCACACACAGACACACATTGCAGATGTACATGCACGCACACACAGACACATGTATGCACAGAGGCTCATATGTGCACACACATGCACAGATGTACGTGCATGCGCATACAGACACGCATGTGCACACATGCACACAGACGCACAGGCAGACACATATGTACACCTAGAGACACATACAGATGCACATGCACAAGTGCACACAGACACACTCTTCTTTCCTGCTGCTGCTTTGCACTTCTGCTCTGCACTCCTCACCACCTGACACACTATGTACTTTATGTATTTCTCATGGACTCGGGGTTCGCAGCCTGGCATGGCCACTGTCTCAGACGGCTTGGGCTGCCGTAACAGAATGCCACAGACAGGACGGCTTAAATAACAGACATTTATTTCCCCACAGTTCTGGAGGCTGGAAGTCTGAGGTCAGGGTGCCGGAGTGTCCATGGTCTTCTCGTGTCCTCACTTGGTGACAGAGGGAGGGCCAGCTCTTCTTCCTCTTCCCATCACGCATGCTCCACCCTCACAACCTCCCCAAAGCCCCATCTCCTAGTACCATCCCACTGGGGGGTAGGGTTTCAACATCAATTTTGGGGGGACACAAACATGCAGTCCACAACAGCCATGTACTAGCTGTGTGACCCTGGGCAGGTACTATGCTTTTCTGTGCCTCAGTCTCCCCATCTGCAAAGTGGGGACAATCACATATCTACAGTATGAGTGCTGTGCAACTACGTGACTCATTATAAAACAGGCTCCTGTCACCATGTCAATGTAGCCGTTATTGTAACACCGCGTCTCACCTATGGTCCATCTCTCCCTAGAACGTCAGCCCCATGAGGGCAGGGGGCTCCTCAGCTTGCTCTCTGCTGCACCCCCACCCAGAACAGTGCCTGCCACATAACAGGTGCACAGTCAGAATTTGCTGGAAGAATGAGGGACCGCTGGCAGCCTGCCTGGGCTTCAATTTAGTGTGAGGGGCCCAGGTGGCCCCAGGCTCCTCCTCTGCTCAGCAGGAAATCAAACCTGGCTCAGGCCGGGAGGGGGACAGCTGGGGCCCAGGGCCAGGCCAGACCCTGGGGAACCGGTTTGAGAGGTTCTTCCTCTTCCGGGCACCTGGGTGGACGGGCAGCAGGGAGGGTCTCTCCTGAAAACTCTAGGAAACCAAACGACTCAGTCCGCACCCAGGCCTCAGTTCTGCCCCTGGCTCCAGCGAGGGCCCAGGCCTGCCCGGACAGGTGCCCTCCCTGGTGGTAGCGGGCACCTTCTCTTGGTCTCAGGGCCCTTGTGGCCTGTCCAGACCATATTGCCACATCCAGACCAGCCAGGAGCTGGGGCTGGGGGCCCACTTGGTGGGAACGTGAGGAGCTCAGAGAAAACCCGGGTCAGACTCCAGCACCCCCATGTTCTTGCTGGGTGACCCGGGCAAGTTACTCGGCTTCTTGATCTGTCAGATAGAGTAAGCCCATTCTCCTGTTTGCATTAGTGGGATTTCCAGTTGTGCAAACCTTTATCAGCTCCTGCTGCGTGCCAAATGCTGCACAGGGCTCTAGGGCCGAACGCCGCACGGGTCGCGCCCGGCTTCTTCCTAACTGTCCGGCTTACTCTCAGTTCCTCTGGGGCCACCCCTCTGTCCTGGCCTCCGTCCCAGGTCCAGGCTGTGGGGTCGGCATGGAGACAGGGTCTCTGACCCTCTGAGTTGTCATCTGTCCGCGCTGACATCTGCCGAGATGGCCCCATTCCTGTCACCTCTGGGCATCAGGCCATGTAGGGAGTGGCCATGTGCTGCCCATAGCTGAGCTGCTCTTGGGCTCTGCCCCACTCTGGGACACGGGGACGTCCAGGAGGCTGCCTCAGGCCTGGAGTGAAGGCGCAGTCCCCTTTTCTGCCTTTAGTTTCTCCTGAATTTTCTGGGGTTCTATCATCCCCACCCCGCCTGCACAGGGGACTTGGCGGGGGAGAGGGGCGGGGCTAGGCTGCAGTCTGTCAGAGCATTGTCGTGGTGGAGTGGCTTGGAGAGTGGCAGGCAGACGCCTCTCACCCATGTGCCCTGCTTGAAACTAGAGGTTGAAGCAGCCCAGGTTCAGCGCTTCCCTCCTCTGTGAATTGCTCGTCATCCCTTCCCCAGGCCAGGAGGTTTGAATGCTCACCCCAGCTGTGGCCAGATCCGGGAAGGGTTGTGGGTGGCAGGAAGTCTGGGGGAAACCCACAGTGGTTCATATCTCAAGAATATCAACCCACTCACAGCACCGACTCTGATGTGGCCAGAGAGACAGAGATGAAGGGGGGCACGAGGGCCCAGAACGCCCCACCAAGGGGCTGGTCCTGTGCCTGTCGGGGGTGGGGAGCCCTGGGGAGCTCTGGCCACCATACGGATGTTGGATGGGGGTAGGGTGAACGTGGAGACCACGGGCGATTTGGTCATCCAGGGAGAGGTGGTACAGACCCGAACTTGGGCAGTGGTTGGTCAACGCAGTGGCTAGTCAACAAAGTGTCTGGCGCAGAATCAGCAGGGGGCGGGGGACGCAGCCTGGGCTACCCCGAGAATAAGGTGCCTCCCCACCCCAGCCCAGCCCAGCCCGGTGCCCGCACACGGCATGTGCTCAGCAGTGAGGGTGCCTGCAGGCTCGCTGGGTGTCAGGTGCGGTGCCAGGTGCTCTCATGGCCCGTGAGGTCATCTCAGGAGACACACCCCACCTGGCCACGTGCCAGCTGAGGGCCCTTGGGCGAGCTGCGTGGCCTCTCTGAGCCTGTCACGTGGTACGGTGACTTCGGCCTCACAGGGTTACTGGGAGGAATAAACGGAACAGGCACGCAAACACGATGGTTGGTAAGGGGTCTGGGCAGACGGCAGTTTTGGAGGCGGCATAGTTTTAAATATCCCCAAATCTCCACATGAAAAAAAGAACGACTAGACAGCAAAACCAAAGAATAAGATTGATGACAAGACCTGGCTAAAGATGTTCCCAAATTACAAGCAGGTGGGGATAAATCTGGGGTTTTCAGGTTCTCCCTAGGAAAGGGGGCTCATGTCCCTCTGACCTCAGTTTACGTTAATCTTTCTGGAGTCCCATCACCCACCCCACCGTCATGCTGGGACTCAGCCTGGGGGTGAGCAGGCCAGGCTGGGCCACCAGACCTGCATGTCAGGTGTTGACACCATGTGGAAGGAAAGAGAAGGATGCACCTGGGCAGCTGATGGACCTGAGAACAGGAGAGCCCTAATAGCCACAGAATTCACCAGGCTGCGCATGCAGCCATCCAAGGACAGCAGCTAAATGGCCAGGGGTCTCAGCATCCAAAAGCAGGTGAGTGCCAGGGGCTGCAGGAAGCTGTGCAGGCTGGGCCCCAAGAACCCTCAAAACTGCGCCCTCCAGGGCAGGGTCCACACCGATAAGAAGCTGCTGGAGTAAAGTCAAAATTGAGCAGGATGGAGGTAATAGAGACAAGAAAGAGAGGGTCCAGACAAAGGTCCAGGAGGGGCACAGAGCCCAGAAGTCTCTGGAAGTGAGTAGCCACGTTCTCAGACACCACGTGGCGTGTCTTGGTGGGTCCAAGCTGGAGAGGGAGCTCTGTGAATTAGAAAAGCTGCCTGGACCACGAGGCCTAAAAGCTCAGAAACCAACTAATTTCACATAAATATGAGCAACAGAAAAGCACTGAGATCAATTCCATACAGAGTTATTATTAAATAAGAGAGAATAACGAGCAGAATAACATCCCTGGGAAACAATGGACGCATTCCAGAAAGATGTACCACAAACAGATCAAAGTTGTATCCTACTCGCTTTGCAGAATCTGAAAATGATCTATGGAAAATGAAAAGAGAAAAAAGTAACCCACTATTCCAAAATGAGCTAAAAGATACTAAGGAAATAATAAAAGGCGAGAGAGAACAATGTAAATTAGAAACAGAAAGACTAAGAAATGAGGAGACAATTCAGGAAAGATTTAAAACAAAGAAAATAATAATTTTAGAAATAAAGACTAAACTTAAAAGAACGTAATAGATAAAACCTAAAGAGGAATAAAAAAAGTGAATGGGAGGAAAAATTTTAAAATAAAAAAGAAACAGAGACACCGATAAAAAGTGTGCAAGAGATGTCAGAACCCTCGCCCGTGAGGTGGGCAAAGAAGAACAAATGCCTGAATGACAGGAATCCCCGACGAAGCCGGCACAGCAGAGGAACTGAGTGTAACAATGGTAAATCCAGACAGATTTCCTGAAACAGAAAGATTTGGAACTCCACATTTAAAGAGCACGCCACGTATTTGAGAATATTTACCCAGAATAATCAACACCCAGACACGTTTGAGTAAAATTACCAATCTTTAAAGAAAAGGAAAAAAATCCTTTGGGAATTCAGGTAAAAAGAGCAAGGGACTTACAAGAGAATGAAAATTCGATCTTCTTCAGATTTTTCGGCAGCAACACTTCCTGCCAGAAGAAAATGGAGAAATGTATTTCAGATGCTCAAGAAAGAAAATGTGAGCCAAATAGAACATCTAGCAAAAGAGACGTTCCAGGATACAAGGGACATGCAAACAGTTAGCAACCTGCAAGAAATCAAGGAAGATTATTCCCAGGGTCTGAGCGTCCCGAGGATTCTACTAGAGAGTGAGCTGCAGGCGACCAGGGAAAGTGGTTAACAGCCTTAGCTGCAGGACGCAAGCTGAGTGAAGCCCAGAAGGGATAGATTATAGTATCTGACAACATAGACATAGGTGAGACATGAAAAATGCAGGGAGGATGGGGAGAGCACAGAAACATTTAACTGTTTTCAGTAATGAGATCTGTAATGGTAATATACTATTCTTATTCCAAGACTGTTGAGTGTGTGATGTGGAATAGAGCAAATGAATTATTATGAGACATTGCCATTTTAATATCCCTTGTGTCCTTAGAATCAGAATTCTAACTGTGGAAGAAAAGAGATAACAGATGTAATATAGCAGAGTTTAAGTCAAAATGCTGTAGTCCTGAATTTTTAATTGGAAGTATCAGTTTGAACTCACAAGGCAGTTTATATTGAAAAGAAATGTTGGTATATTCCCTAGCTCTGTCCGTGGAAAAAGCCTAAAAAAAGAAAAGACTAACCCTGTAGAAATGAGCATCCCTGGAATCCACAATGTCGTCTTGAAATACAGTTTCCTACAAAAATAAACCAGGGCTTTTTGGAGATCCAGGTCGGGCAGGAAATAGACAAGATGAGCCTGAAACATCTTGACTCAGCAGATAGCAAGAAAGCTCTCAAAGTCTAGGGTCATGTCGAAGGGTCTCTGTGTCCAGCTTGCAGAGGTGTCCACTGGCCAAAGATGGGTCAAGTTGAGTTTGAAAAAGGATGGCAATAGCAATTGATTGAAACTTTCAAATATGTCTAAATCCACGCCTTCATAGTAATATTAAAACACCCCGATCGGTCACCTGTGGAGGATGAGAGGGAACCTATTCATTATCCCCAAACTGGTAAATAAAAGGAAAGATTGTCTGTTATATTGTCTGGAGATGGATAACTGGGTGATGACACTACAAAACAAAACCCAGAGTGAAGCTATTTCTGTAGCAGTTAGGACAGTGGTTGCCTAAGGGCAGGTAGGGCTGTGACTGTGATGTGGCACATGGGGACTCCAGGGGGGTCAAAGGTCTCTTTCTTGGCCTGGAGGGTGGTTGAAGGGGTTCACGTCACGACAATTCACTAAGCTGTACGTATGTTTTGTGTGTTTCTCCGTAGATGTGTCTTATTTTGCATACAAAGGTGAACAAATAAAAGAATGATTCATGAGATGGTAGAGGTCGTTCCCCTTGTGGGAGAACAGGCATTCCCCTGTTGCTGTAACGTCTACCACAAACGTTGGAAAACCCAATCAAAGGCCAACGGGAATACCTAGTGACAGACAGCAGGCCAGCGGTGGCTTCCTGGAAAAGGCTGAATTGAAGCAGGCTTGGGAGAGTGACTGGGATTTGAGTTAGAGCGGGACTTCTCAACCTTGACACTACTGACATTTGGGGCTGGAGAATTCTGTGTTGTGGGGGGCTGTCCTGGACACTGTACGATGTTCGGCAGCACCCCTGCTTTACCTGCTAGATGCCAGGGGCAACGTCTCCCCCAGTTGTGACATCAAAAACGTTTCCAGATAGTGCCAAGCATCCCCTGGGGACAAAATTGCCCCAGTTGAGAACCACCGGTTTAGAGAACCATAAACAGATTAGAAATAAACAAAAACCCTACAACTTCTTGGAGGGTCTCTACTTGTAGGCGCTCCTCTCCTTTCTTTAGATTTCCGGCACGTGAGAGACCAGGGTGGCTGCTAGCCCAGGCCCCATAGGGGTCTGCTTCCCGCCTGACCTTGGGCCCTCCTGCAGGCTGCCCGGAGTCCAGGCTTGGGGTCCACGCTCTCGAGAGGCCCCATGACCCCAGCTGTGGCCAGAGTCAGGATGCAGGATGGTCACAGACACCCCTGGTGTCACAGCACGTGATGCCACCCTCTCCAGATGGAGGAGGAACCTGGGGTCGGGAAGGGAAGTACCCCGCCTGCAGTCACACAGAGGCTGGCCAGAGCCAGCACGCTGACCCCGGCTGACCCCTGCAGGACCAGCAAATCCTGGACGTGACAGCAGGGGAGCTGCAGAGGTGCTCTCAGAGCACCCGGCTCAGGGCTCTCATTTCGCTGGCGGGGAAACTGAGGCGGGGGTGGGGCACCTGGCTAGTGATGGACAGACCGGAACTCAGACGTCCTGACTCCCCGGGACATGGACTCCTGTCTGAGGGAGTCCGTGTTAAACGCCCGCTCTGCCCTGAGGGCTTCTGTCTGTCAGTTTTGCGCACCTCCTGCAAGGTTACCCCTGGGCTCAACCACTCTCTACGCCGCTTCACTGAAGTCTGTAAAACCCCACAAGGGGGGTTCCTCACAGGAGCAGAGGGGGGAGGGGTGGGTGACGTGGCCAGTCTGTGTCCTAGGGCACCCAGGACAGACTGCCATCAGGAGGCTGGGCTGGAAGTATGTAGGGAGGTGCCAGACGGCCAAGGAAGCTGCCACCACTGAGATGACCTTGTTGTGATCATCGACTGTTCAGGGGAGACGTGAGAGAGACCTCACACCCACAGACCAGGGAGGAGTGTGTTCTCGGGGCGCCTGAGTCCCCCTGCTGTCCCAGGGACTGCTGCGGCAGGAAGGGGCAGGAGAAGTTCGCTCTGGGCTTCCCACCCCAGTTCCATTTGGATTTGCCACAAAGGATTCTATTGTTTTAAAAAACAAGTTCTCAAACCATGAACCTAGTTTCTCCATGATTAGGGACCAAAATGAGTGTTAGAGAAGACAACGCCTGTGGGTGTTCTGAGACGTGAGGGCAACGTGGGCCAGGAGGACCGAGAAAGGGGCACGTGCAGCGGAGGTAACATTAATGGCAAAATGTTCTGAGTATCCATGGCTGCGTAACCAACCACCCAAAACCTGCCACCTCGCTACTGTGCTCATGAACTCTGGGGCCATGCGTTTGGACAGGGCTCAGCAGGGACAGGTGGTCTCTGCTCCGTGATGTCCAGGGTCTCAGCTGGAGCCTCATCTGGGATGACCTGAGTGACTGGGGATGATTCAAACAGCTGGAGGCTGGGCCCTCTGGAGGCTTCTTCACTCACATGCCTGGTCCCCGGGCTGGGAGGACTTGAAGACCGGGCTCAGCTAGGACTGCAGATTGGAGCCCCTCATGGGCCCTCACCATGGAGCCTGGGCTTCCTCACAACATGGTGGCCACATCCCAAGAGGGAGCATCTCAAGGGAAACATCTGGAGAGCAAGCATAGCAAGAATCCAGACAGAAGCTACATGGGCTTTCATGACCCAGCCTCGGGGGAGGTGCAGTGTGACCTCCACTGCACAGTATTGGTCAGAGTACTCACCAAACAGCTAGACTCAAGGGGAAGGGACACAGACCCCGCTCTCAATGGGAGAAGTGCCAAAGATTTTGCAGTCATATTTTAAAAACCACCACACTGACAGTTACAGAGCGCTTACTCTGTGCTAGGCGCTGTGTAAACGCATGACCCGCCTCGTCCCAGGTAACGCTCATCAACACCTTTTGAAGTCCTTGCTAGTACTGGTCCCATCTTACAGAAGAGGAGACTAGGGCACAGAGAGGGGAAGGATAGCCCAGTCCAGAGCTAGTAAATGGAAGAGGCTGTGCCCAGACCCACATTACTCCCCTGGTTGAAAGCCACCTCTTTTTGTCAACTGCACTTCAGATAAACTCAGCCTCCTCACCCTGACAGGCAAGGCCTTACATCATCTGGCCCTGCTCCATCACCAGCTTCAACTTGTTCCATTCTTTCTGCTCACTGCACCCTCCAGCCACACTGGACCCCTTCAGGGTCTTTGTCCCAGTAGTTCCCTCCTCCCATAATCCCCTTCCAGGAACTTCCCTCATCTGCCCCTGCTTTAGCAGCTTGAGCGTCCCCTCCCTTGGTCACTCTCCAGTGCAGCCCAGCCCTTGACACAAACTGAGATTATTTCATTGACATGTTGTTTACTGTCACCCCCCTGCTGGAGTGTCAGATCCGAGAAAGGAGATGGTTCGTGGCAGCACCTTCAGCATGCAGCCGGGCCTGGTACCCAACCGGCACTTGATAGTGTCGAGTGAGTGAGTGAGTGTGAGACGTCTGACTTGGCGCCCAGCCTCTCAACCCCTGTGTAATTCTGCATCTTTGCCCTGCACGCCTCCATTCACTGCATGCCTACTACGTGCAGGCCAGAGTGGAGATTTCTTCTCATTTATTATTAGATTCAGCTAGAATGTATACAGTTTCAGAGACAGAGGGACCTTTGAGTTCATCCTGTCCAGTGGCCACTCTGGTCCAAGCTGCTTCAACCTGTTCATTTGACAGATGGAGAAGCCAAGGCTGTGACCTGCCTGAGGTCATGTAGCTGGTGAGTGGTGGTGCCAGGATCACCCCGGGGCATTGGGGCCAGCTGATTCACACCTTTTCCCACATTCCTGATGGAAAACACAGTTCCCGAGAAGCAAGTGACTTGCCTGGGGTCACTTGGCTTGTAAGTGCAAAGCTGGGGCTGGAACCTGTCCCTTGTGGGGTTCCCCGAGGTCCCCGAGGCCTCCTAGAGCCACCTGCAGCCTGGCCTCCTTCCACTGCACTGAGGGCCACCCTGTGGGGTGTGCTGATTAGTGGGGGCTGACCTCCAGGGCGGCCAGATCTGCTTTAAAGATCTGCTCCTCTGCGAGGAGCACGGGCCGCACCCAGCGTTTCCTGTTTCTGGGGGGCTGGCCACGGGCCGTGTGTGCCGTTCCCCAGCAGCAGCAGCCGGGTGAGGTGCTCCCGGGGGACGGGCGGGCCGCCGGCCTGCGGGTTCTGCACAAAGCGGGGAAGCGTGATGTCACCGGAGGAGGTAAACAGGAGGACGCTTCCCCTTTCGCTTCCACGGGGCTCTTGCCCAATCCAGAAGGTTCCCAAACTACAGAACATTTCCCTTCCAGCCTGCACAGGGGCTCAGGTGGCTCTTCTGGGGTGGCCCCTTGGTGGGGAGGAAAGGGTTAAAATGAACAAGATAGGTGAGAAGTGGACAGTGCTAGAATCCCAGAGGTGAGAGCCGGGAGGGGCCTCGGTGGCTGACACCAGCCCCATCCCCACCCACCCCCACTTTACAGATGAGGACACTGAGTCCCAGAGGGTTTAAACAGCTCCTGAACAGCTGCCTCATTACCACTGTGAGCAGACAAGTCCTCAATACTGTGACTTGGGGGGCGGGGGGTTAGAAAACTCCACTTACCCTCAGATTGTCTTCTCGCTGTTCTATTGCAGATGTCTGCGTTTCCACCATTAAGTGTTTACTTCTGGGCGTCTGGGCTGGAGCAGGGAGGCCATCAATGCTAGCAGGACTTCAGTTCTGCCTTGGCTACCTGCTTTGGCAAGTCATTTTATCTCTCTGATCTCAGTCTCCTCCCCTATGAAATGGGAAAATGATACCTACCTCACAGAGCGACTGTGAGAATTACAGAGACAACATCTATAAAGATCCCAGCGTGGAGACTGGACCATAGTAGGTGCTTAATACTGTTTTCTATAAAATGGAGATAAGGATTATACCTTCTGTAGCTGTTAGGATTAGATTAGGCGACATATGACAGAAAACCTCAGATAACAGTCACTTAAGCAAAATAAAAGTTTGTCTCTCACGTTAGAAAAATCTAGACCTACATAGTCCAGGGTTGGTGCAGTGCTCCATAGTCATCAGAGACCCAGGTGTCTTCCATCTTTCTGCTCTGCCATCCTTATCACCTTGGGGTACAAAATGGCTGCTAGAGACCCAGCCATCACATCCCAGCTCTGGGAAGCAGGAAGGAGGAAGAAGGAAGAGGGTAACATGTAGGAACTTTCCTAGAAGCCTCACCAAATGGCTCCTCGCTCCTATTTTCAAGGAAGGCTGGGAAAATGTCATTTTCTTAGCTAGGCACATTGCCATCCCCAGTAATATAAAGGTTTTGGTTGATAAGGAAGAGGGGGAAATAGATATTAGATAGGAGAGCGAGTGTCTTACATAGCCTCCCCACAGAATGGTTTTGAAAAATAGATAATATCACGGTCAATAAAGTGCCTTATTAACTGTAATCATTAATCAAATATAAGGAATTGTTATCTGAATATCGGAAAAAATAAAATTAAAACAGACTTTTAAAAATCACCCCCTTTTCACGAGGATGGAGCTGAAAATGAGGAAGGAGGGCCCTGCCCCCTCAAAACCAAAGCGAAGGCTTTGAAGTCCAAGAAGGTAGTGCTGAAAGGTGTCACAGCCACCAAGAAAAGGAAGATCGCATGTCACCCACCTTCGACAGCCCAAGTGTCCTCGGAAGAGAGCCCCAGGAGCAACAAACTTGAGCACTGTGCCCTCACCAAGTCCCCTGGCCACCGAGTCGGCCATGAAGGAGAAGAAGGCGCATGTGTTTGTCGTGGATGCTGAGCACCAGACCACACGGCCTGGGAAGGCGCTCCGTGATATCACGTGGCTAAGGCGAAGCCCCGATGTGCCTGACGGAGAGAGAAGGCATGTGCTCCACGGGCTCCTGACTGTGAGGCTTGGGGTGTTGCCAAAACTAGGATCATCCGACTGGAGTCTGGGGGGTGGGGCAGCCAGCTCTGAGCTCACTGGGGGATTTTCAGTGAATTGGCCAGTAACGACTGCCCACTGCCAAGGTCCCCAGGCCGCTCCCCTCATGGTCCTGCTTCTGAGCGGGAAAGGGCCTCCACATGGGCCTTTTGGATGGAGGGTCCTGGGAAGCAGGACTCTCAGTGCTAGACCTGGGACTAGTCTAGCTTCTGGGTCACCCCAGCTTCTGCTCACAGGGCCTCACCCAGTCCCCCAACCCCCACCTCCCGGGTGTGGCCCCTCTCTGCCTGACAGCTCTTCGATGTGATCACTTAGCACATTATTTTAGAATGAACTATTTCTGTATCTGTTTGCTGGGCCAGCAGTTAAGCCTCCCAGGGGTAGAGACCCTGCTTCACTCATCTTTGTGCCTCCAGGGTCCAGCCCCGTGTCTGAACACCCACCATCCCTGGACTCCAGACTCAGCATCCTGTTCTCAAAGTTGCTCCTTCTAGTTACACAGCAGTGTGCGCGAGGGGCACAGGTGAGGGAGCACCTGCCGGGCAAGCCTCAGGGAGGAGGTGGTGCCTGGGGCAGGCGCGGAAGGAGTAATGGCATGGAAGAGCCTAGAAGGGCCTCAAAAGGCCTGGAGAATTAGACGCTGCTGAGGCTATTCTAGTTCAGTGGAGGTGGGGGTGTGCAGAGGGAGTGGGCGGGAACTGAGACTAATCCAGCCAGCCTGTGGAGGGCCTGGACCTCTGTGCCAGGGGGGCCACAGTTCACTGTGGGGGCGCTGGGGAGCCCGTGAAGAGTCTCGCAGGGAGGTGTATAATGATCCAGGCCCTGTGCTGCGGTGGGGAGAGCAGCCGGGAGGCCTTCCCAGACTCCGGGGAGCCGAGGCAGAGGAGGGGTGGGGTGCCGCCCCTGAACTTCTGCTCAGCTGGGTCTTCACCGAGGGCTGCTCCCTGCAGGAGGAGGCAGCAGTGAGGGCCGGGCCCCTCTGCCAGCACGCGGCTGTCTGGAGGGGAAACTGCTCCGAGGGGGCCTGGCCTGTGGCTCAGGGGGCAGTCAGGGTCAGGCCAAGGGGGTTCCAGCAGGCCAGGCTTGGGAGGTGGGTGTCAGGCTGGGCATGGAGGGCAGCCAGGGGGTGGTGACAAGTAGCCGTGGACAGGAGGCAGATGGGGACCCAACAGAGGGCCAGAATAACAAAGATGCTCTGAGCCCAGGCGGTGGAGAGTGGTGGGGACCAGGTTTGGGCTGCAGAGCATCAGTGCTTCGTTCTGCTGCACACTGAGGGCTCCCTGGGCCTCTCAGGATGAGCCGACGCGTGGCCTTGACTCCCAGCCCCAGCCCCGCCGCGGGACTCCTCCAAGCCTGAGTTTTATGAAGCAGGCTTAGCGGTCCCTGCCCAGAGCGTGCTGTGGGGTCAATGGGGGAAGCGTGACCAGAGACCCTCGCAGGAAGGGGGCGCCCAGTAGACCCTCGCTGCTATCCACCAGCCGGAAGGCGCTCGCCGGCTCTGGGCCCCAATCTTCTCTTGTGTGAAGTGGGATATTCATTCTGAATGTGTGAAGTGTGGTGAAGGTTAGATAATAAACTACGCGGGTAATCCTAAAACGACCAACAGGGCTGTGATCCATCCGCGATACCTCTTCAGATGCCAGTATTTAAAAAAAGAGCTCTGCTAAGTTGTGCAAGTGGTGGAGCAACTACGTGCTTCCCAGCGTGCATCGTTTATGTGTTTCTCTGGGTGTTTTTTTTTCTTTTCCAATTAGAATCATCAATTGAGCATTTGTCAAATATTTCGAGTATGGCTGAGCCAGGAAGTTTAAATCAGAACACTGATGCTGCGAGAACGGGAGCCCAGCTTTCCTAATATGGTGCGAAAATCAGAGTGAGAAGGAGACGCTTTCCGGAAAACTAAACCCGGGACTCAATGTCTGTCACCAAATGGCTGCAGCGGGGTCAGATGACAAGATGGCCTTGCCGACCAGTTTGGGGATTAAAAAGACGGATGGAGAGGTCAGAGCGTGAGCCGTACTCGGTCTATTCAAGGAAAGCTTCTTGTACATAAATGAATTTTAGTCTGAAGAAAGATTTCACATTAAGGGAAAGAGCAGAATTGCAGGTTGACTTGGCACTTTCATTTACATTTCTCTAAAAAGGGTTTAGCAAAAATAGGTTCAAAATGATTGTAAGAAAAACCCCATACATACTAAACCAGAGAAGTCCTTTTTATAAATCCTCCTCTGATTGCCATGTCTGGTGGGATGCAGTTGGGGACCATGACCCAGGAGACTGCTGGGTGCTGGTACTGTGTGGGGACACCACCCATCCCAGCTCGGTGTCCCCCTTGGCCACCCTGGGGACAACCACCCCCGTTTGATGTAGAGAAATGCAGTGGCACGAGACGGCCACGCAGGCAGGGCGAGGGGCAGCTGGGACCAAGCCCTGTGCTTCCCTCCACCAGTCACGACTGAATCGGTACATCTCCGAGAAGGAAAGACGGACATCTGCGATTAACAAGCTGCCAGCACGCTCGGGGACAAGCGCGGAGCAGCTCCCTAGACCCGGGTCCGAGTCCCGCATCCTCCCATACCTTGGAGCGTGGCCTGGAGCAGGGTCCTGACCCTGTGGGAGGTCCCAGAGGGCAGGAACCTGGCTGACTTGCCTCTGAATCCCCGACACAGAGTAGATACTCAATTAACGTCAGTGCAGGTGCGTTCCTGAATTTGTCTCCCAGACCTCCTTTTCAAGGACTCAGGAAATACAGACTAGCACTGGGCAAGATGAATAGAACACCAGCCACAGACGTAATCTTAGCAGCCACGTTAAAAATAGTGAAAAGAAATGGGTGAGTTCATTTTGATAATACATTTATTTAACTCAGTGTATGGAAGATATTGTCATTTCGACCTATAATAATGAACAAATTGGTAACAAGATATCTTGCATTCTTCTCCCGGCTGTCTTTGAAACCTAGAGCACGGCTCCGTCCGGACCTGCCCCCTGTCAAGTGCTGGCAGCCACATGTGGCTGGTTTCCCGTGTCGGGCAGTGCAGGCCTAGAATAATCCAGAGTCAAGTACCCAGTGACTATTCAGCAAGGGTGGGGCTGAGGCTCTGTGTGTGACCCGTGGCCCGGGTGCCTGGGGGCGGTGGAAGCGGGCTCTGAGAGTGAGCAGAAGGCAGAGGGCCTCCCATGTGTGAACTGCACCTGGCAGAGGAAAATGAGGACTCCAACCCCCAGGAGAGGACAGGAAATTGGAGGTTCCCCCTGCCCGCTCGAAGGCAGAGCCAGGTCCATTTGTGGGTGCAGCATCAGAACGGGGTGCTCACCGCCTTGCAGGATAGAGAGATTGATGAGTGAGGGACGTGAGGGGACAGAGAAGCACCAGGGCTGTGGGGGCATGAGCAGGCGCCTCACACCTGCAGTTGCACCCCACGCCTGCTGAGTGGGGCCCCTCACTGGGACCTGCCCAGTGCTCTTGGCCTGGGTTGCCCCTTGTCTCTGCCTTCCAGAGCCCGGCACGGCCTGGCCTGAGGGGTCCCAGCAGCTGCTAAATGAATCAATTGCTTCCTCTGCAATTTATGCAGCAATAACACAATAACAGGGCTGGTTTGTTCATTCATTCATTCATTCATGAAGCAATGCTCTCCAGCAGAGACTGTGTGCCGAGCCCATTGCAGAGTGGGCACACCGAGGGAGCAAGTCCAAAATGAAGGTGTCGACAGGGCCACGCTCCCTCTGAATGCTCCCGGGGAGAATCCTCCCGTGCCTCTCCCAGCTTCTGCTGGTTCCCAGTGATCCTTGGTGGTCCTTGGCTTGTAGCCACATCATGCCAACCTCTGCCCCGTCTTCACGTGGACTCTTCCCCTGTGGCTCTCTTCTTCTTATAAGGAGTCATTGGATTTAGGGCCCAACCTAATCCAGAACGACCTCATCTTGATTTAGTTAATTGCATCTGCAAAGATGTTATTTCCAAATAAGGTCACATTCTGAGGTTCTGGGGGGACATAAATCTTGGGGGGACCCTATTCACTTCCACTTCGGGTCTGATGGATCCCCCATATTATCTCACAGGCGTTCCCCTGACACATTGCTTGCCCGATTAATCCCATCTGATATTTGCTTCTCAGGGGACCGGGGCTGATGCAGAGACTTAGAGCTGGCAGGCCTGCGAGGCTGGGGCTCTGGGGTGGGGCTCTGGGGATGCATCCAGGCTTGGGGTGCTGAGCATGCACAGGAGATGTCCTGGGGTTCAGGGGTCATTGCAGAAGGCTGGGCTGGCCCCTGACCTCACTGGTCCCCAATCTGGTGCCAGGGTCAGGGATGGCATGAGGCAGAGAGGGCCCACGCAATGCCTGGCCCCAGCTTGCAGGAGCTGTCTGGGGGGCATGGGAGCTGGTTCCATTGTCCATAGAACCTGGATTGATGGTGCTGACCCAGGGCCAGGTGCCGAGGTCGGGGTCAGAGCCCAGCGGGGGACGTGGGCAGCAGAGGAGGTGAGGGCCCGTGGGGTTGGCCAGAGGTGAAGGCTGTGGGCAGGTTTTGTGGGGAGAGCTTCAAGGCCACCCGTGGCTTCCTGTGACCCTAAACCAGGCGAGAGTTGGGGTGAGTGAAAGAAGGCGTGAGGGGAGCAGACAGACACCGCCCTGCCCACAGTGCCCCCCACCCGGCCTGGGTCAGTGGCAGGTGAGGGGTGTGCTGTGCAGGGCGCTGAGCTGCAGCATCCCTCCACTGTCCAGGTGGCTTCCCCAGGGGAGCGGGAGAGAGCTCCTGAAAGAAACGGCTGCTCTGAACTCAGGCGAGGCCTGTGTTTCAGGTAGTGAAACCTTCTAGGCCCAAAGCCGGTGGTGTTGTTAAACAAATCCACCCTCGGCCAGCTCTCCCCACCGAGCCCTTCCGGATCATTTGGTCAAATTCATCTGAGGCTGACGTCACTGTTCCCAGTTCTCCCATGTGGGACTGAGTGACATGTCTCTCCGAGCCCCCTGCTCAGGGACTGAGGCCTCTACCCTCCCTGGGAGAGTTCCTAGAGGCATCAAGGAAGTGGGAACGGCTCCTTCCTTCTGTGAAGACCTGTGTGTGGTTCTTGGAAGGGCTCCAGAGGCTGGAAAAGGACGTCTCAGTGGGGCAAGGGTGAATGGGGGATCAGGGGGTGACCCAGGTCCCAGAGACCACCCTCGCCCCAGCCCACCCTCCACCTGATGGCTTTCAATCTCCCTCCCCACCCCCAGACAGACAGACAGACACACACACACACACACACGCTCACACACACGCATACACACATATGTGCCCACACAGGTGCACATGCATGCATGCATCTGGAAATGGGTGTCAGTGGCTCTGTCGGTGGCCAGCTGGGAGAGGAGCAATGGGGCTAGGCAGGGCCTCTGGGCCTCTGCCCTCCTTGATCCTGGGGTCAGCCTGGCTTTGAGTTTGGAGGTAAAGAGGGACAGAGACGGGACAGGAGAGCCCAGCTGCCGCTCTGACTTGAGCTGGCCTGAGGGACCAGGAGGTGTTTGTCATTAAAACCGAAACTGCCTGGGCCAGCCCCCCAGGCCCACTTCCCGGCTGGGGCCTGGGCAAGCTGGGCTCCTCTGTGAGGCTGTGCCCTTCTCTGTGTTGGGGGTCGTAGGACTTCCCTCCTGGGCAGGTGGGAGAGGATGCCCAGCTCGGGACTGGCCTCCACAGGGCTCCTTTAAAAGCCCTCAGACGATTAATCTCCTCTCTCTCGGGAATGCTTTTACCATGGGAAAGGGGTGTTTCCAGAATGGCCTTGGAAGTGCCCTCTGAGTCCCTGAGACCCCCCTCTGTCCTCTCTGAGCTTCATTCAGGAGCCAGCTAGAGCCCCTGACCTGGGTGGTGGGGAGACAGGGAGGCCACCAGCCCACCCGGCGTCTATGCCAACATCCACTCTGAGTAAGGACACAGGCCCCAACTGGGATATTTACAAAGTGCTCAGAGAATTAATCTGAGAAAGCGGCTTTGAGCTTTCACTGGGCCCCGGGGAGGTAGAGGTGACTGAGTTTGGCCAAATGGTCTGGAAATCCCTTCTAATGATAACATTCCAGCGTGGGAGGTATTATTGACCACTGAGCAAATTTTAGAACCACCGGCAGAGGGGCCGATGAGGCTCAGTGAGGCAGGTCCTACACAGGGCTGGAGTCCAGCCTGGGAAGGCCTGGCCACGCATGGAGAAGCAGCTCCACCTCGAGCAGGGCCTGGGCTTTGGTGTCAGACCGTGTCCACACACTGACCACTGGGCGCTCTCGGTTTGAGGTGATTGTTGAGAGGATGGATAAGAGAATGGACACGTGCACACAAAGCTCAGAGCACCCAGTAGGTCCGCCGTCAGCAGTTGTCACTGTCCCTGTGGCCAGCCCCTCGCCTCCGTCTGCCCGGCCAGGCTCCGTAGTGCGTGGAGAGTCCAGGTCAAGGTGGAACAGGGGTGTCTGGTGTTTACTGAGGGTCTGCATGGCTGCCCCCCGCAGCTGGTGAAGGGTGGGGCCTGGACTTGCGGCGGGTCTTTCTGCCTCCAACGCCAGTGCCCTTTCCACTGGACGGGATGCAGGGCAGGGCCCAGGCTCCTGAGAAGTGTCCATGTGAGGGGCTGGGCTGAGGCTCTGGAGTCAGGAACAAGCGAGGGGTCAGGCCGGTTATTAGGTTGGAGGCCCAAGGGCAGGCACAGAGGACACAGGCCTCATGGTCAGAGGGATGTGATGAGGGCTTGAGAGACGTGATGGGGTGGGGAGGGCCTATAAAACCTGGGTTGGGGCAGCAGGGAGGCAGGTGAGGGAGGGCTTCTTGGAGGAGGCCATATTTGAGCCAATGAATGGTAATTCAGTTTTCTGGGCAGGAAAGGGGAAAGGGCATTCCAGGACAGTGGGAAAAACAGGTGCAGGGGAAAATAACCTGGAGTAACCTTGGGCTTCCCTCTTGGCCCTTGAGAGCAGGTTGGTACCTGACTTCCCCTTTCCTGCCCATTTACTGTAAGCTGTCTATTTTTATTTGTCTTGATTCCCAGCCCGGATGGGCTAAGATAGTTCTTGTGTGTGTCCCCTTCCTCCCGACCGAGCGCACAGCAGCAGCCCGACCACAGCTTCCTGTCTTTCTTCATACAGCGGAGGACGAGTGTGGCCACCCAGCCGTGCAGGCCCTGACCTGGCGCCTCCCCGGCTGCTCCGCACAGTGGCTCTGGCTCCACAGCCCACGGGCATCTGCAGCTCCTGCCACCTGGGCCAAAGTTTTCTGAGGGTCTTCCTCGGCCCTCTTCCTTCTACCATCCTTCCCTTCTAGAATTTTCTTTAAGTGAGACCCTTCTTGGGGGCAGTTGAGTTTCAGAGTGGGCATCCACCGAGAGCAGGAGACAGCACTGGGTACGAGGCCTTCAGCCTGTCGGGGCCTCGAGCCCGCCCGAGGGGTGGGCTAGTTTCCCTTTTCCCATTGAAGCCCCTCATTTCATCCCCATGATCGTCGTCTGTCAGCCTGCCTTTTCCGGGTCCGGTCCACTCTCTCGGGGTCGGGGTCAGGGGGTTGTTTGGTATTTGAAGTTGGGGAAGCATCTTCACTATGACCGCATTGCTCTGAACACAATAGTGTCCAGAAAGAGGTTTTTACAACAAAGTATTTCATCTTTACAAAGAACACGTCTACCCATTAAAACATGGACACCCTTCCCCACCTGCTGAAGGAGCGCAGGGCCACTGCTCCTGTCCTGATCTTGGTGTCACCATCCCTTACTCCTCTCTCTAGTTTCTTACGTACGTGTGTTTTGTCCACACAGGGACTTGTTAAATGGTGTCATAGTGTGTGTTTTCCTCTTACTTCCTTCTTTTACTCAATGTCAGGTTGGCGAGTCACTGCTGAAAGGCACCCCACTGTGCAGATGGACCTAATCAATGGGCAGTAAATTTTGTCTTCATCCTTTTATTCATCCAAGAAAATGTGCGCCAGTTACTCTGTGCTGGACGTGGGCTAGGCACTGGGATTGCGACTGCACAGAGTGCAAACCACTTGCCTGGGTCACTCAGCCCGTCCGTGCTGGCCGGGCGCACAGCGGGGCAACGTCCACCTCACCCGCGTGTACTCAGCTCCGCTATGCGCCAGAGCTGTCAGGCACAACAGAGGCCAGCACATGGCAGGCGCTCAATGAATGTTTGTTGAGCAGAACCAAATGTTTTTATTTGGGGGAGGGAAGTGATATTACTTCCGTTTTGCAGCTGATAGAATAGAGCATTAGCCCCGTGGTTTCGAAGCCCGGCCGCATCTTAGAATTGCCAGGGGTGCCTATGACAGACACTCCAGCTGCCTGGCCCAGCCCAACCCACAGTCCGCCACCTCTCGGGGGGCCTGGCAGAGGCTCTCTGGAACCCACGGCTGGTGTTAGAGCCACCGTTCGCACCCTTCAACATCCTGTGAGAATCTGAGCTCAGAGACTGCACAGTCCCCACGTGAACCGGGCGGTTAGCATTTACCAACACGTGGCTTCCTCTTAGTTATTAATTTTTAAAGAGAAAACAATTTTTAACCACGGGGTTATAGCCGGTTCGGGCAGGAGCGGGCTGTCTGGGCAGGCCAGGGGCAAGGTGGCCCCCTCCCTCGATGTGCTTACAGTGACGTCCAGCAGCAGGTGCCGCCTGCTGTGTCACCACCACGTTTCCATCTCTCTGGGTGATGGCTCGGGCTTGTCCCCTGATGCCCACGGCCCACACCCATGTACCATCTATTATAACTGCACTCCAGCTCTCTTACAATCCTCCCATCCTTTCCCACCGTGGCAGAGAGAGAAAGAGGCCCGGACCTAAACACAACCGTACACATGTCACTAAACACACCCGCACACACACATGCTCGCACACACGTGCAGGAAGGCTCACATGTGCACAAGCACGCAGCCTACGGGATGTCCCATTTTGATGTCCACAGACCCTTCAAGGTCCCCTGTCCCTCTGAGTCTCCTCTGTTCCCGCCTGCCTGGTTGTCACGGGGTCTTCCTGCACGAGTGAAGGCCTGCTGTGCACTGGGCTGTGTGGGTTCCGGGGACAGAGCAGAGGGCATCTCAACTGTGGTCCCTGCCCTTAGGTTGCTGACCAACCAGCGGGAGGGCGGACCAACAGGCCTCTAGGGTGTGGTGCTGTCCACGCTGGGGAGGTGGTATGGGGGCCCGCTCTCGTTTGCGGGGCCAGGGAGAAGAAACCTGGGGTCACGCTTGCCCCTCCCCATCCTGGCGGTCCTGCCTCCCGAGTGTTTCTCCCTCTGTGCCCTCCCCGCTCTGCATCCACTGCACATTCAGACCCCTTCCCCCCGCCTGATGACTACGGAATCCATGTTCGCTTTCCCCCCTCTGCCCTGGGGCCCGAGTCAGCTTTCTCAAATACCAAACCGGCCTCATTTCTTTCCTGGTCAAAGTCCTCAGCTTGCCATGATCCCCAGGACAGACGCCAGCCTCCTGAGCTTGGTGCCACAGCCTTCCCCATCCGGCCCCTGCGCCCTCTCCCACTGTCTTCATTTCTTCCCTAAGCGAGCAGGGAGCCCCACCATGCCCTGGCCACTGCTCCAGGGGCCGGGGCAGAGCAGTGGGCATGAGACAGACATTTCTCACCAGCTCCCACGGCTGCAGAGTGTTGGCTCGTGGGCCTCTGCACACACCATGCTGTTCCCTCTGCCTAGCCTACTGTGCCCTCTGGGGCTTTTCTCCCCAGAAAATGCCTCTTCATTCTTCGCAGTTGGTTTCAAGGATTCCCTCTTGCCTGGGTCTCCCGCTGGGTCAGGGACCCTGCTGAGGTGGGGGGTGAAGAGGTTGGGTCTGTATTTATTTTATTCTTTGTTTTCCCGGCTATTATCTCAGGATCAGGCATACAGTATGTGCTCAATAAATATCCCAGCAGAAATGAGGAGCCCAAGGTTGGGGAGGTGAAGTGACTTCCTAGGTCAGACAGCTAGGAAGAGGGGCTTGGATTTATGGGGCGTGTTTATGTGTGATTTCTATGTGGCGAACATTCTCTGGCTGTGTCGGGCCCCTCATTTCCCTGAGGAAACTGTTTATTCAGACCCATGTATTTCTCTGCTTACATATATGTGATTACACTCTCCCAAGAAAAGGTGAAGCTTGGCTTATATTTTTGCCTGGAGTACTAGCTAACCCCTACCTCCGAATTTTTGTGAGGAATAAATAATTTAAATGTTTGAAACCAGTTGTGACATGGTAAAGGGCATCCGACAGTCAGTACCGGACGGTACCTCGTGCCAGCTGTGGGTGTGGAGTCATGCTGTGTACTCTGGGGTTATGTGTGTCAGCGTGACCCGGTCCCTACTTCCCACCACGTCGGGGACAGGCCCTGTAGGCAATTCCTGTAAACGATGATGGTAGAAGGTAACAATGACTGCACCTGGCCATCAGCTGTGGTCTGTGTGACACTGAATTCTCAGAGCAGCCGCAAAGTAGACACTCTTGTCCCCATTTGACAGGTGAATGCATCCGAGGCCCAGAGAGATGAAGTAACTTGTCCAAGGTCAAATACTTAGCAAATACTGGAATCAGGGTTTACACCGGGCGATTGAACACCAAGTGGCTGTAATCCGGAGCAGAGGGCTCTGGAGTTCAGAGAGGGAGGCCACTTCCCACCGGGGAGTTGGTGGGACAGTGCAGGTGCGGGCCAGAGCAGGGAAGCATGAAAGCACCAGCACCTGGGGGGACACCGAGTGATTCTGGGGATGCAGGAGAGGCACGGGGGTGGGGGTTAGAGCACTCAGTTGAGGCCAGACTTCAACGGGCTTCGTCTGCCCCCAAGGTTTGACTTTTAATGGAGGTCAGTTCAAACAATTATGGTAATTACTCCGGCACGTCCCTGCTCTCTGCATGGCTTTCCCACAGCCAGTGGCCGATTCCATTTTCCAGCAACCTGTGAGGTGGGCATCACCTCTGTTTTGCAGATAGGGAAACTGAGGCTCGGCAAGGGCTGTGAGTTATTGGGGATTACGCCCCCAACAGTGGGCGGCCCCAAGGAAGGGAACCAGGACAGGGTGGCATGAGCTCTGCACTGCTGTGTGCCCACGTGCTGTTATAGGAACACAAGCCTCCCACCGATCACTAGAACCCTTTCTCCCCTTCTCCAAGGGACAAAGTGGTGCTGCTCCCGAGCAGAACACCCAACAGCCTCCAAATTCCTCCTCTATTTTTGTTGTTGTTGCCGTGAGGTTTTTATTTATTTATTTTGGTGAGTAAGACTAGCCCTGAGCTAACTTCTGTTGCCAATCCTCCTCTTTTTTGCTGAGGAAGACTGGCCCTGGGCTAACATCTGTGCCCATCTTCCTCTCCTTTATATAGGATGCCGCCACAGCATGGCTGACAAGCGGTGCGTCTGTCCGCGCCCGGGATCCGAACCTGTGAAGCCCCGGGCTGTCGAAGCGGAGGGCGTGAACGTAATTGCTATGCCACCAGGCCGGCCCCTGTGAGGTTTTTTTAATTGGAGAAATAAGATCATTTCACTTTGACATCGACCATCAAGTCAATAAACTGGTTACATTTGTCTATTTATATCTATGTATAAAGATCACATCATATATCACATATGGCTCTGAAGAAGCACAGGCAAAAGTTGAGAAAGCTGTGCATCTGCGCACTAAACTGGTTGGGGGAGAAGTGACATAGAGGGGTGTCATGGTTTTTATTGAAAGTAAAAGAATACCTGTTTATCCATTCACGCATTCATGACTCTTGGTTCCTTTCCACCTCTTGGCTATTGTGAATAAAGCCGCTACGAACGTGAGAGTGCAGACACCTGTTGAAGTCCCTGCTTTCAATTCTTTTGGGTGTCTACCCAGAAGCGGAATTGCTGGACCATATGGTGATTCTGTTTTTAAATTTTTGAAGAACAGCCATACCACTTTCCACAGTGGCTGCACCATTTTACATTCCCACCAGCATGCACAAGCGGTCCAATTTCTCCACATCCCTGCCAACACTAGTTATCTTCTGTGTTTTCACAGTAGCCATCCTCACGGGTGTGAGACGGTATGTCACTGGGGTCTTGCTTCACATTTCCCTAATGATTAGTGATGTTGAGCATCTTTTCATACGCTTGTTGGCCATTTGTATATGTTCTTTGGAGAAATGTCTAGTCAATCCTTTGTCCATTTTTTAATTGGGTTTTTTCGTTGTTGAGCTGTAGGAGTCCTTCATACATTCTGGATATTAAGCCCTTATCAGATGTATGATTTGCAAATATTTTCTCCTATTCTGTGAGTTGCCTTTTCACTCTTCTGAGAGTGCCCTTTAATGTACCAAAAGTTTTCATCTTGATGAATTCATCTATTTTTTCTTTCATTGTCTGTGCTTTTGGTGTCATATGCAAGAAATCATTGCCAAATCCAATGTTATGGCACTTTCTCCCTCACCCTCTATATTTTTTCAACAGAATTTTATTTAACACATAAATCCCTGCTAAAATGCCCGGAGGAATACTGACGTACCGCAGTTTGAGACCGCAGTCCTCATAAACTCTATCAAAAAAATAATTTACTGAGGTGAAATTCCATATCATAAAATGAACCGTTTCAAAGTGAGCACTTTAGTGTCATTTAATATATTCACAACGTTGTGCTCACCCCGTTTTTGCATCAGTACTTTACGGTTTACACCTATTTTCATATCTGTTTTCTCATTTGATCTTCGCAGTAATCCTGAGAGCTAGACAGAGCAGCAAACCCTTCCACAGGAAGGGCAGGAAGGGAGGGTGACCTACAGCGAGAAGCCATTGTACGGCTAGCACCGTGCAGGCAAGTTCTTTAGCCAATCTGAGCCGGATATTCCCCGACTCCAGTGAGGGGCAGTGACACCCCTGGGCAGGTGGCCAGCCTCGACGTGCTCCTTCCTTCTTCTCTGGGTCCCCTTATCTGCATTGTCTGCCTCCAAGTGACCTTTACGTGGCTTGTCCATCCATGATTTTGAGTGCTGGTTATCTCCACTTCTATCTCCAGTCCCATTAGCCCTTTTCCAGGACGGGGCAAAGCTTTCTGTAGGCACTTTTGGAAGTCTCTGTAGCATGAGCGCTGGGGACTTATTAAAAAGCACAGAGCCAGGACCTAGGAGCCCTGTGGAGGTCATCCTGCCCCCTCTGTGGGGTCAAGGATGAGGACAGGGAGGCCCAGAGAAGTGGAGTCGCGTAGCGCTGCACCCCGCTGGAGCTGGCCTCCAACCTGGAGCTCCCTTCCTTTAACCCTTCCACCCCTTGGAGGAAAAGGGACACTTGCTCCTGCTTGAGCCTTACTAGGTCCCCACGGCGACAGCTGCCCAGTGTTTACCTCCCGGAATCCTGACCACACCCGGCAGTGTTTGCACAAACAGGAAGCCGAGGCTTAGGGCTGTTGAGGAGCTTGGTGGTCACACAGCTCATGCGGGAGCCAGACTCCAGCTCAGGGTCCTGCAAGCCCAAGGCTTTGTCACCTTCCAGGAGCAGCGCATGCCTCCATCTGGTATCTGCAGGCCTCTCTCCTGGGCATGGGGGATTCCTAGGTGACAGACTTGGCCCTGCCCTCTGCTGAGGCCACCAACAATGAGGACAATGTGGAGAGAGCCAGACAAGTATGAGCAAAATCCACTGTTCTTTTGAAGTCAGCGACTGTAACTACTTGTCACGGCTCACTGGTGAGAGCCATGGATGCCAGGTGCTTCCAGACCCAAGGGAGAACCAGCTGTGACTCACCAGCCTTAGGTGACTTAATAAGTGAAACAAACCCTGAGTCAGGCTGGGGCCATGGGGCCTTCACCAGGCTGGAAAAGAGGAAGGAATCTTTCTGTCTCCAGATCCGGCTGGACTCACCCTCTTTTGATTTTGGCATTGCTTTGTAGTTATTGGTCCTTTTCTTCTTAGGCTGATGACATTATTAGTAAGCATTTCAGGTTTTTTTGTTTTTTTTTCAAGAATCATGGATTACTAGAACTAGAAAAGTTCTTTTGGAATCATTTCCCACTTTGCTTATTGACGTATGCCAGGGTGCAGAGAGGGGAAGGGATATGCCCAAGGTCAGCTGGGAGGCAGAGCTAGGACTGGGACTGGGATCCTCTCCAGGTTCTGTGCCCAACCAGGCATCAAAGCTAGTCTCCTGAGCCCAGCCTGGTGCTGGGGCAGGCCCCTGGTCCACCGGGATCAGGCCAGGCCTGGAGCTAGCCCTGGAAAGGCCCTGCCTCGGACCCTCCTCAGCTCTGCGCTCCCCAAGCTCCATTCCAGCGTCGCTCACCCCACCCCGTTTCCTGCTGAGTTTACTCAACCTCTTACTGCATATGGCCAGCCTTGGGTTAACCAGGCAGAGCTATTAACTAGGAATGGATCTTTCCACTGCCAGCCCCTCAGGCTGTCCCCGCCTGACCAACTCCACGTCCCTGGGCCCAGGAGGGCTTCCTGGAGGCAGCGGGAGCGGCGGGGTAAGCACCCGGCCTTAGTCCCTTCACGCCTTCCAGGGTGGGCCACGGGGCTTGCCGGAGCAGGGATCCTCGCACCCTTGGCCCTGGAGGCTGAGTGACCTCGCCGGCCACCTGGGACCCCGCCCATTTCTTCCTTCGTTCCCAGGGGAAGGGGCTGCAGCTGGGCGGGGTGGGGCGGGGCCGGCAGAGGGGGCTGCGTGTGAGGATGTCGCGCACGGGCCGGGACCCGCCCCGCTGGTTAGGAAATGACGACCTCGCACTGGGATCCGTGCCCGCCCCCGCCAGTCCCCGCCCGTCCCCGCCCCCGTTAAGGCCACGCCCCCGCCAGGCTCAACTCAGGCTCTCCAGGCCCCGCCCTCGCTCGGGCCCCGCCCCCGCCCACCCCCCCGCCCCCGGCCACAAGGAAGGCCCCGCCCGCCCCCTTCGAACAGGCCCCGCCCCTCCAGACTCCATCCCGCGAAGCGCCGCTCAGGCCCCGCCCCTCCTCGTCCGCCTCTTCTGTCCCTCCAGGCCCCGCCCCCGCTCCGACCCCACGCCCCCGCTCAGGCGCGGCCCCGCCCCCGGCCCCGCCCCGCGGACGGAGCTCTCCGGGACCCGCGGGCTGCAGACGCGCGGGCGCTGGGCCAGGCGGCGGGGGCGTGGGGTCGGAGCGGGGCGGGCGGCCGAGGGGCCCGAGCCGGTGCGCCCGGCGGGCAGCGGCCGCGGAGCAGCCATGGCGGAGGCCGCGCCGCGGCACCTGGCGCTGCCCTCGGGGCTGCTGGAGCTGTGCGCGCTGCTGGGGGCCCCCCGGGACAGCCTCCTAGGCCCCGCGCAGGTAAGGACCCCGTGGGGAAACTGAGGCGAGGGCGGGCCGGGGGGAGGTTGGTGGCGGTGGAGGTCGGAGAGCGGGGTCAGGACCCGGCGCCCCACGAGTCGGCGCCCCGTGCCCGGCGGGTCCTCCGACCCCGGGCCTGGGCATCCGGGCCCTGCCACCCCGCCCCGTACCCACGGAAGCCCCCGGGCGGGGACCCCGAGCGTCTGCGGGGCGGGGACAGTGCGCCGAGGTCCGGCCAGGCCCGCCCCCTCCAGCCTGCGGTGCCGAGAACAGCAGCTGTTCTCCCGGCGGTGGAGGAGTCGCGAGTGGCCGCCACCCGGGGCTACTTCCCCTCTCCCCGCCCGGAACACCCCTGGGTGGGGACCCGCGGGAGTCCTGCGGCGACTGTTGCGATTAGGAGCGCTCGCGCCCGTCGGCCCCTCTGTCTTCAGGACGCCCGCCTGGGCAAGGTGAAGGCGGGGTGGGCGAGGCTAACGCGGCCGCTGCGCCTGGACTTCCAGGGCCCGGAGGACCCAATCCTTGCCTGTCACCGATTCAATCATTTCATTCATGACACAAGGACCCACTGTCTCCTAAGTGGCGGGTTCTGTTCTAGGCACAGTTTAATGAGATTTTGAGTTTTAGATTTAGGGACCGCCTTTACACGTTCTTCACTGAGCCGTTTGGATGAAATCTAGCTGCTTTTCTCACTTGCGGTAAAACCCTTGCGTCTTCCCGTCCCTTTTCTCGTCTCTGCGCCCCTAGCAGCCAAAGTGGCAAACTCATGTCTCTTTCTCCAGGAAAGCAGCAGGTTTGGAAATTCTCCTTCTTGTTTCCTTCCTGTGGTCTCACTTTTTCTTACTTCTGGAACCCTGGGTTTCTTTGTGTGGGTCTGTGGCCCTCCTCTTCTCTTGGCCCAGGATGTCTGCCATTTTCCTCTGGTTAGTGGTGATGCCCAGTGTGTTCAGAGATTCCCCGACTCTACTGCCCAGTTATCTGGGCAGGTCCTTTCAGCTCATTCTAGGTGACAGCAATGAAAGGCAGAGAAAGGCATTTGAGTATTTAAGGCTGCAGGGTGGACAGGAGGTCACCAAGAGAAGCTAAATGTTGCTGAAATTAACCAGACAAATGTCTGTTAATATCTTGGTGGTCTCTACTCCTCGGCTTTAGTACAAAACCAGTTTCAAGGATTTCTGCATTTCCCTCCCCCTTGGTCACTCCCTGAACCTCCATAATCTCAGTGGCCCTTTTTGATCTCTGTCTCCTCTGACCCTCATCAATTGAGTTGTCTCCTTGCCTCTAATTTGCCAAATGGCATTTCCTCCTTTTTCTTCTAGTAGGAAATGACCCGGTTTCGGTTGTGGTCTTCTCTGCAGTTGGGTGTCTTTGCTTCTTGGATGATTACAACATGTCTATAAGTTGCCTCGATGTGAGACGTGTCTTTTGAGAGCAGGATGAATCAACTGGAATATTTACAGTGGTACTTTCCTGAACTAAACAGGCTGCAACATTTTCCCATGGGGCAGTTTGCTACTCTGCATTTTAACTTTTATCCTCTTTATTCTATACTCTGATTTTGTTAGGGGTTTGGTAGAGGGTGGAGAGAAAAACAGTTGAAAGAGCAGGAATAAAGGGAGTGTTAAGTGATGGATTAAACTTCCTGGAGTTACCCTAGTTTTAAGACCTACATTAATGTTACAATTAACCAAACATTTGATTGTATTTAGTTAGTTTTATTTTTATAGCAGTTCTATTTTAAATGTCCAAGGCTTTTTTATAATTTTTAATTTTACTTTTTAAAATCACCAGTTCTCTGTGGTTCAGGCATTCATATTTGGTGACACATGAAAAAGAGGCCCAGAGGTATGAGGTAATATCCAACTTAATGTTAGGATAGTATGGTGTCCTAACTTTTTGTTGTATTTCTTAGATGGATTGGCATTTGTTTTATGAGATGGTGACAATTCGAGAATCCAGTTCAATTCCCATGTGAGTTACTCTGTTTAGTTACATTTCCCTCCACTCCTTGGTTGCTATGGAGACCAGTCATGGTGTGTGAAGGGATCCATCCCAAATCCATCACAGAGTGGTGGACAAGTGCTCGGAGCACCTTCCATAGTCTAGGTCACTAGCATAATTCTTGTTTGTGAAGGCATATTTTTGTGCTTTTTTAATGAAGAGCATCCTGTCCTGGCTTTCAACTGTCCAACAGAACTTTCTGGATGATGACAACCAGTGTTCTTTATCTGTGCTGTCCAATACAGTAGCCACTGGCCACATATGGCTGACGGGTGCTAGTGCCACAGACGAACTGGATTCTAAATTTCATTTAATTTTAATTAACTTAAATTTAAATAGCCACATGTGGCTACTGGCAACTGTTGGACAGCGCAGTTCTAGAGCATTAAAAAATCTGTTAATTCCTGTTTTGTTTCACAAATGATGGCCAACCCTATAGTGAAGATCAATGCCACCAAATAATCTAACAGAAATAAATCTGTGACTCAAATGAATTAGGGGATTGTGGTTTTTACTTTATAATTAGCTTTTTTTTAGACTAAAATGATGCTTATTGGGTAGGGGTTTAGTAAGTCAGTGTCTGGGAGAGAAGAGCAGGAAATAACTGTGGCAAGAGTCTCCTCTTACCCGGTGGGTGAGGGACAGTTGCAAGATGTATCAGAAAGTAACCTAGGAACAGGTGGGATCCAGGACTGCAGGACTGCGCTGTGAGGATTTATTCTAATGAAAGAGTTGGGCGTGTGCAGACATGTACCAGTGAGACTGTTCGCTGCTGCCCTTGCTCAGGTGGTTCAGTGTGATGAAGACTTAAGAAGAGTCCAGCTGACCCTCAGTAGGGGATCGGCCAGATACGTTACTGAATTGTCACAGGGTGACACTATATAGCTGTGAACAGGGAAGTCAGCCACACATTATGGTTAAGTGGAAAAAAAAGCTAATGGAATCGTTTAAATAGGATGACTGTATTTATGAAAAAAATTGTATTTATATATACATAAAAAATGGGAAGAATGTATCCCATGCTGTGCAAAATGTGTTACCTTTGAGTCATGGAATTGAGGGAAGGCCTTCCCTTCCTATTGTTATTTCTTTTACTATTTTTATATTGTTATTATTTTAAAAAATAGACTATGTTGCTTATCCAATCAGAAAAGACAGCGGGGATATACACTTTGAGAAAAAATGGGTGGGTAATGAACTACTGAATGCCAAGGTGGCTGAATTTGGCCACATCACTTTAAGTGACTAAAGATGAATAGAGGGAATGAGGGGGAGTTTACTGGCTCCAGTGTGTTGAGCAATATTCAGTCCAGACTGAGCATGCCTCTAAGGGATCACCGAGTGCCAGAGTATGGATGGACGAACCGCATCCACTAAGAGCCATCTCTGTGCTAAATGTGGGGACACAGAGGCGAAAAGAGTACAGTGCCTGCCTCACCCACCCTACAACCCTGAAGGTGATGTGGTACCACTGCGCAGGGCAGCTGTGCTCTAGAAAGTGATAAAGAAGGGGAAGAGGGAGCCTGGAAGGACATGCTCTAGGAGGTGATGACAGAGGGGAGTGGAGGCTGGAAGGAGGTGCTCTAGGAGGTGACGACGGAGGGGAGTGGAGGCTGGAAGGAGGTGCTCTAGGAGGTGACGACAGAGGGGAGTGGAGGCTGGAAGGAGGTGCTCTAGGAGGTGACGACGGAGGGGAGTGGAGGCTGGAGGGAGATGCTCTAGGAGGGGATGAGGGAGGGGAGTAGGGGCTGGAAGGAGGTGCTCTAGGAGGTGATGACGGAGGGAAGTGGAGGCTGGAGGGTGATGCTCTGGGAGGTGATGAGAGAGGGGAGTGGGGGCTGGAAGGAGATATTCTAGGAGATGATGAGAGAGGGGTGTGGAGTGGAGGCTAGAAGGAACTGTTCTAGGAGATGATGAACCAGGGGCATGAAGGCCTGGAAGGGTGCTGTTTTCCTGGCTGCAGAGCAGGAAAAGTCCCCCTCCAGTGAGGGTGAAGGTGAGAGGGTCCCTGTGAGGAGGTGGAGCGTGGAGCAGGCTGGGCACATGTCAGGCAGAGCGGAGAGCAGGGAAACGCACAGCATCGTGACAAAGTTGTGTGTCTGGAGAATGACTGAGGGGTTCAGTTGTGTGTGGCTTTAGGGGTACTCTGGTTTCAGAAGCAGGCTGGCCTGCTGCTCAGGTGCATAACCATCCAGGTCGTCGGCCTGTTCTCTGACACGTGCACACATGTGATACACACACAGCGTATATAGTAATAATGGCCACGTAGAGAAACAAACCCTTTTTTTCGGTCTGGTGGAGGGACAGAGATGGGTCTCTGGGGCTGGTTTAGGTCCATGGAAAGACCTGGTCTCTTGGGGTAAGAGGCCGATGCTGAACGTCAAGAGCCACTGCCCGTTGGAGCAGGTGGGTGACGAGTCATGTGTGCTCCTTAGACAGGGGTGCCCTGCTTTGGAAGAGTGGACATGGATGCAGGCGGGCAGCCCTGGGCCAGGGAGAGGAGAGAGTGTCATTCTTCTCACAGCAGAGACCTTGAAGGATTAGTTCCTGCTGAATCTGTACTCTGAGCCACGGGGTGTGCAGGTGCTCGGTTTGCAGATGCGGTGCAGATGGGCAGCAGCTGGGCTTTCTGAGGCTAGTAGCCCTGAGGTGTGGGTTTGCAGATGGGGACTGAGGGGGCAGGGGCCCACGGCACCCGAGTCCCAGCCCCAAAGACCCGGGAGGGTGACGTCTTCATTGCTGAGGAGCATGTAGGTGGAAGATCAGATTTTGGGGAAACCAGCATGAGCTCAATTTTGCAAACCATAAGTTAAGGGGACCCACATGGGTATGCCTGGAGGCAGGTGGGTTAGCCTGGGACCAGAAAGAGGTCTGAGCTGGGAGTAGGACTCTGGGAACTGCCCCGCTGTGCGCAGATGGAACCTGCTGAGTGTTGAGATTGCTGGGCAGGCTAGGTGCATGGGGACGGACTGGGGCCGAGGACTCAGCCCTGGGAGGTCACAACCAGGAAGAAGGGGTCCACAGCTGGCCACAGAGGAGCAGTCAGGAGGGAGGTAAAAGAGCAGAAGGGAGGCGGCTGGGGAGGTTTCGGGAAAAGGGGCCTGTCAGCTGTCTGAGTGTTCCTGGAGCAGACTCATTTGCCCTCTGACTGTCATTTGTCTCGAGTTGTTTCACAGTGGGTGACCTATTGCTCAGTCTTTATGTGAGCATGTTTTCTTAGTGAATTAGGTCCGAACTGCTGGATTTTGATAGAAAAGTTTTAGAAAAGATTTCATAGAAATGAAGAAATGGGTTCTTTTCATGCATGACACACAAAAAGTTTTTAACTTAGACAATAATCTGGATTTCCCATGCTTGGTCTTGGTTCCTTCTGGTATTAAATTTTTTTCAAAATATAAAGAAATTTTTGTCAATTTAAATAATATAGCATAAAAATAAGCATATAGCATTTAGAGTGTATTTGCTGACTGAAAATGCTGTCATTGTATGAATCCTTTTTGTGTAAGAATCCTCCTGTTGGTACCACTGATTTTTGTGTGTATATGAGGGAGACTAGCCCTGAGCTAACTTCCATTGCCAATCCTCCTCTTTTGTTGCTGAGGAAGACTGGCCCTGGGCTAACATTCGTGCCCATCCTCCTCTACTTTATATGGGACGCCGCCACAGCGTGGCTTGACAAGTGGTGCGTCTGTCCGCGCCTGGGATCCGAACCTGTGAACCCCGGGCCGCTGAAGCGGAGTGCACGAACTTAACTGCTAAGCCTCCGGGCTGGCCCTGGTACCACTGATTCTGACTGAAATGTTGATGTTGGCTATTCCTTTTCTGCTGGTCAAGGTCACATTTCCCCTGGTGACAATGACGTCCTTCCTGATGCCCTTTCTAAGCTCCCTCAAAGACCCTCCATGGCCCACTCCCCACCCTGGCCGCCTCTTCCCATATCTCTTATACCCAGAGAATCCTGCTTTAGACTTCTCTGTCTTTATCTAGCTTGGCGCCTGAACCACTTCCTTCTCTCTCACAGACTGTATTTCACGTACCTTCTTTGAAAGAGCTGAAGTGAATCTGGTAGCAACACGTGGGTAGTCCTGACTCTGTAGTAAGATAGAAAACACAGGGAAGGAGGAGCCCAAGTTCTTTATATTGTTTGGGGGAAGAATGAAAAGACAAAAGGTTAAAAAAAAAATCTTGTACCACGTTAAAGTTCAAAAGAATTCAAGCTGAATGACCCCCTTTTATAGATGGACCATTTGGTCGGTGGAGGAAGATGCGTCTCTTCTCTCTGTGTCCATCAGTGCCTCTTCCTCCCTCCTCTCTCCTCTTTCCAGGTCCGTGGTGACAGAACTATGTGTGTCATGGCCCAGCCGGCGCGGAGGGCACAGTGTTGGCAAACGTGTTTGTGTAGGGTGTACGATGTACAGAGCCCTCACTGCCGTTTCCTCCCCACCACCCATGTCAGAGGACGTGGGGGCTTCCTGGGGGCCCAGGGGGCTGAGCACTTGACCTGTTTCCATCTCCTGTGTTCCTTGCATCCACCCCTTGAAAGGGAAGCTCAGAGGGACCAAGTAATTTGCTGCTGTAGTTCGAGACAGAGCCGGGATTTGAACTCAGATCTGTCCATCCTGGTACCCAGCGGGCTCTGAACGGTAACGCTTTGTGCCGAGGGGCAGATTGTTGCTGTCTGGGTAACTGCCGAGGAACCAGCCTTGGGGAGGTTACGTGACTTGCCTAAACAAAGGGCCTGAGATATTCCTAAAAGCAACTTCCAAGACTGTCCTTACTGTCGGAGCCGCTGGTGGAGAAGCCATGCACACGACAGTGCAAAACTCATGTTGTGCTTGTGGGTCTGCAGGGGAGACAAAGGAAATGAAGAGCGGGTGCTTAGATGGAAGGACAGAACAGGACAAGAGCCGACACACTGGCAATAACTCTGGCAATTTCTGCTTGTTTCAGGTTGCCCAGAGGAAGGGAGGCAAAAGTCTTTCTTCTCTCGATCCAGAGGTTCTGTCCGTTTTTGTGCCTCCTTTTGTCAGTAAGGAGGACAGCCAGGTGGCGGGTGCCAACGGCATGCTTCTCAGCAAAACCAGAAGGCGCTCCCTCAGAAAGAAGAGGGAGAAGCCCAAACCAGAACCCAGAGGCCTCCCGGAGGGCCCTAGAGAAGCGGATTCCGACGACGTTAGTGTCCCCAACGGTGTGGACCTGCTCGCCCTGCCTCAGCTGTGCTTCCCAGGTACCCTGCGCCCGACAGAGCGTGGCGGCCCGTGCTTTCCAGCTACGCCGATGGCCTGTTTCTAGAAAGCGGACTGGGGTGGGGCCGGTGACCCCTCACTGCATCCTGTGTCCTGTCTCGAGATTGAGTTTTCTTCCTCTTGGGAATTTCAAAGCTAAAAGGAAGCGTAGATCGTTTAGCACAGTCCTCATTTTTTGGAAAACTGAGTCCCAGGAGAGAGGCTACGTGGTTTGCTGATGGTGCTTTCAAAGGATTTTCAGCTTTGATTTAAAGTCTAGTCTTGAAGCCTGGCAGATGGGCGAATGTGATGTCCACTTAGCCTGCGGCGGTTCCACCCCAGAGTGTGCCCCCACCTGCCCCTCTCCCTGTGTTCTGGGTCCCTAGGACACAGGCTTGCGCACAGGCTTGCGTTTTTTCCCCAAAACTGATCATTTCCTGGAAACAGCAGGCTTGTGTTTCTGGGCTTCAAAAAGCTGGTTTTTGAGAAATGTTAAAGTGGTTGATGTCAAAAACTCAGACTAAGGACTTGACCTAATTACCTATCTGATGGTTTCCATTGTGAAATTGATGCCGTTTCCTGGTCCCAGGGATTATAAACCGGGATGGGCTGGGACAGTCCCTGCCCCTTTGTGCTCGGGAGACAGCCATTGCCCCAGAGCACCCTGAGGGGTTGTCTGTGTTCCTTCCCACATTCTTCAGAGCACAGAGGGCTGGCAAGGGAATTGCTGCACTCGGGCGGGGGGATGCGGGGGTTGAGGGAAGTGGAGCTGAGCGTGTTCTGTGCGCTGTGAAAGCTGGCTCGTGGATAGCCCAGGCCTTAAGGTGGACACCACGTGGCCGTAATGAGGTTTCTTCTTTCTTTCTTCCATCTGCAGGGGGCGTGTGTGTGGCCTCTGAACCGAAGGAGGATTGTGTCCATTTTCTGGTGCTGACTGATGTCTGTGGGAATAGAACCTACGGCGTGGTTGCCCAGTACTACCGACCCCTGCACGTACGTGGCTCCCGTGCCTTCCCTCTGAATTGGGGTTTAGGTATTTTTAAATCGTGATCAAATATACATAACAATCACCATTTTAACCGTTTTAGAGTGAACAGTTCAGTGACATTTAGTACATCACAGTGTTGTACAACCACCATTACTGTCTAGTTCCAAAACATGTCCATCACCCCGAAAGGAACTCCACACCCGTCAGCAGTCACTCCCAGTGCCCCTGCCCCCAGCCCTGGCCACCAGCCGTCTACTTTCTGCTCCTATGGATTTGCCTATTCTGGCCATTTCATGTAAGTGGAATCACACAATGTGTGTCCTTTTGTGTCTGGCTTCTTTCACTTAGAATAATGTTGTCAAAGTTCATCCATGTTGGAGCATGTATCAGTGCTTCGTTCCTTTTTATGGCAGAATAATATCCCACAGTGTATATAAACCACATTCTGTTTATCCGTTCCTCAGCTGATGGACGTTTGGGTTGTTTGCACCTTTTGCGTATGAAAAGTGCCTGGGTTTAGGTTTTGAGGGCATGATCCGGTCATCACATATTTGGGGAGTGTTTTCTGGGCAGGGCTGCTGTGTGTGAACCAGCTGGCCTTGCAGGAGCTTGTAGGGGAAACGATGGACCAGAAGGTACGGAGTGATCAGCTGCCTACCTCCAGAGGGTTTCCAGAGGCAAAAGGAGAACTGGTGGACTTTGTTTTCATGCCCTGGTGCTTCATCGAGGGCAGTCAATGACTTCCACCTGGTAGAAGGAAGCGGCTGCCTGGATTATTCTCTCCCCTCTCCCCTCAGAGGCTGGGGCAGTTATTTTTAGGTAAAATTCTCCTTACATATGTTACTGTAAGTGTTGGGAGGCATAAGATGTAGTCAGATGGGTTCCGTCCCTCTTGCTTGTGGAGTAGGGGAGGCTCCCCCAAACGTCCTTTAAGAATGTGCGGGGGCACAACTCACTGCTCTACCCTCTGAACGCGCAACGTCACTGTTCTGACTAGGGTGTCTTCCACGTCATCTTCCACGATGCGCTGAGAGCAGCACGGGGAGGTCACACTCGCAGCCATCCGTGCAGGCTGTTGTCTCTGTGACAGTGGTGACACTGGAGGGCCAGGATCAGAAGGTGACAGGTTGCTGTTGCTTTTTCTCTAGGACGAGTACTGTTTCTACAACGGCAAAGCACACTGGGAGTCGTCCAGGCTGACCCTGAGCGTGTCTGGCTGCTTCGTGCCCTTCGCGGTGTGCGTGGTCTCCAGGTTCCCCTATTACAACGCGCTCAAGGACTGCCTCTCCTGGTGAGCCGTGCACGCGCCGCCCCCGACCCTAACGCCACCGCCTAAAACTGATGAGCAGTGGTGGGTTCAGGTGTGCACAGGAGCGCTTGTGAAAACCCAGATTCTTCTGGAAATGATAACATATGGGAATGATATGGCAGAAGAAGGAAGATAAAGCCAAACTATTGAATGTAAAATTAGTATGGAGGATTTCATTTTTGTTTGTTATTTCTAAAGAGATATATATTAGGAAAAACTTTTTCTGGCTGTCTGAGAAAATCAGGAGGCTGCTATTAGTTCTGATGAGTTTTAACATTTTAAAAATTACCTTTTTCGGGGGTAGAATCTTTAACTGTCTTATTGATATTGAGTAGAAAGCCTGAGGATGTGGAGAATTTTTGAAAAATTAGGAGAGCATTGCACTGAACCTGATTGACTCCCGTTGTCAGGGGATGTGATTGTAACCTGTGGAGGCCCCAGTGCAGCCTCGGTTCTGTCCCACTGGGCACACAGGCACTGTGGGACCACTGTCCTTTATTTTCACTAAGTTATATTCTTAGAATTTGTTGTTGTTTGATTACAAGCTGAGAAAAAGGGAGTTGACAAAGGTTCCTTTTTTGTGTGTGAGGGAGACTAGCCCTGAGCTAACATCCATTGCCAATCCTCCTCTTTTTGCTGAGGAAGACTGGCCCTGGGCTAACATCCATGCCCATCTTCCTCTACTTTATATGGGACGCCGCCACAGCATGGCTTGACAAGCAGTGAGTCGGTCCGTGCCCGGGATCCGAACCTGCAAACCCCGGGCAGCTGAAGCAGAGCGTGCGAACTTTATTGCTGTGCCACCAGGCCGGCCCCTAAAGGTTCTTTTTCATGTCATACTACTGAAGAACAATCCATGGCAATCTCCTCTGAGTTTCTTGTAAAGGACAATCATTTCAGACCTGACATCCCCCCAGAGGGATGACCTGATCCGCGTGTTTCCCAAGCAGGAATCCTTGCTGTTCAAACCAAAGACCTTTGTGATTCCAATTCCAGCATGTTAATGTTTTATTTTTTTAAACAGGCTGGTCTTTGGACATAGCCTGCATTTTATTGCCATAGACATAAAATATCTTGTAGAACAGAGAGCTAACTTGTTCTTATTCAACAAGTAGTGAATTGAGCGTCTGTGCATTTATTCAGCGTATGTCTGCCAGGGCACGGAAGGTGCTAGGTTGATAAATTAGGACATGGTGCCATTGTATTTATTGTATTTATTAACTGTATTATTAACTGTATCTTCAGTACTTGAAGGTGAATAGCTTTTTAAACTTATCATCAGTTTCCTCCTCTGTAAAATGGGGTGGTTATTCCCACTTGTATTAAATGAAGCGAATGGGTAAGGGCAAACAGCGTCCCAGGACAGCCGGTCAGAAAGGCAGCACCTGGCCTGCCCTCCCAGTCTTTGCTACACGTGTTTATTCAGCAGTTGACCTTTTATAGTGTGATTGGCAGCAAACATCTTCCTGCTAGACTTGAATGCAAATGTGTATTTGACTTCAAAAATGTGTTCCTTTTTCACACTTCTCAAGTGTTCCCTGTCTGTTTTAGTGGTCATTGCTACATGATCAGAACTAGAAAATATAGCTAGAGAAGAACATGTGACAGAAATTTGAAAGGCAGTATATGAACATGACTTTGTATATTTTTAAAAATCTGTTTTTCTGCTATAGTGATACTATGTAAACCATGCCTCCATGTGGGCAAAATTTGGGAGAAAATATATTGAGTTTTATTTGGGGAATTAGATTATGGCGGTTTTGTTTTCTTTTAAACTTCACTTTAGTGCTATTATATATTTAGAATAAATACAGATATGGAGGAATATTGAATTATCTCCAAATCCTGACATTGGCTCCGTGAATAATTATTGTTACTTAAAGTAAAAATATCAGCACTTTGATTGCTGGGCATCTTGTAGTCTCACCCTGTGGCGGGGGCATCGTCAGGGTCCACATGGGAGGAGAGGAATGCGGGGTGTCCTGGGGCAGCCTCTGTGACCACCTGACGAGGTAGGACCCTGCTGGGCTGACACTGTGGTGCGTCCTCCCTCATGTGGTTCCCTAGCTGGGCTCGTCCTCCCTCCTATCAGGACCCCTCCTGAGGGCTGAGCTGCTTCTCTTTGACCTCCACGGGCATTGACCCTGGGGCCAGCCCAGGGCCTGCCACATAGCAAATTGTCAAAAGTATTTGTCGAGTGAATGAATAAAGCAAATGAGTGAACAAATGTCTATTAGAACACACATTAGACTGTCCATCTTTGTAACTTTTAGGAAAGCAGCATCCCCAGAGTTGATCCATTTTATGTACGTGTCCACATTAATGTATACTTTCACATTTAAAGTTATAAAAGTCAACTTCATTCAGGTATAATTGACATACAATAAAACCCACCCATTTTGAGTATACAGCTGGCTGTTTGGCCCAATGTATACACCCATGTAACCACCACCACAGTTAAGATATAGAACGTTTTCATCAGCCCCAAAATTGATGCCCCCTTGTGGTCAATTCCGTCCCTCTGCCCCCAGGCTGCCCCTTACCCATTGTATTTTTAAATCACGTGCTTCACAAGTCAGAAGGCATTTTGGAAACAAACTTTCTCAACCACTTTCCATGGAGGTGTTTACTCCTTACTGAGGTGTGACACAAATACAGAAAGATGCACAGATTCCAGTGACTTTTTACAAACTGAACACACTTGTGTAACCAGCATGCGGATTGAGAAACAGAACATGGCCAGACCCCGCCCCCCAAAGCCCCCAAACTCCCCTCGTGCACCCTTCCGGGCACTTCCCCCACTGGGGCAGCCACGTGCCTGTAGTCTCACACCTAGGTTGCTCCCTGTTTATGAGGAGTCCTAGAACTGCCGTTGCAGCCCTCACAGAGATGTCAGCTGTGATTAGAAAGGCTAAGGATGCCAATGGATTCTTGTATTTATTTTGTGATTTTGTTTTTTTTAAATTTCAGTTTATTGACTCATCTGAAGCTCTGTAAAGATTTTGAAGTTGACAATCACATAAAAGATTTTGCTGCAAAACTATCTTTAATACCTAGCCCACCGCCCGGACCTCTCCATTTGGTAATTGAATCTGGAATTATCTTATGTTTTTCCTTTGCAAATAGTAAAAATAATATGATGAAGATCGTTTAAATGTTTCAAATGATTTCTTAAATTCTAGCTGTGTTTAAAGTATGCTTCTTAAATTCCTTACAGAAGCGTTTTATACACTATTTCTAAAGATCAAAAAATTAGAAATAAATTAGAAATTTATTTTCTAAAAATTTAGAAATAAAATTTTGCTTTAAAGTCAAATATTTAGGCTTGAGTTTTGCTCAGTGGCTCATGATAGATAGATATTGAGCTAGTAACAGGCCCTTTTGGTAGTTAACATGTTAGTTCATTACTGGGTATGCAGAAAACACATAAAATTTACTTAAATTTCAAATTACCCTTTTGTTTGTCTAGAATATTGAGTATTTAATTTGTTAATGTTTTCTTCTGTCAGATGTGATTAATGAAAAGTAACTGGTTTTATATTGTTTGCTATTGACAGTACCACTGTGTTATTTGATAGGCAAACATTTCCCAAACTGGGTTCCGTAGAACACTAGTTCTGAGATGTTATTGGCCATTTCATGACACAAGGGTTTCAGAGCCGGGGGAAGCTGGAGAAAGGCAGACCGCATTCCCCTTTGTTGAGTAACACATCAGACAGCCAAGCTATGTGATGACACCTGTTTGGCTCAGCGTTTTCCAAATTAATTTAACCATAGGATGCTTCCTTTTTAAAAAACAGACACCTCTTAAATAAACATCTTGAAAGGAATGGTAAATGTCAAGTCAGTTTCACCCTAATAGTCCCTTCCGGAAGATTGTACATATAAATCTTGGTTTTCTACATTTCGATTGTTATTGACAGTTGAAAATTTCATTTTATTTATCAGGAGACATGATGATGAACTTCAAATGTATATATTTAATATTACTGTAAACCCAGCAGTCTGCTGGGGGAAAATTCCCCCAGTGCATTCCAGAGACAGAGCAGTTTGCCTGTCTACCTTGGTTCTACTCCCAGAAACCTGGGAGGGAACATTGATTGGATACTTGTTTTGTGCAAGGCACTCGTCTTTATTATGTGGATAACTGGTATTTTTTTATTGTGCAGTAAAATCATCAAAGTTTATGTTCTTGTTCTGTAAACTCAACAAGTAGTCACTGAGGACCTGCCACAGCAGCGAACAAAACTCTGAGTTCAGAACAGTTTTAGGGTTAACCGTAATTTATTGTATTCTACCTTAGAACCTAAGTGATGTATAAATAGTACTTATACCGATTTTCTGTATCTTAGACTCTGAGATTAATATTTGGTTCCTCCATTTCTACCACCCCCAGTGAGAAAGTTTACTGGGGGTCATTCTTGACACCTCTTCACCTACTCATTCACTCTATCACACCTGGCCAGCCTACCTCCAACATTTGTTTCCAGTTTGCCCACTTCCACTGCCACCACCCCATTCTGGGCCACCAGCTTCTCCCACCTACACAACTTGGGGACCACTGCTCTGTCCACTTCCATTCTTGACCCTTCATCCACTTCATCCTCTGCACAGTGGCTGGAGAGATCATTCAGATCTGTAGATTGGACCCCACAATGGTTTCTCACCGTGTGCTTTCACCACTCCTGCATCCCTGGCCCCTGTGTCACTGTTCAGCTCCGTCTTAGGTCACTCACCCCCTTTCTTACTGTTCTCCAGCTACACTGGACTTCCGTCAGTCCCTCGAAGGTGCTGCCACAGGGCTCTTGCACCGGCTGTTCCTGGAAGTACCATTCTCTCCATTTTCTCATGGGCAGCTCCTGCTCATCTCTCAGGTGGTGGCTCAGATGTCGGTTCTGAGCCATCTCCCACCCCATCTCTCTCACAGTGTCCAGCTTTCTTCCTGCAGAGCTCAGCACAGGCTGCAGTTAGGGCTTGTGTGTGTGTGTGTGTGTGTGTGTGTGTGTGTGTGTTATTTAATGTCCATCTTCCCCATCGGACTCTGAGCTGCATGAGGACAGAGGCCACATTCAGAACTGTAGATCCAGGGCTTACTACCATGCCCGGCACCAGCTGCTTCACGGATAGCTGCTCAGTGAATGAATAAAGAATGAACCGTGTTTCAGTATTAGCCAGTAGTGTTCGCTGAATCGGTTCTGCATCTTGGGCCTCATGCATTAGTCTGAATGAGCTGACTTAGTTTGGGTCAAGCTTGTCACTGTGATCCTTCATTAACAAGTCTAATTAGCTACTGGGTCCAAGTTGATATAATGGTCATCATCTGTTTCAGGGAATGTCATATAATAGTGACTGTTCATTCTTTTGAAGAAATCTGAGAGGTCAATTTAGGCCAATTTCATCTGACGTAGGAGCCAATTCAGCAGTATTTTCCAGAATCCACTGCAAACTAGTGTCACTTTAGAGGCTGTCGTAGATAGCGGTTCTGGGCTGCAGTTCTTGTGTTTTGACTAGTGTGTGTGCCAGGCTTCAGTTTCCCATTACTTCTGGGTGGGTCATCTCTGATCTGTGCTGACAGGAGGACGCAGGAGGCCCCAGGCATGGGAGTGGGGAGGCGAGGAGGACCCAGCCTCGTCCCTGTCCGGGTGCGGGGCCCTGTCCCTGACAGTGCCTGCACCACCAGCCCAAGGAGAGCAGACGTTAGGAGCACCCCGCGTCCCTGGGCCCGCTCTGCTTTCTCTCTGCCCACTAGTGGGTCTGATTTTACTTGCTTTTCAAGTCCTGGGCATAATTGGGTATGCACAATGAAACATATATATTTTTCTTACTGTACCTGAGTCACTTTCTGTGTTGCTTTGTACATGAAACCTATTATTTTTCTGGGACTCCAATCAAGCCGAAATTTGGAAAGTACCCCAAATCTCTCTCCCTCCTCAGTTTCTTCATCTGTAAAGTAGGTAGAATAACAGAACCCACCTCAGAGGGTGTGAGTCTTCTGTGCTGTAAAATTGCTAGCACTGCGCCTGAGAGGTCCCTCGGGCTGAACAGCATCACTGGTAGAATGACCAGCGCGTGCATCCGGTTTTTATCTTTAATAGAGTGGCTGGTTGACACACTTATTTTTTGAAATGTTGAGAATTTTTCTTATTAATTTTACAGTTATTAATAATACATCACAACATGGAGTATTTAACATTGCTTTATTTTATTTTGTTTTGTTTTAGATAAAAAGGAGGTTATTGGTCACATAAGTGAATCTGCTGTGTTTTAATGTGTCTTGCTTCTATAGACAAACTGGGAACAAGAAAGCAAAGAGGCCCCCAGTGTTGTTATGGGACACTGGCAAATGTCCTGACTATCAGAAATTACAGTCCTTTCTTGTTTTCAGGTTTGTTTTTGTGTGTGTGTGAAATATACTTAGAATAGTCACTAAGGTGACTGTAAGCAAGTATGAATAGTGAACCTTTATTCCGTGGCCTTTTTCTTGACCACATCCTCTGCTTCTCTCGATTGCTCCTCCTCCCAGGTTTTTCCTTGAGGAAGCCTCTCCAGCGTCAGATCTGATGTTTCTCCAGTGCTTTGCTTAGACTTAGATCATTCCCTCCTGCTCATTTAAAGGGGTTTCAGGGGCAGGGCAGGTCTCGTGTGTGGCTCACACCGTGGGGGTGTAAACGTCCCATGCATGGCTCCATCTCCTTGGCCAGCTTGCCAGCCCCTAAGCAGGGGGGACCAAATCTTCCTCCTTCATGTCCACCCTGACCTTTAACACATAATAGGCATTCTGTGAACATAGAGCTGGAATTGAAGTCTTATTTTAAAATAATAATATTTTGAAAAATAAAGTGTCTTAAAATTTTTTTAAAGTACATATCTTTAAGGAGGTTTGACAATTAAGTTGAAGATACTAAGAGAATACATAATATGTGGTAACTAAGAGTAATGTATAATAGCTAAGAGTATTTGAACATGCTTGACTTTGAATTTGTGCTAATTGGGACCAGTATCTGGGTGGCAGTTTATCTTTGTTTTGTCAATAAACAGCTTGCTAATTAATGAGAGTTTAAAGGAAGTTTGGTTGAAAAAGATGTTAAGTTCCCAATTTATGTCTGAACGATTATCACCGTTCTGTATATCTCTAGACTGTTCTGTTATTCTGTGACATATAAGGTGACAGCATGAGTCTTCAAAAATGTTTCCTAACTCAGATGCTTTCTGCACCAAAATAGTGAATTTTAGTGCATTTCAGCCTCTGCCGGGAGTGGCTCTCCGAACTAATTATGGCAATTGGTCCTCGCAGATATTTAACATGAAACCACTACAGATCGTGTTTCCCTCCCGAGCAGACCCCGAAAGCCTAATCATCGACCTGGACCTTCACCTGCCCTTACTGTGCTTCAGACCGGAGAAGGTGCTGGAGGTATGGTCCTTCCAGACCTGAGAGTGGCTCATGCTAATCGGCCTCATGGGGCATCAGAACTACAGTTGTATCAGAAATGATTAAGTGCAAGTATTTTCCACAGTGCACAGAACCAGTGTACTTGAAAGATTTTTTTTTTGCTTGAAACCAGCATTCACTACAGTGCACGCTGTTTGCAAATAGCACTTTCTGCAGGGTCAGGGTGGCTTTTATTTTGCAAATGGCGCAGGAAGCCAGGGTAAAACCTACACTCCCAGCTGGTTTTCTTGGGCAGCGTGTTGACAGTGTTTGAAGCCCACTGTGCCCGGTTGGGAGTGTGACACGGTGTTGTCGATCCCCCCAGATCCTAACTGGCCTGCTCACGGAGCAGCGGATCGTGTTCTTCTCCTCCAACTGGGCTCTGCTGACGCTTGTCGCCGAGTGCTTCATGGCCTACCTCCACCCCCTGCAGTGGCAGCACACGTTCGTGCCTATCCTGTCGGGCCAGATGCTGGATTTTGTCATGGCTCCTACATCCTTTCTCATGGGCTGCCACCTCGACCACTTTGCAGAAGTCAGCAAGGTTAGTATCGACCATGTGATTGATTGACAGAGATATATGTAGATATATATATATATATGTATTTCCTGGGTATGTTTATTTTCCCACTGTATTAGTTCTCTACTGCTGTGTAACACCTTCCCAGAAACTTAGTGGCTGAAAACAACACCCATTTATTATCTCAGTAAATCAAGATGTTGACCAGGCTCAAGGCAAGAGTCCACTTCCAAGCTCGTTTAGGTTGTTGGCGGAATCCAATTCTCTGTGGCTGCAGATGTGAGGTCTCTGTTTCCTTGCTGGCTGCCAGCTGGGGTCTGCCCTCTGCTCCTGGAGGCGGCCCACATTTCTTCTCACGTGGCCAGCGTGGCACGTCGAATCACCCTTGTGCCTCACATCTCTCTGGCTTCCTCTTCTGCCACTAGCCAGAGAAAGTTCTCTGCTTTTGAGGACTCCTGTGATTACATTAGGCCCACCTGGATCATCTCCCTCTTGTAAGATCAGCTGTGCCATATGACACAACATAATCATGGGGGTACATCTCCTCTCGTCCACAGAGTCCAGGGATTAGGGGGTGTGGAACCTAGGGAGGCTATTTTTAGACTTTTGCTATCACTCACACTTTTATTTTATTTTTTTTTGGTGAGGAAGACCAGCCCTGAACTAACATCTGTTGCTAATCCTCCTCTTTTTGCCAAGGAAGACTGGCCCTCGGCCAACATCCGTGCCCATCTTCCTCCACTTTATATGTGGGGCACCGCCACAGCATGGCTTGACAAGCAGTGAGTTTGTCTGTGCCTGGGATCCGAACCTGTGAACCCCAGTGGCCGAAGTGGAGCGCGTGAACTTAACTGCTACGCCACCGGGCCGGCCCCATATGCCACTGGGCCTGCCCCCACTCTCACTTTTTGATATGACTTGTTTTTTAAATTATCTTTCTGAGGTCACATTGGTTTATAACATTATATACATTTCAGGTGTACATCATTATGTTTTCACTAGTATAGACTGCATTGTGTTCACCACCAAAAGTCTAGTTGCCATTTGTCACCATAAACATGTGCCCCTTTACCCCTTTCACCCACCCCCCACCCCCTTTCCCCCTGGTAACCACCAATCTGTTCTCGTATCTATGTGTTTGTTTATCTTCCACATATGAGTAGAGTCATACAATAATTGTCTTTCTCCATCGGATTTACTTTGCTTAGCATAATACCCTCAAAGTCCATCTGTGTTGTCACAAATGAAACAATTTTGTCTTTCTTTATGGCTGAGTCATAGTCTGTTGTTTAGGTAAATCACATCCTCTTTATCCATTCATCTGCTGATGGGTTGCTTCCGAGACCTGCGGTTGTGAACACTGCTGCAGTGAACATAACCGAGCGTGTATCTTTTCCGTTACTGTTTTCATGTTCTTTGGAGAGGATGTGGAGAAAAAGGAACCCTTATTCACTGCGGGTGGGAATGTAAATTGGTGCAGCCACTATGGAAAACAGTATGGAGATTTCTCAAAAAATTAAAAATAGAAATACCATATGATCCAGCTATTCAACTTCTGGGTATTTATCGACCATTTGATTTAGAACATTAAATTCTGGTGAGCCCCTCGTGACGACTAATGGGAAGCTGCTTCGAAAGTGCCCTGAAGTGAGGGCCAAGCACACCGGGCCCCAGAGAGATTGTGGTCACTTCCGGCATTAAGCTTGCACTGTGAGCGCCACACACTCATGGTGTCCTATTTCATTTGTCCTCACGCCGTCCCCCTGAGGACCTCGGGGTGTGTTCAGTGCCATGGTGTTCTGAGTGCCTTATGTCACTTCTCAATACACTTAAATTCCAGCAGCTCGTATGGCTCCTCAGAGATTTTTCAGTGAGGAGAGTGCAGGCATTGGCCTCGAAGGAATTGGATTTTAAGTCTAACCTCTGCTGCTTACTAGTTTTGTGACCTTGAGTGAGTCACTTGCCTTTGCTAAGCCTCAGTTTCCTCGTCAGTGAAATGGGGCAAGGACACGTCCTCAGGGGCAGGGTTCTGGCTGAGGAATGTCCCACAACCTGCCCAGCCCTCGGCACGTGACCGGGGTGGCTTGGTAGATGGTGGCTGCCTTTGTTGTTGCTCCATATTTTCTATTTTTATTTTTTTGGTGAAGCTTCTGTTGTTCATTGACGCCGTGGACCTACTTCCTGGAAAATGCCCGTACGTGCAGTGTTAGTGGGGTTCCTGGGTCCTGCTGAATTCAGTGGCCATTTGCTCGCTGTGTGACTGACCTGTGACAGAGTGTTGAACTCTTTGGTGTCCTAGTCACACAAGGACAGTACACATGCCCATCTTGTTATGGTGGGGATCCAAGGAGTCAATATAACGGTGCCTGCATGCAGCAGGTGCTCAGTAAGTGGTAGCTGTTTTTACTGTTGACTGGAGATGGCATACATTTGGCTGATGAGCTAATATCATGGGTTTGTGATAAATACGGTGATGTTGCCAGCAGGCAGAGTGGGTTTGGTTTTTTAAAACAGCTTTATTCAGATACAGTTTACATACCACAAAGTTTATCTGATTAAAATGTACAGTTCAGTGGCTTTTAGTAACTTTATAGAATTGTGCCAACTAATTTTAGACATTTTTATCACCCCATAAAGAAACCCTGAGTGCATTAGCAGTCACCCCCATTCTGCCCCCCACCCCCCCGGCGCCCAGCAGCCACTATCTACTTTCTGTCTGTATGGATTTGTCTGGTCCATACATGTGGATTTATGTAAATGGAGTCATCCAGTATATGGTCTCTTGTGTCTGGCTTCTTTCGCTTAGCATAATGTTTTCTGAGGTTCACCCATGTTGGAGCGTGTAGCAGGACTTTATTTTTATGGCCGAATAGGATTCCATCATATGAATATACCACGGTTTGTTTATCCGTGCTTCGGGTGATGGACATTTGGGTTGTTTCTGCCTTTTGACTTTTATGAGTAATGCCGCTGTGAACGTTCACTCGCAGGTTTGCGTGTGGACATATGTTTTCATTTGCCTTGGGTGGATTCCTAGGAGTGGAATGGCTGAGTCAGACGGTAACTGTGTTGAACCGCTTAAGAAATGGCCAGACCTTTCTGCGGTAGCTGCACCATTTTCCATTCCCACTCACCGTGGAGGAGCGTGTTGGTTTCTCCACCTCCTCGCCGACACTTGTTGTGATCTATCTTTTTGATTTCGGTCATCCTGGTGGTGTGAAGTGGTGTCTCACTGTGGTTTCGATGTGTAATTCGCCAGTGACTGACGATGTTGAGCACCTTTTCATGAGCTTATAGGCAGCTGGTCCAGGGTAGGTTTTCATGTAACTTTTTATTTTGACAATTTGTAAGTGAGCACAAGAACAGGGATAGGAGTAGAAAGGGTGCCGTGTCATCCTCTGGCTTCAGCAGTCAGCAGGTGCGGCCCCACTGCCCTGCTTTTCCCTGGAGCGTTTTAGAGCAAATTCCCGGAAGGCAGGAGGCTCTGTGGTCAGCCCAGGGCCCTCCTGGGGCGGAGCTGGGTGTCTCCATGTTCTTGCCAAAGCGAGTGACTCACTGGGGACAAACACGCTTTAGGAAAAGGCCATTCAGACCTTCATGGAAGGAACGGAAGGACGTCAGTCAGTCTGCCTTTCAAATGAGGAAGAAGTAGGCGGTGCTCAAGTTTATAAAGTTGTGTTTCTTTTTTTAGTCATTAGGGAAAAATCCATCTTCTTTCAGACCCTTCAGAAGGGAAACATTTTAGCATGTTGACTTAACAGTTCCAGTCAGCAGTCAGGGAGGAACCCCTTTTAGTGATTTACCTGTTTTGGAAGATTTCAGGTCTTCACTGAAAGCATTTTGAGGTTTGGATGTTGTTGTCGATGGTGCCGGGAGCTCGGAAGTGCTCCCCTAGCACACCTGCACCATGCTGTGCATTAGTGCTCACGGAGGGTGAGGCTGTTCACCTGCCAGGGTCAGTGCTACGTCTGTCTGCCCTGAAGCCTTGGTTTGTGCATAGTTCATGTGAGGTCGGACCCAGTGTGAAAGCTGGGAGCAGGGACCTTCCAAGAGATTCAGGGTCACATTCCAGGGACTGTTGAATTGCAGAAGTCTAGTGTGTGCGTGACTCATTATTTGTGTGTTTTGCCGCAGAGAAGACTTTCCAAGCAAGTCATATACATATTTCAAAAATTCTAAGTGTGTGTGGTCACTGAGCCCAGGACCCCACCCACACTCCGGTTCTGGGTGGCGGGGGGAGGGCTGGCTGGGCAGCTAAACCAACACATTGGGTCTTGAATGTCAGTGTTGCTCTGTTTCTGGAATGTTCTCTCCAGGCTCCCTGAAGTAGTACATGCAGTGTTTGTGCAAGGGTAGGTGAGAGCCTGAAACATGTATTGGAATCTTGGCTCAAAGACAGAGGCATATTGAATCAAATTTAGCTCGCTGACATAACTCATGGTATATGCTGCATTTTTTGGTAGAGATAATATAAGGCTCTATGTACATATTAAATAGGGTAATGTAATTAATGATGACAGTGAATGCAAAATGTATTTTTGTGTTTTCAAAGATGTATACAGATTCAGATTCTTACATCAATCTTTACAACTTACTTTGTAGGAAGCCGATGGTTTAATTCTGATAAATATCGATAACGGGAGCATCACCTACTCTAATGACGAAGACATTGACGTTCCTGACATCCCTCTCCTGGCGGCACAGACGTTTATTCAGAGGTAAAGTTGGGAATAGTTTATGTTTGAAAACATCTCTGTTCAGGTTCTGTAGTTCCCAATTCTGAGTATCTTTTCCAATCTTATATTATTATAGATGTTTTGTGTATCTGTAGTTTGGAAATTATGAATGTTTTAAAATAAAAGTCATTTATTTTTATTCTGATCTTGCCTAAATAGTCATTATGGCCCTACAGAGTCAGGTGACACCTCCTCCCCTGGGAAACCTCCCCAGCCCTCTCTCCTGTGCCCCAGGGTCCTGTGCCTGTGGTCCCTGAAGTTCCTTCTTGTTCATTCATTCACTCATTCACTCACTCACTCACTCGCTCGCTCAATATGAATCCAGTCCCCAGTACAGGCCTCACACTGGGCAGGATGTGTGTGCTACTGAGCAGAACAGACGTGGCCCTGTCCTGCAGCACTGTTTCACAGCTGTTGGTGGTTTTTTTCCGTCTCTGCTACTAAACTCCATTGGCCTAGATCAGGCAGCAGCAAACTTCTTCCCAAAAGGGCCAGATCATAAATATTTGAGGCTTTGCAGCCCTGCAGCCTCTGTCATGGTGGGGAGAGGCTTGGTGGGGGCTCTCTTACATGTGCTGCTTCTGGGGAGAGTGAAAGGGGTGTGATTACCGATTATGCCAGGACGAAGGTGCGTCCTGGGGCATCCGGCCATCCTGGACGGGACACAGGGACAGGATGGGGGGACGCGGTGGACACGGTGGAGCAGCGCCAGGGCTCCTTGGGTGGTTCTGCAGAGCACTTTTTTTCCTTCGGAACCTAATAAAACGGTAGCGGGAGAGATTCTGCTTTTATTTAGTCCTCTCAGCCCGCAGGATGGACCACAGTCAGACCTCGCGTGAGACTCGAGGGGTGACACGTGGTGTGGTGGGGGGACGGGGAGTCAGCGTGGTGGCTGCTCATGGCGTCTCTGCGGGCCGCCCGGCTGTGCCGTGTCTGGGAAGCCTGTGGTGCAGTTTAGGTGACATCCGTGCTGACCTGTTTCCCCTTGAGTTGTCTGTTTGCTGGGAGATCAGATGAGGATGGGCTGGAGCCTGAGAGGAATGGGAAGAAGCGGGCGGGTTGTGTCTCGGCCTCCCCGACTCCGCTTTTCTCACTTCTTACCTGTGTGTTAGCTCAGTCTGCTGAGCGGTAACAAATACACTCGCGCCACAGACATTTATCTTCTCCCAGTCTGGAGGCCGGGAGTCCGAGATCCAGGTGTGGGCGGGGTGGATCCTCCTGAGGCCTCTCTCCTTGGTGTACAGACGCTGTCTCCTCCCTGTGTCCTCACGTGGTCGTCCCTCTGTGTGTGTCCGTGTCCTCATCTCCTCTTCTTATGAGGACACCAGTCAGTTTGAATTAGAGCCCACCCTGGTGACCTCATTTACCTTAATCCTCTCTGTAAAGGCCCTATCTCCTAATACAGTCACATTCTGAGGTCCTGGGGTTAGGACTCAACATAGGAATTTGGGGGACACAATTCAGCCCATAACATTTGGTATCAATTATTCCTTCTACCCGGATGGTTTCTGCAAAATATGTAGGAGTGCCACCTCTGTCATTGTTCCTTGCATCTTAAAAACTCTTACGAGGCCCCACAGCTAGAACACAGGTGGACTGTCTGTCCTCCTGCGGCTGTGGGCGTGGCGTCCACGTGGCTTTCCTCTGTGGCCAGCTGGCTTGTTTGTGCTCAGGGTCCTGGGGGGAATGTCTCTCTACGTGAACCTGGAAGGAGAAACCCACATTCCTAACCGTCTGTTTCCTTTCTGATAAGCCAAAGCCACTTTCCCCTGACTTTCAGAGGGTGACATTCCAGGGCTGATGTTTGGGGGCGCTGCTCACGTGTTCACATTGATAGAGTGTCCCCAGTGAGATGGGATTCTCACCTCTGTCCGTGTGTTATTGTTAGAATTCTAGAATATATACCGAGGATTGGATTCCTGGACCCTCAAACCAGTGGGAGGCAGTGTCTCTTACAGTCTCACGGTGGGACACTGTTCTATAAACGTGGACTGACCTTGTGCGGAGGGTGGCATGTCTGTAAAGGCTCTGAGACCATGAACCTGGCGGTGGCGGTCACTCTCCCTATGGCGTTCTCGAGTGCCAGTGCGTCCCCACGCGGTGTCTGGCAGCCACTCTTCTCCCCCGAGACGCCCCGCTCCTAGTTGCCTCTGTCCTGCTGCTGTCTTCCTCACCTTGATCAGAAGTGTGTGTTTGCCACGTCCTCCCTGGCCCGCCTGACCTCCTAGGGGGCAGGGACGGGCCCCCAGCTCTCTCGGGCGGGCGGCCAGCTCAGGGCTGTGCTGGCTGCATGCCTGGGAGAGAGGGAAGGAGGGCTCCAGGGGGAGGGGACAGCCTTTTCCTGCGAGGGACTGTCCCTGCACAGCAGACGGAAGAGACTGTCTGGCAGCGCGGTGGCGTGTCTATGCAGGAAAAGTCCATGAAACTCCTCTCCCCGCCGCATCCTACGTTCTGCAGGGTGAACGGCCAGCCTGGCGCCCATGAACAGCGCCATTGTGGTTGCTCACCCTCCGTCCGGGGGGGATGGTTACTTGAGCTGACCAACGGGGCCGGGCAGGGCTGAGACACCCCGTCTCCAGCAGCAGCCTCTGGTCACATGTGGGGTAAAGCCTGCACTGGCCCCTGCTGACCAGTGGACCTGGTCTCACCTCCCCCGGCCCCCACACTGGAGCCACACTGGGCCCAGCAAGCCCACCACACCTGCTGGGGGGCCTTTGGGGGCTGGGTGCTCCCCCATCTGCTCACGGCCTTTCACCTTTCAGGTCCAAGGCCCTCAGAGAGGTCTTCTCCAGCCACCCAACCTGGCCGTTTCCTGGCCATCACTCTCTACGGTTTTCCTGCCTCGTGTCCCCATTACCTCGTGTTTTGTGGTGCCCTTGCCTGTTCTTCTGTTTCTTCTCACCCGAATGTAAGCCCCACACCAGGACTTTGCCTGTGTCCCCCAGCGATCCACGGTGCCTGGCACATAGTCCGTTCCTGTTGGTTTCCAAAGTCACATCTGAGAGTGCAGCCCTGGGTCGTGTTAGGGAGGCTGGGATTGCATTTGATGGCAGCTCACAGTTATGGAGATAGCGGTGAGTCCCCTGAGTGCCTCCAGACGAGTCAGTGGCCATTCCCTGGTGGGCCAAGAGCGGTGACACACAGGACGTTGGTGCATCTGAGCCTGCCCAGGCAGAGTGTGGGGCTGGAAAGCTGCCAGTTGCTGCGCTGTCTCTCCCAGGCTGCCCTGACCTGCCATTCAAGAGGCGGCCTGAGCTGGAAACCCTTTGGCCGTCCTGGAAGGGGAGTGTGTGCCCTCACCCGGCAGAGCACGGGGGAGAAGATGATTCAGTTTGGATAAAAATGTGCGTGGTCCAAAGTCAAGGTCTTCATGAATTCTGCACTAATTAACCAGCTGTTCATGTTGGGAGGTGAATAAACTCTTCCAGGGGTGAAGTTATTCGTAGGTGTTCTCAGCATCCTAAGTGTTAACATACCTTCCTGGAGAGTTCTCCACTGCCAGTGAACAGCGGTCACGTAAGGAAGCACGAGCTGCGGTCAGCATCTGTCTGCTCCTTTCCAGGGTCCAGAGCCTTCAGCTGCATCACGAGCTGGACCTCGCTCACCTTGGCTCCAGCACAGACCTGAACGAGGGGCGAGCCTGCAGGCGGGCCTGGCAGCAGAGACTCAACCGCCAGATCCAGCAGATCGCCCTGCAGCTGCTTGTCAGCATCTTCAGGTATTTAAAGGACATTTCCAGTGTCTCGGAAAGGGCACCCAGCCAGCTCTCAATTCCATGATGGCGGTGGCCCCCAAAGGTTAGGCGACTGAAATCCACGATGGCGAAATGAGAGAGCCCCTGCCCCCTCCGTCTCGCTGCAGATGACCACCTGTGGATGACTGTGCTGGCTGAGGGCTCAGGGTCAGTCCAGGGTGGGGGACAGACAGTTTATTTCGGGAGTGAAGCCCACCCAAAGGAGAGCCGCTAGGCTGGAATGCTCAGGATTTGCCCCGGTTGGAAAGTTTTCTTCTTTCTTCTCATTCCTGTAATTATCATCATCAACTGTCTCTTGCATGCTGCTGGGAACTAGTACTTGAGCTAGAATCGGTTAATCAGACTAGTAAAGTGTGTTTATTTCAGCATGTTGCAGTCCAGGGGTTGGGTCGCTATTTCTGGCCTAAATGTGTGGTCCTTTAAGGAGTGTGTGATAAATTTATGTCTAAAATTATATCAAAACTTTGTGAAGGAGTTATTTTTAGTGGAAAAGCCTTCAGGCCTTTTCTGTCTTCTGGCTCTCCTCTTTGTCTGCAGCGTTCTCTCTCTCTCCTCTCCCCTGGGGCCTGAGCGAGGGAAGACGCCGCAGGGACCCTCCACCTGGGTGGGGTCTAGACCAGAGCTTGCAGACTTGACGACACTCTGTGATTATTTCAAAGCCGGCATGTTAATGGCCATATTATTTTGATGTATATATTTGCATAAAGCAAATAATTTATTAGGAAAAAATGGGACAGTGTATTGTGAACAGGTCATATTATCTCTTTGCTCAAAGCAGTATAATTTGTGTGGTCACAGATACGTTTTCCTTTTGTAAAGACGAAATCTTTCATGAACAAGATTTTTGTGTGTGTGTGTGTGAGGAAGACCGGCCCTGGGCTAACATCCGTGCCCATCCTCCTCTACTTTGTATGGGATGCTGCCGCAGCATGGCTGACAAGCAGTGTGTCGGTCCACACCTGGGATCTGAGCCTGAGAACCCCGGGCCGCCAAAGCGGAGTGCATGAACTTAATCACTATGCCTCCAGTCTGGCCCCCTGAACAAGGTTTTTTTTTTTTTACCACTTTACAAACTTGGTGAGTTCATGAAAAGCAGAAAATATGATTCCAGATTATCAAACTCTAGTTCCCCTGGATGAAATAATTTTTTCCCTCCCAATGGAAGGAAAACACTGAACATACTACGTGCTGAATGTGCCCTGTAAGGTTATTGATTCTACTTGTAGAATACTCCTGTAGATCTGGGAGGTCGTCTGCTAAAGTCCCCATGGATTTATAGATGAGGAAATGGGGCACAAAGGTGAAGTGGCCTGTGGGGTCGGGCTGATGGCCGAGCTGGGCTGGCATTTAGTCTGGCTGCCCTGCCCCGTCACCACTCTGAACTCAATTTTACTTGTATGAACAAGTACTGGTTATTGCGTCTTCATCTGCGTAAGGAACTGGGGGCTTGAGGGAGGAGACCGTGCCCTCCCTCCTGGAGCTGCGTTCCAGGTGGCGGGAAGAGCTGCGCTTGACGTAACGCAACAGCTCGACCATGAACGCGTCCAGACCGTGTCATTTGGGGAGTTGGAATAATCTGCAGAACAGGGCTTTTCAGAGCGTGTGTTCTTGTCATGGTTTTTCTGCTCCTAATAGTGACATGTTTTTTATGTATTCCAAAATATTTCAACACCTGAACTAGCTTTCTCTTGGTCAGGGAAGTGAAGAATCACTTAAATTATGAACATCGAGTATTTAATAGTGAAGAATTCCTCAAGACAAGAGCCCTGGGGGACCAGCAGTTTTATAAACAGGTAAGAGGTGTATGGGGTGTGTATCTGTGTATGTTCCGTCCTTTATTCTTCACTGTATTTAAGACATTGTTTGGAATAAGTTTCTCAGCATCTGTCAATATTTTATTACATATATTAGCTTTTCCAAAAGTTTATTTGAGCATGATTCCTTTTGATCCTTTGGCCATCTCTTATTTCTTTAATCAGCTCTTTAGAACATAATTTACATATCACAGAATGCTCCCAAGTTAAGGGTGGAGTGTGCTGAGTTTTGACAGATGTTTGCACCTGAGTAACCACGTCCTCCGTCTGGATCTAGAGCCTTCCCATCATCCCAAACCATTCCTGTGCCCTTCCCAGTCATCCCCCTTCCCAGTCACCCCCCTCCACAGTCACCCCTCCTCACGGTCATCCCCCTTCCCAGTCAACCCCCCTTCCCGGTCACCCCCCTTCGTAGTCACCCCCCTTTACAGTCATCCCTCCTCCCCGGTCACCCCCGTTCCCAGTCAACCCCCTTCACAGTCACCCCCCTTTGCAGTCATCCCCCGTCCCTGGTCACCGCCTTTCCCCGTCACCCCCCTTCCCAGTCACCCCCCTCCACAATCACCCCCCTCCCCGGTCACCCTCCTCCCAGGCCCTGGGGCTGCGTTGCCACCGTCCTGGTGGGGGAGTTCCCGGCCTGCCCCGTCTGCTTCTCTCACACTGGCTCTGAGGCTGACGGCGCTGCCACGAGGCCCGTTGCTCCCTGTTCTCGCCGGCGCTCAGTGTTTGGCTGCACTGCCCCGTCTTTCCGTCCACCTGCTCCCGAGCGTTCGGGTTGTTTCCCTTCTCGTCTGTCACCAAAAGTAACAGTTGGGGGCGTTGTCGTGGCGGTCCACCACGTGCAGGTCTCCCGCTCCTGTCGGGCTTGTTCTCACACGTCAGGGTGGGCGAGATGGGCCTTTCCTCTGGGGGTAGGTCAGCCCTTCACTAAGTGGCGTGGACGCTGGGCTCCGTGTGGAGTGACCGGGCCGTGGGTCGCACGCTCCCGCTGGCTCCGCTCAGAGTCCCCGCGCTTGGTGAGCTCAGGGGATGTTCTGCTCACCTCTTCCCGGTGGCTCTTGCCTCGTCTGCCCTTCACCCTAGTGGGAGCCCCTCAGTGCCCAGCGGAGGCGCCAGAGGACCCGCGTGCAGACTTCCGAGCTCTTTCTGCAGAGCGCCCTCCCTCTGGGACTCTCCGTGACTCCCAGCTGCCGGGGCTCCGGGAGCCACAGTCTGTGTCCGCTCAGCCCGGGCCCTGTGCCCCGGGGTCCCCTCCCCACCCCCGAGCGCCCCTCCAGGCAGGAGTCACAGCCCCGGCTGCCCTCGCGGAGGGTCGTCTGGGCATCGCCTGCTGAGCGGTGGCCAGTGTGCGCGTCCGCTTCTCTTCATCGTGAAAGTTGGTCACGTAGTTATTGAAGGTGAACAGCCGTCACCCTTCTACCATTCTCTTGTCCTCGCTCCCTCCCTCCACCTGCTTTCTGAATTTCTGCTTTGCCCTGTGGGCTCCATGCTCCTCCCTGTTCACGGCTCCGTGTGGGCACACCGATGTTTGTCACGGGCAGCCGTGAGGACTCGTGTCACCTGCTGTCCCGCCGCACACACTGTGCGAGCACCGTGAGCTGCTGCTGACTCGGGACCCACTGGAGGAGAAGCGCCGCAGAGGAGTGCAGGGACCCGTCAGAGAGGGAGCCGGGGTCGGAGAAAACCCTGGAACTCAGCTCACGGCTGTTTCATAATTGTGATGGCCTGTTGGGGGTCCAGCAGAGCCTCCCTGAGCTCCCTGCGCCCCCTCCTCCTCTCTCTGGTGGCCCTGCCCTCCTTCCTTAGCGTCCTCTTCTGGTCTTTCACTGAGACCCCGGCTCCCACCTCCGGTCCCTCCCTCCGTGGAAGGAGCCCCACGCCCCACCTTCCGCAGGCCCGTTCCCTTCCTTCATTTGTCTGTGGGTGTTTTGCACACACGGTTTTCCAGCCCCTCCTCTTTGAACCCCAGTACCCCTGCATGGCTCTGGGTGCTCTGCCCTCCTCTCCTTGTCTGGGGCATGCAGCGGCCTGCGGATCCAGGAGCTTCTTCCTCTCTGGGCCGCTCGCCCACATGCCCACGGTCAGCAGAGCAGGGATCACGGTGGAAACAAAGACCCGGCTGTTGGAGGTTCACCTTCTAAAACGAGAACCAGCAGCTGTGGGTGATGGGAGCCGAGTGGAGGCATCAGGGTAGCAGGTGGAAGCTAGACAGGCACGCTGGCCATGAGGTGCGGGGACAGGGCAGAGCGCGGCGCCCGGGAGACCCCGGAACCCATGACAGAACTCAGAGGCTGCAGCTATTGCTGGGGGGAGGGGGGGGGTGTGAAGGGGTTTGGGCTTTTGAACTTTTTGTGATTTTTCAAATGCAGAGAGTTGCCGATTCTTTCAGATCGGCTGGTGAGGGACTGAGGGATAGTCTTGGTAGATGATGGTACATTAGGAAAGCTACCTGTGTTTAGGAACTTTCGTCCGAAGGAGCGGAGCGTTGGTGAGAGGCCTCGGTGGGTCGGGGCGGAGGGTCACTTGTGCAGGTGCTGCAGGTGCTCTGGCCGCACAAAGAAAGGACCGTGTGAGCACGTGGCAGTAACTCGCTCTCACTGTCTCTTGCAGGTTCTGGAGACCTACATGTTTCATTCTTTTCTTAAAGCACGGCTCAGCAGGAAGATGGACGCCTTTGCTGAGATGGAACTTCAGATGCAGTCCAAGGAGGACAGGTACCTCCATCACGTTTCCATCACGACTCCTTGGGGATCCAGGTGCTCAAGCAGCGTAGTTCTATCTGGACGAATAAACGACAGATTCAGTCGGAAGAGTCTCACATTCAGAAATTCATGATGAGTTGGGCGGTCAGGCTCGTCCCCATGTGTTTCTGTTTTGGGGGGATTCTCTGAACGTGCCTGACACTCGTACCTTCCCTGCGTCTGCACCTCCGGGTCTGCATTCATGCCATTCTCCTCCTCCTTCCTTCTCTCTCTCTTCCCCTCTCACCCGTCCCCAAAGCCCATCTGCCACCTCTCCCAAGATGCTTTTCCTGAAATCCTCAAACATTCTCTATGTTGTGGCCTCTTTGGGGGACGCGGTCTGTCCTTCAGCCTTTAGTTAAACACGTGGGGAGATGCAGGCAGGTGGCTCCCGCTGTGTTTTCCACCTGCGGGGGAGAACACCGGACACTGGGCACCACAGTGGAGAAGACGCTTAGTCGGGGCTTCTTCTTCCATCAGTATCGTGTCTGTAAAGTAAAGCGTTGCTTTTTTCTGCCCCAGAATTAATGGGATGCTTGTAAGTCCACGAAGACCGACCATTGAGAAAATGGCCTCACGGAAGTCCTCGGCCCTGCAGGGGGCTCACAGGCGCATGGTGGTCAGCATGCCCAACCTGCAGGACATCACGATCCCCGAGCTGCCACCCCGGAACTCGTCGCTGCGGAAAGTGGACGCCACGGATTGTGGAAGCAGCAGCACAGGTGACAGGGTCACTGCCCTTCTGTGGCGCCGTCCTCGGTCACTCGATTCTGACGTTGCAAGTCATTGAAAGAGGCCGCAGCTTATTTCAGTAGAAGGGAGTGGGTTTTGGGTTTTTTAGCAGTTTAATTATTTGAAATATTTTTAGAATATTCATTTTGCAAACTATGTTCATTATAAAAAACCATTTCTCGTCTGTATGTTCCATCACCCAGTCTCACTCCTAAAGATGTCAGCCACACACAGGTCTGGTGTCTTCCACAGGCACACATGCGTGCATGTCTGTGTGTACATATAAAAGACATGTTTATATGTGTCAGTGTCTCATGGGAGACAGTGACTGTTTGACCCCCAGTAGGTGTCAGGCCCTTTCTAGATCCGGGCGGTGCAAGGAACCCGCCCCAGCCCCATGGAGCTGACGTTCCACGGATGAAGGCAGGTGACAGATGCATAACTCCGGGGCATTCAGTGTCCTGATGTGGAGGAAGCAGGGTCAGGGACAGTGATGGGCGGGGCTCGGTGTGGAAGTGGCATTTCAGCAGCGACACAGATGAATGGAAAAGCCGAGCCACGCGGGCGCTGGGGGAGGCGTGTTCTGGGTGGGGGGACAGCGGGAGCCCGTGTTAGTGTTGTGAGACGCAGCAGCTCTGTCTCGGAGGCAAATCCATGTGCACAGCTCCGTGTGTCAGCTTGCAGTTTCCTCGGCGTGTAAACTGCTGTCAAGCCTGTTGGGATGTGTATGAGCCTGTGTCTTGTTTCCATGTGAGCTGCAGCAAAGCGTGTCATGTGTGACGTCGGTCATTTATACTCAGGGCCCCTCTCCGTGCAGTTCCAGGATGGAATCGCACTCCGTCCACAGTGGACAGGAGAAACTGTGGGGAGGCCAGGCGCCATGAGCCGCATGGGCCCCCTGTGGCCGCTCAGTCTAAGGCACCGGGTACCAATCGGTGCCTCCTGATGAACGCGGGAGGGCTGGAGGCTGAATGAGCACACCTGCTCATGCCAGGAGGGGCCCTGTGTTTAAATGGAAAGACCTTAGCGACAAAGCAAGCATCTGGGGGCGACTGCTGGGTCTGAGTCCCCTGCACAGCTGCTTCCTGGCTGTGTGACCGTGGGCAGGTCCCTGCACCTCTCTGGGCCTACAGTTCCTCTTCTGTAAAACCCAGTGATGCCTTTCACTCCTAGCTGTGCTCACTCCACTGTGGGTGTGTGTTCTGCCCTCTGGGCCTTCCCCTGGAGCCCCCCCGCCCCTCCCAGGCTGCTCCCTCCTCCAGCCTTCATGGCTAAGACCAGCTCCCTGGGGTGAGCTGCCTCCCTGCAGGGCTGGCCTTGTGGTGGCCCCTGGAGCTCCTGGGAGAGGAGGAGCCCTGGCCCTACCTGGGAGGCCCTTGGGTGGTGTTTGTTGGAGAAATTGGTGTGAGGCGTGCCTGGATCAGGTGTGGCTCTGGCACTTAGCAGCTGTGTACTTGGGACAAGTGGAAGCCTCAGTTTCCATGTCTGTAACATGGGAACAGTCCATTTCACAGATTTAGTGTGAAGGTAAATGAAGCAATTCTTTTACAGGGCTTCGCCCTGCCCGCAAGTACATCTTGGCTTAGGTTATTAGCTTAATCCTCCAGTAAACTCACTACCATTTTCAATTTAGCATTCATAGTTTTAGCAAATAAAATTATTTGATATCCTCAGGGTGCCATGGAAGCAAAGCGAGGGGCCCCTCGTTCCTCTTGGGGGTTCCTGGAGCTTTCTGGAGGAGGCACAGGAGTTCTTGCTTTGAGTTGCACCGAAGGCACAGAAACGTTGACCTGGACGAAATGATGGGAGGGGAACACGCGTTTGTTTTTAAGGTCTGTGCTCATTATCTGCTTATCTTCCTTAACTCTTCAGTGCTGAATGTGACCCCTAAAACGACGTATACATTCAAGATCCCGGAAATCCACTTTCCCCTGGTGAGCCAGTGTGTCCAGGCGTATTACTCTGACTGCGTCAGCCTGCTGGGTAAGGCCATGAGCTGCCTGGCTCCAGACAACTCCGTGCTCCTGGCGAGGTACCTCTACCTCCGGGGACTCGTCCACCTGATGCAGGGACAACTGCTGGACGCCCTCCTAGACTTCCAAAGCCTGTACAAAACCGACGTGAGGATCTTCCCTGCCGACCTCGTTGAGAGGACAGTGGAGTCCCTGTCGGCCCCCGAGCGCGCCCAGGCCGAGCGGACCCCTGAGCTGAGGAGGCTCATCAGTGAGGTCCTGGACAAGGCCGGGGAGGTGCCCAAGGCAGACGACCGCGTGAAGAACTTTGAGCTGCCGAAGAAGCACATGCAGCTGGACGACTTCGTGAAGAGGGTCCAGGAATCAGGCATCGTGAAGGACGTCACCATCATCCACCGTCTCTTTGAGGCATTAACCGTAGGTAAGGGGACGGAGGCCGAGAGCGCGGGACTTAAGCGCTTACGGACAAGTCGGCTGGCGGTTCGGTAGGACCCCCCTGGCGTGAGGGCTCCACCACCAACGGGAGGGGCTGGCCGAGCCTCAGGGCGTTCCTCTCCCCCGATTTCCAACAGAGCAAACACCGCCTGGGCTGCTCTCTGAACCCGGCTTTTGGGGGGCAGGAGGGTTAGGGGAGTTGGATGGAGACTAGGAAGCTGCTGCAGGTCTCTCCCGTCCTGTGGGATCCGCTCATCACGTGACGATCCCTCCCCCGTATGTGGGACCACGTGCCGTGGAATGCTGCGGACACACCCAACGGCACAGACAGTGCGACAGATGCCAGCCCCCGCCCCCCGTTTCAGGAATGCTGTGTTTTCTCACCTTTTCTGTCTTGTTGGTTTAGTATCCTTCCCACCCCTCCCTCTTCAAGGGGACCACTCTCCCCAGCTCGAGCTTTCCCTCTGACCACATTTATATGCATTTACTGCAAATGGATGGATCTGAAAGCAGTACCTAGGTTTGTGTGTTTTTAAACTATGTGTGAATTGTGTCGTGTAGTGTGTGTCAGTCTGCACTTACTATTTTATTCAGCTGCGTGTTTTCCGAAGTTGTCCGTGTTGATTCACGTGGCTCTCGTTCACTCACTTGACTGCGACGTGGTGGGAGCATATGAGTTATCTATTCGCCGTGGGGGGTGTCCCGTGATTTTGCCTTTTCAAATACTGACACGGCATTGCTCTACCTGTTTCCGTGAGTGCACGTGGATTGGTTTCTTGAGGATTTGGGCCACGAAGCTCATTTTGGGGTGCAAGTCTGTCATTCTGACTGCAGGCTGCCGTGCTGCCCCCGGGGCCACACGTCCCGGGAGATACTGTCCCCCTTCCTGGGTAGCACGTGGTGGTCTCAGTGTGACGAGCGTGAGATGACCTCTTGTTCTCACGGAACGGCAGCTCGTATGCTCGTGAGCCGTTCCGGTTTCTTCCCCTGAGCTGCCTTTCCATAGTCTTTGCTCGTTTTTATCCTGGGATGGTTCTCTTTCCCTTCTGATGTGCAGGAGCTCTCATGTCCTCTGCGATGACAGACGGGGCAGCATCTCTCCCTAGTTACCACACGGAGACTGCAGACCGTGCTTCCGTCTGGCTTCTCGTCTGTGGCCTCCGTGGGCAGACACGGCAGCGTGTCCATTTCTGCACACGTGTACGTGCTGTCTGTCTGCCTCCGGGCGAAGGAATCGGCTCATGTGTTCACAGGTCCCGGTTAGCCGGTCTGACGAGGGTGCAGGCTGGTCCAGCGCTCACTGGTCACCGCCACGTGCTGTGCTTTGGAAATGCTGAGAAGAAACGATGTCTCTTGGCCAAGCAGGGTGTGGTGGAGCTTGTCTCATTGGGCATCTGTGGGGCGATGAATGCCACCCAGGAGACGCCTGTGGGGCGGGACAGCGCGGGAGCATGGGCATGTCCGAGGGGAGACAGAGGTCCTCACAGAGACACCTGAGGAACAGCACTCGGGGGCTGCCAGGAAGTGGGAGTGCAGGCACCTCGGGGCTCAGCCCCTCTCAAAGGAGGCCTTGCCTCCTCCCTTCCGAGGGACCTTTACAAGGACACGAGTGCCCGGCCAGCTCAGCTGCAGGGCCTGAAATGCAGCGTAAAGCCACTGGGGTTATTGTTGTCGTGTAACAGGACGTCCAGAGCATGTGTGGTGGCTCCTCAGTGTCACCGTGCACCAGGCCACTTAGGTATCCTTCACTCCCCTCCCACGGCCTTGTTGCTTCCCTGTCACAGATGGCTGATGGCCCTGGGCACCCCTGTTTTCCTGACAGGAAGAAGAGGGTCTGTCCCCCCGGCTCTCACCTCTCGGCCAGGAGTGTGTCCCACGGCACCCGGCTGCGGGGAGCCTGGGACATATGGTTTTGTGGCTGGACATGTGGGCACCGTCCAGCAGTCCCAGACTTATGCTAGTAGGGACAGGGAGAGGACATTCCTGGAGGGCATCAGCAGACTTGACCCATGACGATAGTGCCATCCACGGCCCCCTTGTCACTTTGGCTCCGTAATTGCAAAATAGGTCAGTTACCCATCTTGATTCTGGGGTATGTGAGTGACTGTAACCCGGGGCCAAGTGTAGGTTTTGGCCTAATGGCCGTGTGTTAAAAAGCAATGTGAAGTCAGAGTTGAACGTCACCATCTTGGAATGAACTGATGTGGTATAAGAATACACCTGAGAGTTTATTCAAAAAGTTATCGCCACAATTTCATCATTACACATTTTAATAGTCACACATTTCAAAGTCTGATATTCACAGCACGGGACCAGTGATTTCCACACTGCAGCTGCTCCCAAGGTGGCTCCAGGGAGGGAGGCTGGCGTGCGCTGCTGTCAGCCTGGCCGTGCAGGAGTCGGGGCTCCGGTGACGCCGCCTCCACCCGCAGATGAGCTGGGGGGTCGTGTTGGAGGTGTGCGCGTGACAGGGTACAGGAGTGAACGGTTGGCATTTTTGTGCAGAACTGGAGACAAATGAAGAACAGGTGTTCTGTCCGCGCGGACGTGTGCAGGGGCGGTTGATGTGCATGGCATGTGTGCACAACAGCCACAGGTGTCACAGGTGCCATGGGCACGCACAGTGGCAGTTGGCGTGGTGGCTGTGTGTGCGTGGAGTTCACGGATGTGCACGGCAGCCTTGGGCGTGCGCCGTCCCGTCCTGCTGCAGCCCCGGCGGGAGCGGCGTGTACAGGGCAGCTGGACCTGAGTGCGTGCTGCTTGCCACTGCAGGGCGGCCCTGCTCTCTGCCCTCCCCCGGGAGGGGCTTGCCCACGGGCCCCTTGCGTCCGAGGCCCCGCGCCACGTGTCTGTGAGAGGAGGCTGTTCTGGTTCTGGTGTCACGCACTCTGCTCTGCAAGGTCCCAGTAACTCTGCGGGGCCCAGACCGCGGGAGGCTTTGTCCTGAGCAATGGGACAGGCTGCTTGGCTCCAGGCCCCACCTTCCGGGGTCTTTTGGCTCCAGCTCCCATTAAGTAACGGCTTCGCCTTTCTCTCTCATTTCCCTTCTCTCGTTTCCCGTTTCTTGGGCTTCTCCTTGCTTGGATATTTAGACTAAATGTTTTCTTATGTGAGGTCAGACTAAAATAGCAAATGCTTCGGATTAAAACACAATCGCTGAGAACCAACGGGAAGTGCAGACCGAGGTGCCCCAGTCAGAGGCAGCTGCACTAAAACAGAACAGGGACTCTGTGAATCATTTTGTGGGGTCAGAGGCACAACCCGCCTGTGCTCCGGTGACCCACTGCCTAGCGCAGGGGACGCCAGTCCCATCCACCAGGGCACACACCGGCACCCTTGTGCTTCGTCTCCTTCAGTGACTTATTTTTAAAAAATTACACAAGGACATGTAGCTACCCCACCATTGTGTGTTTCTTCTCTGTTTGGATCCAGTGACTTTAAAACTTGAAACACAGACGTAAGCAGAATGCGACCCTTGTCAACATTAGAAATACACGTGAGCGAGTGGGACGGAATCGACTCCAATCCCGCACCTAGTGGAGGCTTTCTCCTGAATATTCCAGCACCTGAACCTCGTGGTGGTGATCAGGTCTGACTTTCCGGGTCAAGTCTTGATTCCGAGCATCCCAGCCATTCTTACAATGTACAAGCGAATGTCACGGCCAGGAACGCCTCCTGTGCTGCCCTCTCACAGCGCCCTCCCCTTCACTGGCTGCCCCCACAGACGGCGGCCCGACTGCTCAGCTGATCCGGACTCAGTTGTGGCCACGATTTCAAATCCCCCAAATAACTGTCACCCCTGACACTGTGCTATGGAACCACAGCAGGGACGTGGCCTCACCGGGGCTTCATGGTGTCATTTGGCCATTTCACATCTGGCCTCCAGCCAGTCTGGGGACGGGAGGACATGGTCCCTGCCCTCCCAAGCTGGGCGCCTGCAGGGAAGGCAGACGCGAACACACAGAGCAGTACGACGTTGGCGTGAGGCCGTCTGCCTGGCCTCAGAGCCCAGCTCCGCACTTACCCGCCTGCCAGCAAGGGCTTGCCTCTCCATGCCTCAGTTTCCCTGATAATAGTGCCTGTCTCCTGAGGTGATGGGAGGATTAAGTGGGACCCTGTGTAGAGTGGAGCATAGCAGGTGTCATTAAGTGTCATAAGGGAGGTGCATATGCAGCTCGGCAGCCGCATGGCCAGGAAGACAGCCTTGTGAGGGAAGGCTGCACGTGAGATGTTTTATCTGGGTCTTGAAGCATGAGTAGGATTTTCTGGTCCAAGCACTCTGGACCAGTGTGTGCAGAGGCATGTAACAACACGGCCCGTTTCAGAACATACTTGGTATGATTGGAATGTGGGGGTGTGAAGGGGAGGAGAGGCCTGATCCTGGAGGAATTTTGGGCCTGGTGCAGGCAAGGAGTCCTGAAGTGTTTGAACAAGGAGTGGGAGCTCCTACTTGCATCTTAGAAAAGTCGTTCTGGGCGCCAAGTGATGCAGGCCGTGAGTGGGGGCAGCTCTGCAGGCAGGGCCATTTAGGACGAGAGGGGGGCCTGCTGCATGACAGAGGGCAGAGGGGGGAGCAGCCAGATCTGGGACACAGAACGGAGGCAGAACTGAGTCAAGGCAGGAGCAGATACAGGGAAACATCGGGGATTAGGATGGGCTGGGCTTCTTAGCAGTTGGGTGGGAGTGGGGTGGGGCAGGGGTGGGGGTAGTCCCATCTCCATCTTACAGGCAAGGAAGCAGGGTCCTTCCATAGCCTGCCTGCAGTCACACTGCTAAACGGTAGTGAAGCTGGCCTTCTGACTTGGGTCTCTCTTCAACTCGAGAGGCCATGAATATTGGACGTTTGGAAAGGGTCCTGCCTCAATTAAGATAATCTTGGTTACAAATAATAAAAGTAATTTATTTGCTCACAGAACCAAAGAATATAGAGAGAGATCTTTCCAGCTTCAGGCAAGGCTTGATCCAGTGGCATAGGCGTATCACCAAGGATCTGGTCTCTTCATCTTCATCCAATGACTAGCTCCCCTCATTGCCCTAAGATGGCTGCCACCAGTTCTAGTGGTGACACAGGTCTTTGTCCCAGTGTTCTCACCTGTGTCCTAAGAGTTACTGTGACTACCTGGTGTCAGTCACATGGCGATCCCCATCCCCAGGTCAGGGGCTGGAGAGAGTGGATGGGCTGGGCTTAGATCAAGTGCCCACCCTGGGCACCTGGGGCTGCCGGGGAAGGGAGGGGAGAACGCCCTCCCAGGAGTTTCCCACGTAAGCAGACTTGAGTACTGGCGCCACCTGCTGCCTTGTTCAGGTAATGCGCTTTCTTAAGATGACGCAGTTCTTGAGGCCCATGCTGTGTGTGGCTGTAAGAAATCTCTTTTCTTTATAAAACTAAGGACAGCAGAAACAGATTGACCCAGAAACGTTCAAAGATTTCTACAACTGCTGGAAGGAGACAGAAGCAGAGGCCCAAGAGGTCATTCTGCCTTCGTCAGTGATGGAACACCTGGATAAGAGCGAGTGTGTTTATAAGCTGTCGAGCTCCGTCAAGACAAACCGCGGCGTGGGCAAGATCGCCATGACCCAGAAGCGCCTGTTCCTCCTGACCGAAGGGAGACCGGGCTACGTGGAGATTTCCACCTTCAGAAACATAGAGGTGAGAGGGGCTCGGGGACGTGCTTAGGAGGTCCCCCCTCCGGAGCAGACAGCTGGACCCTTCCCGCTGTGCCATGCGCCCGCTGTAGACCCCCCGCAAGCCACTCACCGTTCCTGCCTCAGTTTGCTCATCTGTGAAACGGGAATAACGGGATTGCTGAGAGGATTGAATAGAGTAAGTGCATAAGGTGCTCAGAGCAGTCAGTAAGCGCTCACCTGTAGCGATTTTCTAACACAGCTTTGTGTCTGGCAGAGGAAGTGAGAAGCAACGCACGCGCGCTCTTTTGCTGACCCTCTAATTAGAGAAAACATGAGAAGCATAGAAATTAACTCATCCGCGAGATATTTATTGGGAAACGGCTGTGCGCTGTGAGCTGGTGCCTCTCGTCTCCTAAGTAGGTCCCTCGCGGGGCGGCTCGTTTATGACAACGCTAAGTCCTGTTCTATTTTAAAGGGAGTCATTTCTCCTCTGAGGAAATCTGAGCCGAGATCGGGACGCATCTCATGCCTTCCATTTATTTCCCCAAATTTCTAAGAGGCATGGGAGGTGTGTTAATTCAGCTATGACTATGCAGACAGGAAAGGCAGTAAAACCTGTGGCTCCCGCCTGTGCTGTTTTCCTTCAGCTTGTCCCCCCACACCTGCTTTGACAGCTTCCTCCCAGAACGCCGAAGAGAGGGTGCCATTTAAGGAGTGAAGGAAAGAACCACCTGTAAACGCGGTGGCCGCCTCCATTTGTGTGGGTGCGTGGATCTGGGGCTCACGGAGCAAACCCACCATCCGCCAGGAGCTGTGCTGAGCTCTCGGACCCCCGCCTGCGACCCTCCACTCCAGCCCCCTCTCGAGTCCTGCTGGGACCCCCGCGCCCCAGCGCTGGGCCCGGCCCAAGGGCTCTGTCCGGGCTCTCGGGGGCGGCCCCTCGCCTTTCTGGGCCTGGCTTCACGTCAGGACATCAGCCGAGCGCCCCAGCAGGCCCCCGCGGCGTGTGTGACAAGGACAGCGTGGTCTCGAGCCCGCTGCCCCTCGATTTCCGATCTGCCATTGCCGCCTGCTCTCGCTAACCCCAGCGTTCCTCGCGGGGGTCATTCTACTTATCCTCCTCTTCTTTTCCGCCCCGTAGGAAGTCAGAAGTACCACAGTAGCTTTTCTGGTGCTGAGAATACCCACTTTAAAAATTAAAATGGTGTCCAAGAAAGAAGTCTTTGAAGCTAATCTTAAAACGGAGTGTGACCTGTGGCACCTGATGGTGAAGGAGATGTGGGCCGGGAAGAAGCTGGCTGACGACCACAAGGTCTGGGAACTGCTGTCTTTTTATTCTGACTCGAGGCTCGCCTTGTCCTACCCCTGTCTCCGTAATAATGCTCAGCCCTTAGAGCTCGGGGACTAGGCCTCGGTCCTGGGAGCAGAATAAGTTGAATTAGATGGGGTCTTGTCAGAAGGCGTTGAAGATGCTGTGGTTTGCATGACCCAGTGGAAAGCCTTGTGGCATTTGGGGACACCATGGTGAGCAAATCCAGGGGCTGGCAGGGCACTGTGGGTAGACTGTGGGGGCAGCTGCTCTGTGTCCCCTGCATCATGTTCTGGTGACATCCCGGGGCGTGGAGGACAAGGGCCGGACTCTGCAGGTCTGAGTTAGGTGTTGCGGGCACACCCTGCCCTGAGCGACTCTCCACCCTCCCACTTCGCAGGATTCAGGTTTGGCTGGGCTACGTTGGATTCCTTCCATAAGGTTCCATTTGTATCTTAGGGACTTTTGTGCCTTCATTTACTTTGGGCCAAATTGATGGCCTTGACTACATCAAATCAAGATTTCCCAGTGAAATCTTATCCGTGAAGGGCACCGTGGACGGAGCAGCAGTTGGAGGCCGTATGAGGGAAGATAGTTCTATTGTCTAAATGGCAAGACAGGAACCCCCATGACAAAACGGGCGAAGAGTGTGGGTGGGGGACTCATCCACGGGCACGGTTCAGAGGTTAGCACGAGGTGCACAGCCTGCGGATCAGGAGAGACGCGGGGAGCAGCACCCACCACAGGGGCACACGTTAGGAAGAACACACCGTCCGGTGGCGGCAGAGCTGCCGTTCGTGACGGGAGGCTCCCAATCCCTGGAGGAGCACAAGGCCACGAATGCCGATGGGGTTTTTCTGTGTGGAGTGGGAAGAGGGACTGGTCCTTTCTAAGATCCCAGTGTTCTATGACTTTCGGACCTGCCATCTGATTTTATGCCTGCTGGGTTATTGAGCACAAACCAGCACAGTCAAACTAAAGGCCGTGGGCTTTCGAGCTACAAGGGCAGAGCGGAGTGGTTGGGACAGACTGTGTGTCTTCACTCCCTGGCTCTTCACAGAAAGGGTTTGCTGACCCCTGGTATAAACAAGCAGTTTTTGTCTTAACTAAGGGAAAAATAACTACATGACATCATATCTAAATTTAAACTCTTCGTGTAGCTTTGAAAAAACACATCTTTAAAAGTATTGTTTTATGTAACGTAACAGAGGTGTACTGTGACAGATTTCAGTGACTGAGTTGAAATGAATGTGTTTCTCCCGCAGGACCCCCAGTACGTCCAGCAGGCGCTGACCCACGTCTTGCTGATGGATGCCGTCGTGGGCACGCTGCAGTCGCCTGGTGCCATTTATGCTGCCTCCAAATTATCTTACTTTGATAAGATGAAGAACGAAAGTAAGACAAGCCTGTATTTGACACAGCTGTGGGGTCTTGAATACGTCTTAAGTGATTTTCATCTGGTTGATGTTGGTTATATCAACTAAAACTGATCTCACATTTCTCAAATATTTTTATTTTATACTTTTAAATTTGTTTTTGCATATCACACATTGTTCTGCATCTTTCTTTTTCTGACTTAACAATGTACCTTGGCGCTCTCTGCTGACCTGGACACACGAGGCACCGCCTAACTGTAATGTCTGGGTACCATGCCACTTTACACTGGACGGTATTTGTCATGATTCCTAGTTGCCAACAACAGAATTTCCACTGGCCATTGAAGCAGCATAGAAATTTGTGGAAGGCTGTTGTGTGGCTCGTGGAACCCCCAGCAGTCGGACACGCCCACTGGGGAGCTGCAGGAACCTCTGTGCCCGGTCGGCCTTGGTGACCGCTCACCGCCTGAGCGAGCAGAGGCCCCCGGATGTCCATATCTTTTTCATTTTTCTTGATTTGGTCAGTTTCCCCAGACAGGTGTTCTCTGGTCTCCTGCCTGTAGATTTAAATCTGGCTCTCACATTCTAGAAGCCATACAGAGATGGGTGGTGGGCTCAATTTTTTTTTTGGAAGATTTTTCAAGTCTAGGAAATAACAAATGGGTAAGAATAACTAACTTTATGCATAATTTTAGCTATTTCTATTTTGTTTCAACTTTTAAGTGCTCTCCTAAACCCAGCTGTCTTGTGGTTTGCACAAAGTAGAAAATAGAGGACTTCTTACCGCTGTTAACATTACTACCCGCCATGATGAACGTGTCCTGAATTAAACCAAAACTATAAAATTAACTCATGAACCACACATGAACACAGTAGGGATGTTGTAAAATGGCCTCTACTTTTGTGTGTATGCACTGTTTTTATTTATAACAGCTTTACTGAGATGTAATTCACATGCCATACCACTGAAGGTATATGGTTTTAGCATATTCAGAGCTGTGCAGCCATCAGCACAATGGGTTCTAGAACATTCTCATCACCCCAGAAGGAAACCCTATACCACTCAGCAGCTAACCCAGCCCCCAGGCACCGCTAGTCTGCCTCTGTCTCTCATGGGTTTGCCTGTTGTGGGTGTTTCCTGGACATGGAGTCACACGTGTGTCCTCTGTGCCTGGCTTCTTCCATGTAGTGTGATGCTTCAGGTTCACCGTGGAGCAGGATCAGTACCTCACCCCTTCATGGCTGGAAGAGGTTCCAGTGTGAGAATGTGGCAGTTTCCTCATCGTCCATCTGCTGTGAACACAGGTTCCCACTTTCTGGCTGTTAGGAGTAGTGCCTCTGTGAACGTTCACAGACAAGTTTTTGTGTGGACATGTTTTCACCTCTATTGGGTGTATAGCTAGGAGACTCTGGTTTTTAAAACGTTGTCCCAGGAGGAAAACAAACGTCAGTTACGTGTTTATTCACCTCAGCGCATCTTGCTCCTTGCCACATCTGTCACTGTGAGATCCCCAAGCTTCCTGGTCCCAGAATCCCTCTCTCTGTGCCCCAGAATCCCTCTTTCTGTACCCCAGAATCCCTCCCTCTGTGCCCGAGAATCCCTCTCTCCTGTACCCCAGAATCCCTCCCTCTGTGCCCCAGGATCCCTCTCTCTGTGCCCGAGGATCCCTCTCTCCCGTGCCCCAGAATCCCTCCCTCTGTGCCCCAGCATCCCTCTCTCCCGTGCCCCAGAATCCCTCTCTCCTGTGCCCCAGGATCCCTCTCTCCTGGCCCCCAGCATCCCTCCCTCCCACAGCAGTCAGGATGCTCTGGTCACCACAAGACCTGCTGGAGTGACTTGGAGGAAGTCCTGTCAACAGTCCTGGAACCAGACGTTTATTGCTGTTTTTTTTCCTAGTTAGGAACAAAACCAAATAAACATTACACTTGAGTTGTTTATATTCCTCCAAGCTCATGCCTAATCTTTGTCAAGAGTTTACAGAAAAGCCTTCTCGCTCCTCTGTAAACTGTGCACACAGTCGCCATGGCAGCGCCCAACAGATGACAGCTCTCTCAACTGTCACCTACCCTGTTCCACACGGCAAAGGGGCCTCGTCTAAGCACAGTGTCCCTGACCCCTTGTTATATACCAGGAACTGTTCTCCTGTGTGTAAACCTAATGACGTAAAGGTACATGATCCTGGGCTTGAGTTAATAGCTTACAGTCAATTCATGATGAAAGGTCAAAAATTAAACTTGCCAAAGTTTCGCACCCCATTCCTAGGGCCAGGCATTTGGCAGTGCCAGGAGATTTTGTGGTTGTGTGTGTGTTGAGGGGGGGTCTACTGGCATCTGCTGGGTGAGGCCAGGGATGCTGCTAACCATCCTATAGTGCACAGGACGGCCCCACAGCAGCCACAACTATGGCCCCAAATGTCTCTAGTGCTGAAGTTGAGAAACTGCTCATGAGGGACATTTATTCATTGAGAAATGTTTGAAATCTTCTCTCTGCGAGGTAATACGTAATGGTCAAGTGTGGATAGTGGTCAGATTGTAGAGTTCACTAGCTGAGAAGAGACCTGTGTTTAAACAGAAGGCAGTGTAAGACATCTGACGGATGCTCACGCTCTCACCGGTTACTTACACGACGACGACAGCGAGAGAAAGGACGCGCGGGCACGCGTGGCTTTCCTTTCATGTCTGGTTCAGAGAGAGCTTCATCTTCACAAATTATGAAGTTTTACCCCAAACTAATATTCTAAAGAAAACAGAGTGCATGCGGCTGTTGGGAACATCGATTTCATCTAGTCCAGAAAACTAACTCAGTGTTTGCGTTTCAGTGCCCATGGCAGTGCCAAAGACAACCTCGGAAACACTGAAGCACAAGATAAACCCTTCAGCGGGAGAGACTTTCCCTCAGGCCGTTGACGTCTTGTTGTACACACCAGGTAAACAGATCTCCTTGTTTGCAGCCGTCTGCTAGGTCTGCATCAGAGTTCGGGGTCAGCTCTGTGGTGAAGGGGGGGATGGCATGATACAGGGTGAAAGGGGACCAGGTGGTTTTCTACTTTTTGAGGCAAAACCCTGAGCAATGAGGTGAAACTGTTGTAGCTGCTCCGGAAACTTCACCTCGTGAAGGCCAGAGCCGTAGGGAGCCCACGAGAGACTGAAATGGGGGAGGTGCTTCACGGAAGCCCCACTCCAAAGTCGTAGTCCCTTACACTCGTGTAGCAGTTAGCAGTTTATGAAGCGCGTGTACTCACGTTCTTTCCCGTGGCGGTGATCTACTCTGACCCTGTTGTCACTGTGATAAGGTGAGCGCCCCTCAGATTCTCGTCTGAGCAGTCGTGGACATGTTGCCTAGGCTGATCTCGTGTATTACAGTTCGGTTCTTTTCCCTTTGGTGTGGTTGTCCAGCCTTCCTCCTATGCAGAGATTTTCTGCTTCCCTACAAGTTGCGCTAGGATGAGGAAGGGAGAAAGAAATTGGTGCTGCCACGGGTCTGAGTATAAACAGATCGCTGCTGGGCTACAGGTTTAAAACCATCAAAAACGTCTTTATTTAATTCTGACTTGTAAAGAATTGAAGCAGGGAGGGTTTCTCTGAGGGTTTATAGTGTCGGAAAACAGAGGAACTTAGTTCTAGGCAGAAAAGAGCCTTAAAACCCAGTAGCTTTGTTTTCAGTTCATTCATGTCTGAATAATTAGCAGTAAGCATCATCGGCACGCTCTCGTTGTCTCCTTCACGCTTCTGGTGTGTGACCTCACGGAGCTGACAATTCACAGCTGTGGAGCTTACATTTCAGAGGGTTTCAGATGGGCAAGTCGAGGCTCTGTGGCAAAGCAACTACCCAGAGGAAGAGGAGAGTTTCATCTCTTCATTGATCGTCCAGAAGACCCAGTAAAGCAACAGATTGAGTGTGAGCGAGAATTGAGCACAGTCAGACCTCGTCTTCCTGGAGGCGTGTCTTACTGATCCACTCAAGCCTCCTAGTTGGCTTTGCTGGACACCACAGATAAGACGTTTTTCCTCAGGGCGTCTGAATGAATGAGTATTTTTAGATCTAAGTTAGTGTCCCTTAAATTAAAACTGGCTTGACTCTGGGCTTCCCATCTTGGTGGGCTAGGTCATCCAGACCAACCGTCCCTCTGAGAACATCTAGCAGGGCCGGACTAACTATAAGAAACAACCGTGTGGGGCTGGCCCGGTGGCGTAGTGGTTAGGTTCACGCGCTCCGCTGCGGTGGCCCGGGGTTCACAGGTTTGGATCCCAGGCGCAGACCTGCACACCGCTTATCTAGCCATGCTGTGGCGGCATCCCACATACAAAATAGAGGAAGATGGGCACAGATGTTAGCTCAGGGCTGGTCTTCCTCAGCAAAAAGAGGGGGATTGGCAGCAGGTGTTAACTATGGGCTAATCTTCCTCACACACAGAAAAGAAACAACCATGAAGAATAGTGGGGCCCCTTTTCCCGTGGAGTGGCTGCCAAGTCTGAAAGAGGTGACTAGAGCTGAGAGCTGAGCAGCTCTGGCCGGCTCTGTGGGGTTAGAGGGACAAAGACTGGAGTCAGGGCCTGTCGAGGAGGGGTACTGGTACACCCGCCAGCTGTGCGTCAGGACCCTAGGGCTCACCCAGGAGTGAAGGAACTAGCCTGTAGGCCCGGAGCCCCGCTTCCAGCAGCTCAGTCTCTGGTGGGTGGAGGGTGTGTCTCAGTGTGGCAAGATCTCCCCCAGGGGCCAGTTGACCAATGAACAGACACCCCAGAGAAACTGATCTACTCTTCCCTGATTTATGACGAAGGTGGTATTACAGAGCAGGGATGGGGGAAGGACGGTCTTCACCATAAATGGTGTTGGGACGCTGTGCATCCATATGGAAGAAATGAAGTGTGACTGAGCGCACCTCAGATCACCACCCCATCAGTTCCAAGGGGACTGAAATCTAAATGTGAAAGGCAGCGAACAAACAAAGCCCAGAAACTTCTAGAAGATAATATAGGAGAATATGTTCATGACCTGGGGAAGGAAAAAATCATATATAAAAAATACTAGCCATAGGGGAAAAGATTGATGAATCTGACTACATTAAGATTAAGGATTTTAAAGAGACACTTTCGAGAGAGTGAAAACGGTAGTCACGGCCTGGGAGAGGGTATTTGCAACACAACGGAACCCACAGGGGCTCATATAGACAAGGATATAAACAGAATGAGTACAAATCAAGGAGAATAAGGCAATTCAAAAATGGACAGGACGTAAGTGCTTCCCACCAGAGGATGTCCACATGGCTAATTAAAGCCATCAGCCTCATTAGCAATTAGGGAACTGCAAATAAACCACAAAACCCCAAAATCTTCACACCATCCCAGTGGCCAAAATGAAAGACTGACAGCACCAAGTGCTGAGGAGGACGCAGAGCACAGGAACTCCGGTGGGAGCGGACGTCTCAGAGCCCAGCCTCCTGCCCGGTCTCTCCAGCCAACCTGCCTTCCTCCTTTCCGTGCCTGCTGCCGCCTGCTCCTGCTCCTTCTGTTCCCTCCACCTGAAACAACGTTCTCTAATGAATTCTCACAGGTCCTCCAGGTCCTGGCTCAGGGAAGCCGCCCCGGCTGTGTGCCCTCCTGATTGTGTCTGTCTGTGTGGCTCTCTGGTCAGAGCCAGCTCGCTCACGGACTGTAAGCTCCCAGAGGGCACGGCGGTTCTGGTTGTGCTCACCTTTGTATCCCGGGCCCCTCGTGTGGCACCTAGTGCTTGGCGAGTACCCAGCAGTACCTGAGTAACAGCCTGAATCACCTGCGGATGCATCAAAGGGTTTTCCTTTAAGTGTATTTGTGTTGCTTCCTTTTTAGGGCATCTTGATCCGGCAGAAAAAGTTGAAGATGCTCACCCCAAATTATGGTGTGCTCTGAACGAAGGCAAAGTGACCGTATTTGATGCTTCCTCTTGGACGATTCACCAGCACTGCTTTAAAGTGGGCACTTCTAAACTGGTGAGTCAGCCAAGCAGAAGTAAGAGCGGACAGCTTTAACCTGTGATTTTGGACAAACAAACACGTCAGCCTGGACACAGCAGCAGAACACGTTATTCCGCAGCATCACCCAATTCTGTAAATAGGAGGTCTTTAATTTTTATCTCGTTTTTAGATCAAACGTAAGCTTGTCCCAGCCTTTCCTCACATGTTCTTATTTAAGTGAGCAGATGATGAGTTCAACCACCCTCCGCGCCGAAAGCTAGAAGTGGATTTCAGTAGTGTAAAGCACGGTGTCGTATTCTCATATTACTTTTCCAGTAATCTAAAGCAGATACTTGGAATTATTTTAACATGTTTGGGGTTGAAAACTAAGAACAACTTAAATCAAATTTGCATATTATAAACATCTCCTGGTTGCGAAACCTTAATTCTTTGAGCTTTTAGACTGATTACTTTTTTAAATTAAATAAAGTGTTAATATTGGAATAGTTTTAGCTTTACAGAAAAGGCGAAGACGCTACAGTCAGTATACCGGGCACCCATCACTCCCCGTTGTTAACATCTTACGTTACCATGGTAACAACTGTCACGACAACATTGGTGCATTACTGTTAACTGAGCTCCACGCTTTATTTGAATTCCACCAGTTTCTCCCTTAACGTCCTCTTCTGTTCACGTGACATTTAGTCGTCATGTCCCTGTAGTCTGTCTGGGACAGTGTCTCAGACTTTGTTTTCGTGACCTAGACAGTCCTCAAGGTACCCTGTAGAATGTCCCCCGTCTGGGTTTGTCTGGTGCTCTCTGCTGATGAGACTGCGATTATGGGTTCTGGAAAGAATACTAAAGAGGCAAAGTACCCTTCTCATCGCATCCTATCGAGGGTGTGAGACATCCACGTGATATCACGGGTGACGTTGACCCTTATCACCGTTAGGCTGATGTCTGCCAGCTTTCTCCACTGCGGTGACCCGCCCCTCTTCCCCTTCCACACACCGCTTTGGAAGTGAGTCATTAAGTGCAGCCCATCTGGGGGCGGGGCGGGAGTGGGTGTTGAGGTCCTGGAGGGGAAGCATCTACATACAGCATGTGGAATTCTTCTGCAAGAGAAATTCATCTCTTCTCCGTTCACTGACTTGTCGCTGAAACTGTTCCTGCTTCAGCCGTAGGGGCTCTTTCGGGTTGGCCCGTGTTCCTTTGACATGGTTCATCCTCTTCTTTGTTCTCGAGCGTGCCCTTATTTCCTGGCACTGCAAGAAGCTCCAGTCCCATCTCATGTTTTCCCTGCCCCTAGAATCAGCCATTTCTCCATGGAGCCCTGGTTCCTGAGACTGGAGAATGGTACGTAGAACCGTGATGTGGGAGTGGACGGACTACTTTTTAATCCAGCTTTCTTCAATGACAACGCTGGTGTTTGTGTCAGGCCGTGTAGGTTTCAGGTGTCTTTATGGGAGCCGGGTGAAGTGGGTGGTTTTGTCCGTGGACTGACTTGCCCGGGCACTCAGTGCCTCATAGGGGCCGCGGCAGGACCTGCTCCTCCAGGAAGTGCTGGTGCTTCAGAGGCACCTGGTTCCCTGGAGGAGGCCGAGGCTGGGAACCTTTTACTGCCAGCAGGTGGCAGCAGGTGGCACAGCGACAAGTGGGAGGTGGAGCCTTGATGGTCCACTATCCTGGACTCTTCCCGCCCTGCCAGGCGGCCAGCGCAGGTCTCGTCAAGCTGAATCTAGTGGTTCTTTTATTTCCCGCCTCTGGATTAGAGAATCTGTGACTGTGTCTGAGTGTAATAAGTCAGACTTGCTCCCAGGTCTAAATCACCATACTCTACAGAAGGCAGGTAGTGGAAATGGGCATTGATGTGACATAGGTGGTTATGTTATACGCCCAGTCAGGAGGGGGTATGACATAACACAAGTTGATTATGTTAATTTATGCAAAAACAGACCCCCCCCCACAAGAATCCAAGGTCACGTCTTAGACCAGTAGCCGTCAGTGCTACAGGGAGTCAGCTCCCTGCTTATGGCCTTCTCCAGGACACGCACCACCCTCTGGAAAGCACTTCTTACGTTCCACACTACATGTAAGTTACCCACCTGCACCAGAGCCCTAAAGTGAACCCCGCCTGGGACGTTTCGCGTGACTTCTGGGTTTCCACGTGAGGAGTGATCGCTGGGCTTCTCTTGGACCAAAGAGGAGGTGCAGCTACTCGAGTGGGGCTACCTGTAAACTCAGTGACTCCAGGGCGTCTTTTATGATGCCATCCTACTTGTCAGGATACTCTCACATCTGCTGTCTGGTGGGCTTCATCCTGTTCAAGACCCCCTGCGGGTCTGAAAGAAGCCACCCCCCGAGGAGTCTTGCTAGGGAAATCCTCATGCCCTACTCCTGTCACATGAAACAAGCTTCTTTTTTCATGTTTAATGCGAACAGAACAACCTAGTGAAGTTTACAGACCGAAGTGTTAAGCGTCAACTTTGATGGCCATGTTCCATCATCTAAAACTAAGGTCACAATCTGTGGCACAGTCTAAGCTTTCAGAGCTGCTGTGAAACAGAAATATTGTGAATTCAGATACATATTGCTTAGAGGATGGGCATCATTCTTAAATGCTTGAATGACAAACTTTATATATTAGCAAGAAAATAAGAAATTGCTAAATCATTTCCCCCATATTCAAATAATGAGCCTCAGATGATAAAGTATAATGGGATCCAACATACATTAAACCTAAATATTTACAAAAGTCTAATAATGCTTTGGACCAAACGAAAAAACAAGGAGACATGAAGGAAATCATTCTTATTCTAAATTTAATTTTTTTGTGTTCAATCTTAGTTACAAGCATTTCAAAGACTTTTTTAAAAACAGAATAAATTTTAAAATCCTAGTTAAAATAAAATCAAAAGGCTACATTTTGTAGCAGTCTCTCCTGTCCCCCAGTTAGGCCAGGGAACAGTGAATTAAAGCAGTAAGTTACTCAATTATGTGAAAATATCTTCCTACTGGCTTCACGGAGATTTTATATCCCTTAACAACAAAGAAACTTGGATAATTATCTCAAGAAAAGGCTGCCTCCTCTGAAATTTGACATTCAAAGTAGTTTAAGATATCTTTGGGCCACTAAAGAAAGACATTTTACTAAAATTATACCAGTTCTCAGGTGGATGCCTAAAAAGAAAGGGCTTTTTAAAAATGAATAATTAATTCTGAAATTAGCAAGTTAACATCTTTTTCTGAATTATGGTAGTATTTATTGGTAAGATTCAAACTATCCATTTTTATAAGATCTTTCTTCTGACTTAAAGATAAGTACAGGGGGCGGCCCAATGGTGTAGCAGTTAAGTCCGCTCGTTGTGCTGCGGCGGCCCAGGGTTCGCACGTTTGGATCCTGGGCGCGGACCTACTCACCGCTCATCAAGCCATGCTGAGGCGGCGTCGCACATAGAAGAGCTACAGCTCTACAACTATGATACACAACTATGTACTGGGGCTTTGGGGAGAAAAAAGGAAAAAGAGGAAGATTGGCAACAGATGTTAGCACAGGGCCAATCTTCCTCAAAAGATAAATAAATAAATAACAAAAACAAAGAAAATATAGATAAGTACAGTTCACCACCATCGACACTGATTCTGTCTGGTATTAGATCTAGCCTCCACTCCTTCCGACGGGATATAACTTTTACCCTTTGAAACCTACTTGTGTTTGAAAATCTGAGACCTCTGTTCAGTCACCAGTAAAATGGTGCGCATATCCCGGGCGAGGACAGGAAGGACAGTCATGAAATAGCCAACGAAGCGGCTGGCTAACCATCTGTGTGACGCCAGCTCAGAGAGCTGCTGGTGAGGAAGACGTGGGGAGTGCTTCTCGGGGCTGTGATTGGACGGGTGAGAGGTGCGGCAAACACGGCTGGGGTCACTTGTTTGTGTGGCTTTTGTGACTCTTCAGTGTTTCAACCCTTAATTTCTAATTTCAAAAAGTCTAAAAATAACCCCTGGCTGTTGGCTAAGTGGGACCCCTCAAGGACCAGCCCTGGCTACAGAGAGCGCTGGCAGTCTTGGTCACCGTCAGGAGACGGTCAGTCCCCGTTGTTTGCAGATTTCATGTGTGCACATTCGCCTACTTGCTAAAATTTATCTGTGACCCCCAGGAATACAGTGCTCTCGCGGTTATCCACAGCCATGCACGTGCAGAGCGGGGAGGACCGTGAGCTGCCCGGCGCACGTGTTTCCAGCTGAGGTCAGGCAAGGTGACACCCTGCCTTCCTGTTGCAGCTCATACTGTGGACGTGTCCTTTTCACGGACTGTGTAGTGCCATGTTTTCTGCATTTTTGTGCTTTTTATTGGTGATTTTGCTGTTTAAAATGGCCCCTAGTGTAGAGCCGCAGTACTGTCTAGTGTCCCTGAGTGCAGGAAGACGCCACGTGTGACAGAGAAAACACGGGTTAGAGATGCGTGTTCAGGCAGGAGTTACAGTGCTGTTGGCGTGCGTTCAGTGACAGTATGTGTAGAATGTCTTTAAACAGAAACACACATCCGACAAGGTCATGTAACGAGGGGTCGGCGGTGTGACCGGAGGCTGCAGGATGCTCACTGTGCCCTCGGAGCAGTGGTTCGGTATTTGCTGCTCCAGTGTCTGCAGTGAACTGATAGGACGTAACTACCGTGGAAGATGAGAGTTGACCATTTCCATTTTTTCTTGGTCTCCGTTAGAACTGCATGGTGATGGCTGAGCAGAACCAGGTGTGGGTCGGCTCGGAGGACTCCGTCATCTACATCATCAACATCCACAGCATGTCGTGCAACAAGCAGCTCACTGATCACCGCTCCAGTGTCACGGATTTGTTTGTGCAGGACGGAACGGGGGCGCCCAGGTGCGGCTGGGCTCTGCCGGGAGAAGGGACCGTTTGCCTCTTGGGTGGGGGCTCCTAGAGGGAGGGGTTCACGGTCGCTGTGGGGCATCGGCTGTGGGGGCCGGGCCGGGCACGTAGAGTGAAGCGCGTCTGAAGGAGAAGTCAGGCGACGCTCTTGTCTGTTTTGGGTCCCGGGTACAGAGAGGCGCGGCTCTCCTGTAGGGCCAGCTCCGGCATGAGTGTGGTGGTCAGTGGCGACTGGTGCTCAGCCTTCCTTGTTTTTGGTTTCCAGCGGTCTGCCCGCAATCCTCCGTGTCACTGCAGTCCTCTGTCTGCACACGGCGCTCTCCCTGTGCGTGTCTGGGTCCGAAGTCCCCCTTCCTATAAGGACACCAGTCACATCGGATGAGGGCCACCCTGTTGGCTGCATTTTAACGTAAATACTTCTGTAAAGGCCCTATTTCCAAATAAGGTCATATTTTGAGGTACTGGGGGGTTAGGACTCCAACATATCATTTTGGGGGGACACAATTCAACCCACGTGTACACCTCTTTCCTCACTGTCCACGGCACTAAGAACGGCAGTTTCCCGAGGGCAGGCGCCGTGTCTGTTCCGCTCTGCTGTGTGTCCGGGCTTGAACGGGGCCTGGCGCGCAGGAGGTGCCCAGGGCAGACTTGAGAACGAGGCGGGGTCCCCGCTTCCGTCTGTGGAGGAGGCAGAGGCTCACTGAGTGTGTGAGGTGAGCACGTGGCCACGGTTCCAGAGCTTTCCCGCTGCTTCTCCCCGTGCCACCCTTGCCCGCCCCTTGTCCCCTAACTTGGTTTCAGGGGTGCCATCTGTCCTCAGTCAGGCCCAGTTCAGGGGCTATAAACTGAGCACGATCAGAAGGGGACGGGCCGTGCGCTGCCCTGTCCAGGGCCCACCTGTCCCCTGCCGCTGCCAGTCGCCCACGCAGTGCTGGTTATGGGGCTTGGAGGGCGCGTGTGCAGGGTTAGATTTAGTTAACCATCACCTTACAGTTCTGTTCACCAACGCCTGGCAGAGCCGGCAGCCTACAGTGACGGGAGGTGACAGCCATCCTCAGCCCCCTTTCCTGCTGAATCGATGACATCTTAACCAAGACGTGTTCTTGCCACTTAAATAGTGTGTCTGCATGTCACTTATTACCTGTGTTGTGGATGCTTTATCTAATGGTAACTGTTCTTTTCTGGATTAAAATGTCCATGATGTTTTCAAGGGCCAAAATTAAGTGTGTTTTTACACCACCAGGGAGGTGTATTCGTGCAGCGTGGACGGGACGGTCCTGGCATGGAACGTGAGCACGCTGCGGGTGACCAGCAGGTTCCAGCTGCCGAGCGGCGGGCTTTCATCCATCAGACTGCACAACGGCCACCTCTGGTGCTGTAAGTCCTCGGTCCTCCCCACCAAAACAGGAACCTAACCCCTGCTCTGGGGAGAGGAAACCGAGTGAGAGCCACAGGCCTGTTTCGTGGCCTCACACATTTCCAGCTTTTATTTCAAAGCCCGGTTTCCTTCTCTGCGCTCCCCGCTCACTGCGGCCCCGAGTTCGCTGTTCCTCCAGGGCCCGCCATGCCTCCTGGAGACGCCTGCCATTCCTCCGGGCACCGGCCTCTCTCCTGCTCCTCCCGCTGCTCTCACTGTCCCACTCACAGTGAGAGCGCAGCCCCGGTGCCCCCAGGAGTCACCACTGCTCCTGGGAGCCCTCGGTGGCCCTGCCATTGGTGCGCGGGTCACATCCCCCAGCCAGAGGGCAAGCTCGGCAGGACCATGCCACGTGCTCACCTCTGCCACTCCCAGCACAGATCCCAGGGTGGGATGTCGGTGGAGCTGAGCTGGACATTTGCCTGGGGTGTGACCGGGAGGTGCACACGCTGTGCCCGTGGCTTATGTTCTGCATTCCCGAGCATCGCAGAACACAAAAGTTGTCTGCACTTTGCACTTCTCCCTGGCGCATATATGCCAGGTGACGTGGGTGATGGTGGGACCACGTTGTTTCTAATGGAAGCATATTTACGTGTGGTGAAATGCACAGAACGTTAAGTGTACAGTTTGTAGTGTTTCGACAGAAGTACCCACCACATAACCGTCCAACAGCCAAGATACAGAGCGTTTCCGTCACAGCTACGCTCTGCGATGCCCCTTTCTAGGCAGCCCCCCACTCAGGAGACGGTGGTTCTGAATTCTGTCACCCTGGGTTTGTTTTGCTTGTTCCTGAACTTTCTATGAATGGACTCTGCAGCGTGTGTTCTTCGTATCTGGCTCTGTTCGGTCCACATGTTTTTAGGATTCATCTGTGATGTTCCGAGTATCCACAGCGCATGCATCTCACTGCTGAGCAGTATTTCATTGTATGAATATACGACAGTTTCTACTAGTTTGGTTATCCGTTCTCCTGTGGGCGGAAGTGGATCAATGATGTTCAACCACTTGAGAAACTGTCAGGCTCTTCCCAAAGCACCTGCACCGTCTTACGTCCCCGCCAGCAGCGTGTGAGGGTTCCAGTCCCGCTGCATCCTCACCAACACTCACCTGTTTTCATTGTGACCAGGCTAGTGGGTGTGATGTGGCATCTCGTCGTGGCTTTGATTGTGTTTCCCTGATGGCTAATGATGGTGAGCATCTTCTCACGTGCTTTTTGCCATTTGTACATCTTTTTTGGAGAATGTCTGTTCAGATCCTTTGCCTATCAGTCGATTCACTTTTAATGCTATTAATGACGTGATTAGGTGTAAGTCTACTGTTGCCATATTTCTTTTCCATTTTTCCCATCTGTTCTTTTTTCTTTTGTTTCTCCTTTTCTGCCTTCTTTTGGACTGAGAATTTTTAATATTCATTTTAATTTTCTTTATTGTCTTGTTAGCTCTACATTTTTTGTTTTACTTTTTAGTGGTTGCTCTGAGGATGGCAGTAGCAACCATAACCTATCACAGCCCCCCTCAGAGAACGGTCGCACTACTTCCTGTGTAATGTGAGCAGCTCACGGCAGTCAACTTAATTCCATCTACCTCTTTCTGCCCCTTGTGCTGCTGCTGTTAAATGCAGTATTTTATTTGTACGGTTGTGATAAACCTCAAAATACGTTTTTAAAATTTTTGCTTAAGTACTCAATGGTCTTTCAAAGAAAGTAAGAAAAAGTTTATTTTTGCCCATATATTGACCATTTCTGGTGAGCTTCATTCCCTCTGAAAATCCAGGTTTCCATCTTGCATCATTTCCCCTTCACCTTAAGAATTTCCTTTAGTATTTCTTATGATCTGAGTCTGCTGGAAACCAATTCCAGGCTGACAGTTCTTATTTTCCCCCCACACTTTAGAAATATCATTCCATTGTCTTCTAGCTTTGTTTGCTCCTGTTGACAAGTCTGCTGTCATTCTTACTGTTCTGTTGACTCTAATGCGTCTGGTTTCTAGACCTAAGGTTTCGCCTCTGGTTTCATGAGCTGGACCACCACATGCCTGGTGGGGTGGGCTTTGTGTTGATCTTGCTCGTGGTTTACTTTCATGAATGTGGGGGAAAGGTTTAACCATTATCTCTTCCAATATTTCTTTTGTCCCCTCCCTCTCTCTCCGTCCTCTGGGATTCTAACTGTATATATGTCAGACCATGTGGAAATGTCTCACAGGTCTTGGGCGCTGCAATAATTTTTTCCTGCTTTTTCTCCCTGTGCTTCAGTTTGGCTGAGATCTGAGCCTTTCTTCTTCTGTGTCCTGTCTGCTGTTAAAGCTGTGCAGCAGATTTTCATTTTAGTTCTAGAACTTCCATTTACATAATTTTTTAAAAGAACTTCCACTTCTCTCCTAAATTCTTCATCTCTTCACCCATCCTCTCCCTATCTTCCTGTAAGTTTTTTATTAAAATGTGTTTGTGGTTGTTGGTCTGAAGTCCTTGTCTGCTGGGTACTGGATTATCTGTGGGTCTCTTCTGTTGACTGCTTTTTCCTCTTGATTTCTAGTCACATCTTAATGCTTCCCATGTGTGGTAATTTTCATCGCATCCTGGATATTATTGATGACACACTGAGGAGACTGGATTATATCCTTCTTTACAGAGCATTAAGTTTTGTTCTAGAAGGTCATTAAATTACTGGCAGATCATGTCAATCCTGTATAGAGGCTTGGTTTTAGGCTTTTCTAGGGTGAGTATATTTCAGTTTGACCTTAGTCCAAGCACAACCCTTAGTTCTAGTCTTTATCCTTACAGCCTGGCCCTTTCAGGGTTTCAGGGGGATGCCCGAGATAGATACGGAGCTTTTCTAAGCTGAATGAGCTGAAACTCTGAACCCGTATCTCTGTAGCACGGGGAAGCACTGAAATCTCTTCTCAGGTCTTGAATGCTCCAGTTCCACTCTCTGCAGTTTATACACAGTTTAGGAGTCAGCCAAGGATTTGAGGAGAATTTATACATTAATTTTGGGGCTCCCTCATTTTGGAGATAGTTCCCCTGTTTCCAGCCACACTGGCAGCCCCCCCAAACCAAACCATCACCCAAGCTGGACTGCTACATACTGCCAGAACCGCGATTCCTCAGGGACAGCCTGGGAAATGGTGCAGCGCGCTGAGTTGGTTTCTTTTCACCCAAAGATCACATCCCTCAGCTTTGGCTGACCTGCAGATGTGTGTGTGTGTGGGGGGGGTGTGTGGTGTGTGGGGTGTGTGTGTGTGTGTGGTGTGTGTGTGTGGTGTGGGTGTGGGTGTGTGGTGTGTGTGTGTGTGGTGTGTGTGTGTGGTGTGGGTGTGGGTGTGGGTGTGTGTGGTGTGTGTGTGTGTGGTGTGGGTGTGGGTGTGTGGTGTGGGTGTGGGTGTGAGTGTGTGTCCACCCATGGATGCACTCTGGACTAACAGAGCTGACCGAAGCTTGGCGGAGAGGTGCTTGTCAGATGCGGTGAGGGAGAGAGATGAGAATGAGGACGGGCAGCCCCGCCCGAAGGACAGAATCCCTTTTATGTTCCAAGTTAACTGAATGCGGTGAGTCGTCCTGTTTCACGACAGTGAGGAGCACAAGAGGAAAGCAGGGTTCCTCCAGGTGAGAGAACCTTTGCCGTGAAGTGTTGTCCCGAGCCCTCATCTGAGCAAGGGCAGCTTGGTCACCCTCAGACGTTACCGGTTCAGGCGCGGAGATCGTGTCAGTGTCCTCTGTTCATCCGGCGTCTGTGCGCACCAAGGCAGAGCCTGGAAGAGAGTGGGGGCAGGCAGGGCGATGCCTCTCAGTCCTCCCAAGGCCCTCAGCAAGGGGAGCCTGGGGCCCCCGATTTCCTAGTCCAGTCGCACTATTTCAGACCCTCCTAGTCACCCCCTAAGTCCGGATGGGAAGCTACCCCACACCCGAGCGCCCCTCGGAAGGAATACCTGCTTGGGTCGTTCTCTAGAAGGGAAGTGGACGCCTGCTCCCTGTACCTTGTGGTCAGAGGTTTGCGTCTGTGAGGTTGCTGGTGCACCTGTGGTTCAGGCTGTGGCCGTCATGTGCATCCGGATTCAAATCCAGGCTTTGTCTCATGCTCTTGGAGACTGTTCCTTCATTTGAAGAGTGAGGTGGGATTACCACCCTTCCCAGTGAGTGCACACTGACAGCTGGGAGATGCCAGAGGCAAAGGCACAGTCGGCCCCGAGTGCCCCTGAGTGTGGGGCTGGTCACTGGAACCCCGGAGAGTGGCCCTAACAGTGTGGGCCCTGGGCCCCTGTGCACTGACCTGGCCAGGGGAGGGGTATGGACAAGACAAGCCTCTGAGAGGGGTGAGCAGTGGAGCGCAGAGGACAGCCTCCCCAGGTCCTTCTCCCTCCTCCCGCCCCTCAGCAGGGGCCCCAGGAGCCCCTCTGTTTCTGTGCCTGGCCTGCCACGGCCGTCACCTGCTCCATGTGCAGCAGGCTTCCCAGATGTTTGCACCTGCAGCATCAGTGTGAACTCTGCCGGCTCCCCTCTGCCAGCCGGGCCCTGCAGTTGGTGCAGGTGGAGCACACTTATGAAGAGCCTGGAGCGGTTTGAGAGCTGCTGGTCAGCACCCAGGAGGGGCCCCCAAGGGCCAGAGGACCACCGAGGGCCCCAGGGTGGCGGAAGCTCCTCTCCAGAGGGCTCCCTGACGTGCAGCAGCGTCCAAGAGGGCTTGTTAATTAGTCCAAGTGGGTAACGGCGTGTCTGGATAGAAGGCTCCGGGAAGGTCCTAGTTCCTGCTTATTAGGTCTCAGGAAAAACCACAGTTAGGGGCTTAGAAGCAGGAAGGAGAGATGTGGTGGGAGGTCTCGCTTTCCGTGACTGAAAACCCAGCTGAGCTTCTGAGTCCTCGGGGCCGCTTCTCCGCGGAGGCCGAGCACCCGAGGGGCCTGCAGTCGGCTCACCCACCACGGGCCGAGGAAGCTGAGCAGCACGGCGGGCTCGCCCTCCTGCCTCATGGGCTGGTGCTCCTTGGGCGCCTTGGCTGTGGTGGCCCCTCCCTCCACATCTGACGGCTCCCCGAGGGCAGGCTGTGTCTTCCTGTCCTGTATCTGCGATGCTGGCAGTGGCTTTAGCACTTGGGGGCAGGGTGCATGTGATAAAAACATGAGAAAGGACAGCCTGGCAGCACAGCCACCACTCCTTAGAGGCAACTCTCGGTCCCCGTGCACCTGCTGTCACATCCTCTCTGCAGTCCTCATTCTGATGACCCAGAACTCTCATGTCGTGGAAACTCGGGGTTTGCAAAAAGACATTTTCCTTGCGTGATTAAGAAACAGACAGAGAGAAGCACGTCAACACAGGGACGTGTTCCACAGCGGCAGGGCCCTGTCCCGTGAACTCGAACAGTTGCCGGCAGGGTTAGGACTGGCTGTGGCTTCAAGTGAGAAGAAACCCACAAGAATGTGGCAGGAAGGATTCTGACGCTGCTGCGTCTCCTCGCCATGTTTTGTGAAGCCTCAGGAGAGGGCGCTGGCTTCTGGCGGTTTCCTCTCAGTAAAAATGGGGCTACCAGTCTGGAGGGTCACTGCGAGGAGCAGCGTCGGTGAGAAAATGTGCAAGCGCCTGGCCTGTGCTGGAGGCGCCACTGGCACCGCATGGCAGGGACAGTTACCACAGCGGCTCTAGGGCAGAACGTGTGGAAGGAACTGGCACTTTGCCAGCTGTTTCCTCCTCATGCTGCAGATCCGCTCTGCCTGTCCCTCACTCTCACTCTTTCCTTCTGCAGGTACAGGTGACAGTATCGTGGTTGTGTCAATGAATGGATTTTCCTGTCAAGAACTGAAGATCGACAAGAACTTGAGAGAGATAAGCACCTCCTTCCTCGGTTTCCAGCTCCTTCCCGAGGTACCCCGGCAGCGTCTGTGTGCCGCATGCGTGTGGCACTGGGCTGCCACCAGCAACACCATGATTTCCGTTTCAGCAGGAGCAGCTCTGGGCGGTGTGTGCCGGATACGATGACATCTACATCTGGAGCCTGAAGGACCTGGCCGCGCCCCCCGAGAGGATCCACCTGCAGGACTGCTCCGAGGTCAAGTGCATGATCAGGGTGAAGAAGCAGGTGAGGCGCGGCCCACGCTGCCCTGGAGAGCACCCCGCCAGGCACCGTCCTGCCCTGGCCATGTCCCCTTGAGGCTCTGGGCCTGCCAGCAGAGGCCATGTCTGGGAAGGACGTGGGTTTTGGGGTGCACCATCCCAGCCGGTGTACACCCACCAAGGGTCTCCTTTCCCGGGCCGGGCTGTGGTGGCTAATGCCCCTCCGTTTCTTCTTGGCAGATCTGGGTGGGCGGCACAGGGCTGTCACAGGGGAAATCCAAAGGGAAAATCTACGTGATCGACGCCGAGAGGAAGACGGTGGAGAAGGAGCTGGTGGCCCACACAGACACGGTGAAGACTCTGTGCTCGGCCGAGGACAGATACGTGCTGAGCGGCTCAGGCAGGGAGGAGGGAAAGATCGCCATCTGGAAAGTCGAATAAACGTGGGTAAAGGTGCTGAACGGAGCTGCGCTCTGTGTGAGAACCATGTGCCCTTTGCCGGCTTTCTGGAGCTTTCCCAGAGAAGGCAGGGTCTGGAGCCAGTCTGGGCCCCGGTGGGCGGGTGTGTCCCCTGCAGGTGCCTGTGTCTCTGCCTGTGACGAGACCAAGGTTAACGCGCTTTCTCTCTTGACTTTCCTGATCAAACTGAACCCACGGTGTTTCAGGCTGGGGTGCTGAGTTCTCAGGCAGCTGGATCAACTTGGGATAACTTCTGCTGAGAAGTGACCCTGTGTGCTGTCTAGAAAGTTCCAGAATCCGCAACCAGGGGCCAGCTAGAAGCAATTTAGGCAAATCACACGTGACCTGCAGACCTCATGTCTCTGGTTTGCCTTTTCTATACTTCATTCATTCATTCCTTCTTTCATTCAACAAATACTTATTAACCAGGTCTACAGGAGCCCTACTGCCTTACACTGACTTCTTGTCTGCAGCAAAGCTCACAAGAAGGGTATTTTAAAATGACCACTTCTGGTTGAACAGGTCTGCGCTGCCCTTGCCGTCCTCCGTCAGAGCAGGTGACCAAAGCCTGCCCAGGGAGGGGACAACACTGTGCTAAGACTGTCTGGACAGAGGTTGGGTCAGCTGAGGCAAGCTCTGCGTTCTTGTCTTTTTAATGCAAAATTTTTATAATGAAGAAACCTAGAGAGACTTTTTTCTACCAAAGATCACAGACAAAAAGTTCCATCTAAAATAGCATGTATATAGTTTTCCAGTAAAGTTGCTGCCACATTAGCTCCCTTACCAGATGCTAATGCGCACTGCAGCTCCGTCTGCATGTGTGTGCACCATCTGTGGCCATGTGGATGGTGCTTTCTTATTTAACTGAAGATGATCTCATTAGCTATAAATAACTAAATATTTGCAAAAAAGAAGACCTTTTGCATATTTTTACTCTAATGTTGGGCTTTCATTCCCTAAATGTCCAGCAAGGGAAGTTTGGGCATGGTTGCTGGACCTGGAGGGACTATGGGAGGGCCTGTGGCCTGGGCCCTGTGGACCCACTGTGAGCTCAGCGGCAGAGAGGCTGCTGGACCCTCTGCCCTGGGTTTTCAGGGCTCAGACACTGCACCAGACCTCGCTCACCCTGAGAGGGCTCTGAGGTGTCCGTCAGGCCCCCAGAACAGGGCCATGCTTCAGGAGTGTCTGTGGCGCCTCCGGGATGAAAGTTTTGGCCAGGCTTCTGGCTTGGTCTACAGGACCCAAACATGTTGGAAGGCCCAGATCACTGACCGACATTTTGGGATGTTCTGGGAATGTGGTGCAGAGAGCAGCCAGGTGGACTAACTGCCCCCACAGTCAGTGCTTATGGAGAGGGTGTGTTCGGCTGACTTCTAGGAGGAAGGGCAGAAGGTTGAATTCTGCTTTTGTAAACACATGAAAAATTACACATAAATTATTTAATGCCAGTCCACATGTAACCAGGTATTTTCACCTTGTTGATAATAAATTCTTTTGTTAATAAACACCGCTGTCCAGTTTCCTTACTTTATCCAACATTAACTGGTGGGCGAGATCTTTAAAATAATACAGGACCATTTGGGATTTGCTCTTAATTCATTCTAAGTGCCCATCAGGTTATTTTAATGCAGACTTTTCATTTCCTTTATTCTTGGTGATAATTCCCAAGATCTCATTTGACGGTGACTGCATTTGAAACAACCAGTGCAGAAAAACCAGAGGCTTTTAGGAAATGGTCATTTATATAAAAGAGAAAACAGAGGTGAGCAATGGAGTTAAGGGACTAAATGGACTGGGGTGGTGGGTTCTGTGTTTAATAAACAGAATCTTGCAGAGGGGTGGGGGGGGCGGTGTTGAAACGAAAAGGGCACTTTTGTGCCTTTGCTGTTTCCTCTGTGCTTTGGAGAGAGTCCATGATGAGTGATTTGTCATGGGAAGGCGCAGAATGAGCCAGAAATCATTAAACACGATGACGCCTTCCCCGCCATCACTTTAGAAACCTAAATTAAATTGGTACAAACAAAGTGTTTATCTTGAACTAGAAGCCTATCTACATTAATATAATTTCAGCTCTCTGGCTGTATTTCAGACAGTAGAAAAGAAAGCTCGCTTTTGGGAGCTGGCACTCTTGCACAACGCCAATCGAAAGCTCACCCCACTCCCGGTTATTGCTGCAGAAGTTATAAAGACGATCACATGATAACGTTTTTATGATTTGTTCTCAGAAGATGTGACTGCGTTGGCTGCTCTCCAATGACAGCGTTGGAATTGGATGTGATTCTAACATCTGAATTAAAAATGCATGACTTTTGTCAGTTTCTAGAAGATTCCTTAGGAAGATGAAGGGGTGCTTTCTCTACATGGCTGGGGAGGCGTGGTTGGAAAACCAGGCAGAGTTGCCCTGCTGTCTCTTCTGCCTGCAGATGTTTCTATTTCTTGCAGCAATGCCAAGGGGTCCCCGGGAGGTGAGGCAGAGGCTTATGGACACTTGAGAGCTGGTTTCTCTTGCCCAGGCTGCTGCTCAGCTGCAGCGTGACCTTGCGTGTGCACAGGACTCTGGGGCCTGATCCAGGCCTAGCTGGGGACCTGGTCACATGACCCAACTCCCTGTAAAATGGAGATGGTTCCTTCTTACTGGCTGGTTTGGAGACTGAGAAGGGCATGCCACTGCTGGGCCTGGAAGCAACTGAGAATATTCCATCCTGGGCTGCTTGCTGGGCTCTTGTGAAAATATTAAGAAAGAGCAAATAAAAAAGCGATAGCTACTGTAGTGGGTGAACAGTGGCCTCACAAAGACACATCTGTTGTCCCAACCCTCAGAACTTGTGAATGTGACCTTATTTGGAAAAAAGATCTCTGCAGATATAATTCAGTTAAAGCTCTCAAGATGAGATCATCCTGGATTCGGGCGGGCCCTAAATCCAATGACAAGTGTCCTTAGAAGAGGAGACATAGAGATGGATACACACGGGGGAGAGGCCCAACTACATGTCATCTACCAGAGGTGCATTTAAATATGAAACTATAAATGAGGTAAGAGTAAAGGATGAAAAAAGTCTACTGTGGGGACAATAAGCATGAGAAGGGGGCTGGCTAGTGATATCAGACAAAACAGACTTCACTTCAAGGTACATTACAAGAAACAAACAGGGATATGCATAATGATAGAAAGGTCAGTTCATCAAGAAGACATCATCTTGTATGTATATGCACTTGAATAACTTAGAGACTAGAGATAATGAAGCAAACGTGACAAGACTAGAGGAGAAAATAGACAAATCCACACTCATAGTTGGAGATGAATGCCCTTCTCTCAGTAACTGACAGAACAGTAGCCAGGATACAAGAGTCCACACTATCAGCCGATGTGCCCTGGTGTTCTAGAACACCACCCGACGACAGCACAATGCCATTCCTCTCAAGTGCATGTGGAGGGCTCAACTAGACCATATGCTGGACCATAAAATAAATTAGAAAAGATTTAAATCTTACAGAATATGGTCTCAGACTGCAATAATTACCTAAAAATCCCCAAATTAAAATTGTGTTGGAAAGTGACATACTTCCAAATAATCCACGAGTCAAAAAAAATCACAAGGGTAATTAGAAAGTATTTTGAACTGAATGATAGTGAAAATACAATATATCAAAATCCATGGGATGCAGCAAAAGCAGTGCTTAGAAGAATAGCTTTAAATGCCTCTATTAGAAGAGAAGTTTAAAATCAAATTTCCATAAGAATATAGAAAAATAAAAGCATATTTAATCCAAAGTAAGTAAAGGAAGGAAATAATAAGGACCAAAAATCAATGAAATGCAAAACAGAATCAACAAAGCCAAAAACTTGTTCTTGAAAGTAATTGGTAAGCTCTAGCAAGACTGATTAAGAAAAAAGAGCAAACACAAATGACCAATATCAGGAATGAAAGACGATAAAATCATACAGACATCAACAGGATATCATAGACAATTTTATGGCAATATATTTGACAGCTTAGATGAAATGTACAAATTTCCTGAAAAACAATTTTATGAAACGAATGCAAGAAGAAATAGAAAATCTGAATAGTCCTGTGTCTATTAAGGAAATTGCCTTTAGTCAAATCCTTCCCACAAAGAAAATTCTAGGCCCAGTTGATTTCATTAGTGAATTCTAACAAACTCTTAAGGATGGACTAACAGAATAACATTAATAATAGGAATAATAATAATAATAATTCCACAGAAACTCAGGAGAATAGAGGAGTGGAGAACACTTCCCAGCTCATTCTAGGAGACCAGCATGACCCTGTGCTAAAATCTGACAAAGATCTTACAAGAAAATAAAATTACAGATCAGTTCCCCTCATGAACATAGATGCAAAATTCCTGAACAAAATATTAGCAACCTGAATCCAGCAATATTCCAAAAGCATCCCACAGCATGACCAAGTGGGGTTTGTTCCAGGAATGCAAGGTGACTCTAACATTTGGAGATCCATCTAGGTGATTCAGCATGTTAGCAGAATAAAGGAGAGAAGCCACGTGATCATCTCGGTAGATGCAGAAGAAAACCTGGTGGCATAGTGGTTAAGTTCATGCACTCTGCTTTGGCAGCCCGGGGTTCGTGGGTTTGGATCCCGGATGCAGACCTACACCACTCATCAAGCCATGCTGTGGTGGCGTCCCACAGATAAAATAGAGGAAGATTGGCAACAGATGTCAGTTCAGGGCCAATCTTCCTCACAAAAAAAAGAAGAAAATCTGACAAAATAAAATATTCATGATAAAAACCTCAGCAAACTAAGAAGAGAGGGAAACTTCCTCAAACTGACAAAGAGCATCCACAAGAAGCCCACAGCAGACATCACAGTCGATGGTGAAAGTTTGATTGCTTTCCCGCCAGGAGTGGGGATGGCGGCACGTCCACTTCCACCCTCCTATTCAGCACTGTCCTGGAGGTGCTGGTCATGGCAACGTGGCAGGAAAAAGAGAAGACTGGAATGGAAGGGGCAAAACTATATTCGCAGACAGCATGACTGTTTACATAAATTCTAAAGAATCTGTTTTTTTTTTAATTACTAGAATAAGAAAATTTAGCAAGTCATGGGACACAAGGTCAATATACAATAATTGTTACATTTCTATGTTCTAACAGTAAACAATTGGGAAATGTAAAAAATACTACTTACAATAGCATTAAAAACACATCAAATAGGAATAAACTTAATGAAAGATGTACTGGACCTGTACACTGAAAACTCAAAAACATTGCTGAGAGAAATTTTTTAAAACCTTAATAAAAATATATACCATGTTCATGGATTGGAAGATTAAATATTGTAAAGATGTTAGTTCTCTCCAAGTCAACCCAACAGATTCAATTTAATCCCAGTCCAAATCCCAACATGATTAAAAAATATATATATTGACAATTTGATTTTATATATATATATGGAAATACAAAGTAGAAAAGTTAAGGTAACCTTTAAAAAGAAGGTCAAATCACACACTATGTGATTTAAAGCTTTAGTAAACAGCTACAGTAATTAAGACTGTAAGAGTGTGGGATTTGGCAAAAGGATAGATAAATAGATCAATGGAACAAAATGTAGGGTCTAGACACATCAGTGTACAGTCAGTTGATATTCAACAAAAATTCCAAAACAATAAGGAAAGTCTTTTCAACAAAAGTGCTACAACAACTGGATAAATGTATGGAAAAGAGAAGCAGCTCCACCCTCATCTCACTACATAAAATGTATTTCAAGGTGGTTCATCTAAATGTAAAGCTGCAAGTTCTAGAAACAAGCATAGGAGAATATCTTTGCAACTTGGTATAGACAAAGATTTTTTTAGAGAGGAACTCCCCAAAATGCTAAATATAAAAGAAAAAACTGATAAATTGGCCTTCATCAAAACATATCATTAAGAAAGTGAAAAAAGAACCCATAGGCTGGGAGAAAATATTTACAATGCTATATCTGACAAAGACTTGTATCCAAGATATATAAAGAGCTCCTACAAATCAATAAAAAGACAAACAGCTCAATTAGAAAATGGGCAAAAGATACTTCACCAATGAAGATACACAGATGGCCAGTTTGAAAAGATGCTTAAAAACATTAGTCATCAGGGAAATACATACTAAACTACAATGAAATACCACTTGATGCTCATCAGAATGGCGAATATTAAAGATTCACAACAGCAAATACAGATGATCATATGGAGCAAATGCAACTCTCATACACTGCTGGATAAAAATAACATAACCACTGTGGGAGAACAGTTTGTTTCTATAGACACATACCTACCCTACAACTCCACAATTCCACACTTAGTTTTTTACCCAAGAGAAATGAAAACATGTTTATAAAGAGACTTTTATGAGAATGTTCATAGCATCTTTATTTGTAATAGCCCTAAACTGGAAAATGGATGTGATATAGCCTCACAGTGGAATACTATACCGCAGTGAAAAAGAACTACACTACTGGTGCACACTCTATGTGTGTATGTGCATGACTCTCAAAAGCATTATGCTGAGTGCAGGTAGCCAGACACAAAGGCTACAAACTGTATGTTTCCATTTATATGAAGTTCAAAACAGACAAAGCTAATCCATGGTGACTGAATTCGTCTCAGTGGTTACCTATGTGGGGTGGGATTGAACTGGAAGGCATCAAGAGAGAACTTTCTGGAGTGAAGGAAATGTTCTATGCAGATTGAGTGTTAGTCACTTAGGTGTATGCCTATGTCAAAACTCAGAATTGTGCACTTCCACCTATGCATGTCACTATATGTAAACCCACCTCAGTTAACAACAACAAAAATCACTATAGATCCTACAGCTGTTGAACAAAATAAGGGAATATTTTGAATTGGATGCCAATAAATTTGACAACTTATATGCAATGGAAAAATTATTTGAAAGACACAACCAACCAAAGCTCGTTTGACAAGACATAGATAACCTGAACAGCCTTATTTACAATAAAGAAACTTAATCTGTAGTGTAAAACCTTCACATGAAGAAAACTGGGCACACAGAATTCACTGAAGAATTCTTCCAAACATATAAGGAAGAAATAATACAAATTCTATGCTAATTTTTCTTCATAAAAATAAGAGTGAACACTTCCTATTTCATTTTATGAGACCAACATTACCTTGTTACCAAAACCAGACAAGATATTACAAAAAAAAAAAAATACAGACCCATTCCCCTCATAAACATTAAAATCTCAACAGAGTTTTAGAAAATCGAATCCAACAATACATAAAAAGGATAATACCTTAAGACCAAGTGGAGTTCATCCCAGGAACGCAAGATCGGTTAACATTCAAGAGCAACTGATGTAATTCACCATCTTAAACTCAAAAAGAGAAACCACAAGTTCATCTCAATAGATTCAGAAGGAGCATTCTGACATAGTTCAGCATCCATTCATGATAAAAGCTCTCAGCAAACTTGCCCACAGAAGCTACAAAAGCCCCACAACAAACATACTTACTGGCGAAAGACTCGATGCTTTCACTCTAAAATCAGGAAAAAGACCGACTTCTCTCTCTCACAGATTGGGGGAAAATATTTACAAAACATGTATCAGATAAAGGACTTGTATCCTTAAAAATAATAAGAAAAACAAACCAACTGAAAAACAGGACAAAAAATCAGGTTAGACATTTCACTAAAGATATACAAATGGCAAACACACGAAACGACGCTCACCTGTAAGGAGATGCCCGTGGAAAGCACAGTGAGCCCCTCACACACCCACTCTGCTGAGTGGGAGGCTGACCAGCACGTGGAGCAACTAGAACCCTCCTTCATCGCTGTGGGATGCAAAATGGTAGAGCCTCGCTGGAAAACAGTTCGGCAGTCTTTCATCAAGTTAAAAATACCATACGACTCACCGGTCCCTCTCAGGTATTTATCGGAGAGAAATGAAAATATACATTTACACAAAGTCTCGTGCTCAGATGTTCAAAGCAGTTTTATTCATAACCAAAATGTCCACCCGCTGTTGAAGGGAGAAACCGATTGCAGCACATTCCTTTCAAGGAGCACTAACCAGCGGTGAAGAGGAACAAGCGAATGGTGCCTGCAAGACGGACGGACCTCGATGTGCGCTCAGCAAGGGAGACCCAGCACACGGCTGCATACCGCGTGGTTCCATCTACATGAAACTCGAGAAAAGGCAGAAACTATAGTGACAAAAAGCCAATGGTTGTCACGTGTAGGAGGTGGGAGGAGGGCGCGCCTACCAAGGGGCACGTGGGGACTTTCTGGGGTGGTGGAAAGTGCTGCCGTGCACACGTGTGCTCGAGAAGTTTCTGTGTGAACATGTCTGCATCCTCCTAGGGGGAGGTATAATCCTAGGAGTGGAATGGCTGGCTGTACTGTAACTACGCGTGGTCAACTTGTTGAGGGACTATCTCCGTATGACGGCAGTGGTGGTCATGCTGTATACGTTTGTCAGAATGTGCTGAATTGTACCCTTAAAATTGGTCAATTTTATTGCATGTAGATTATACCTCAATAAAGCTCATTTTTAAAGCAAAAAACAAGTTGAAATCAGAAAGAAAAAGAAACAAATCATGATTAATCCTGAATTATACACTTTACTGCTACACGGTGCTCACATTAACAAGATGCCAGATCTCACTTTGTGCTGTGTGGACTCAGCGGAGTCCCAGTCTCCTGTGCCTCTACAAGACGCTGTGCCGGGCACGGTCACACTCCTGGGGCCGTCACCTACCGCCACAGGGGGATGTGGTTTATTCGTTGTCTCCAAGTGCCCCCTGTCCCTGTCATCCTCTGCCTCCACGTGGCACCTCTCACCTCTGCACAAGTGCTCTGTGAGCATTTCAGGTTGAGTTTCCTTCTTCAGTCTGATTGTCTGCTTTCCATCCTCCCAGGATTCCTCAGTTCATGGGCCCCTGGGAAGGTTCTGGCTCCTGTCTTTGAATGTGTATTTCCCATCATTTCTAAGGGCCTGGAATGGAGCACTGTGTGCCCACCTCCCGGTATCTCTCTGAGCTTGGTTTCCTGATCCAGAAATTAGAACACAGTCTTTTCCTCTCCGTGTTGCTGGAAGAACCAAAAACAACATAATAATGCGAAAGGACTGTGTGAATGGAAACCAAATAGAAGGCTTAGAATTAAAGCCCATGTGTTCTCCAGATGGAGTTAAAAGCCAAACGTGAGGGAGCTGACCTGGTGTGTAGTGGTTAAGTTCGTGCACGCTGCTGTGGTGGCCCGGGGTTCACGGGTTCAGATCCCGGGTGTGGGCCGATGCACCGCTTGTCAGCCATACTGTGGTGGTGTCCCATATAAAGTAGAGGAAGATGGGCACGGATGTTAGCCCAGGGCCAGTCTTCCTCAGCAAAAACAAACAAAAAACACCAAACATGAGATTTCTCATTAAGAATTTAACTCTTTTCACTAACAAATTTGTCTTACCTACATGTCCTATTCGAGGGCTCCTGCCCTTCCCAGGAAAATCCTAAAGTGTATCACCCAGAAAGACAAGTTAAATTAGTGCAGAATTTTTAGATGATAGATAAGATATAAATAAAACTTTTTTTTCCTATTTTCTAATCAAAACAAACTCTGCTCACACTATTAAAAGAATGTAGTAGACCTACATGTGCTAATAAGATGGTCAAATATTTTGCTAAACAAAAAATGTAGATTGCAAACTCTACATAGTATGGTCCAATTTTTGTAAAAGAAAAAAAAAGATTTCCTATTAGCATATGTGGGGACAGATGTGAGGGCATGCGAGTTGGGGCAGGGTTTGGGGCACTGATTTTGTTTACCGCCCCTAGCCCCGCCACGGCCATCCCGGCACGCACATGTGTCCTCGGACCAGCGCCTTGGAGGGGCCCTCCCCCGGCAGGAGGGGGCACCTGCACCAGGTGAGGCGGCGCCCAGGCCTTGTTCAGTGTATCCCTGGGGTGGACAACAGGGGGTGCAGTGTGCTCACATTAACAGGGGCAAGGATGCAGGCGGGGTCCCGGGCTCCCTGCTTCCCTCCCTGCTCCCTGCTGCGCCCCTGCAAGGAGGGCCCCTGTCCCTCGGGTGTTGGCCATCTGCGCTGCAGCAGGAGGGGAAATGAAGACCCCTTAGTCCTCACGACACAAGGAGGCGCTGCCCGTGTTTTGCCTGCAGGGCACCCAGGTCACAGCACAGGACCCAGGCCCAGGGTCTCCTGGCCTGTCCCCTGACACTCAAGCTGGACCCCAGGACCCGGCAGTGTCCTCGCGGCCCCTCCCCTGCGGTCCCCCAGCCCATCCTTCTCCCTTCCAGCCCCCAGCCCCAGGCCTGGCCTCCTCAGTGCCAGAATCAGCAGCCCCCTGCTCCCTACCCCGGGTCAGCGGGGCCTTGGAACAAACTGACCAGTCTGGGTGCTAATCTCACCAGCTGTGTGACCTTGGGCAAGTTCCAACCCCTTTCATTTCCTCTGCTGCCAACTGGGGGCGACAGCCGCTTCCAGCCGTCCAGGGCCCCACCCAGGCCGTGGCACACACACCTGGCACCTAATGGCAGCTTGACCGCTCAAGCTGTGCAGGCTGGCGGTAACCAGGGCCCAGTTTCTGAGCCCCCCTTCCTCAAATGCTTTCCACAATCAGGACCCCACGGCCCACCCACCAGGGCAGGCCTTCAGAAGGAAGGGCTGCCAGACCTGTGGCCACACCTGGCCTGGGACCCCAGCCCTGGGTCTCGCCTGAAAGGGCCTGTGACAGGTCACCAGAGGAGCCAGCATGCTAGGTGGGTGTCACCCCCAGCTGGCTCAGCCTGAGCCCCCAGCTGAACCAGGTGAGGCGGGTAGAGCTGAGACCCCCTCCCGCCAGGCAGACAGAGCTGCCCTGGAGGGGCTGGGACTGAAGGCAGCCTGTGCTGGGGGTTCAGATATGGGCCCCCAGGTTTGTGAGCTGGGGGAGCCCCTGGGGAAACTTAATGAGCCCAGACAGTCCACTCCCACCCCAGGCCTGGCCGTAGCTGGCCGTCTCTACCCTTCCACCACTGGACCCACCCAGGCTCCAGGAAGCAGGGGGCAGGCCCAGGTCCCACAGCCCAGCCACAGAAGGAGGAAGTGACACAGACACACCCACATCGTCACCTGGTAAGGAAAGGTTTATTAAAATTCAACCGCAGAGCAACAGAGAGCAAATCAGACAGGGAGGTCCTGGTCCAAGCCCAGGTTGGTCTATGCGTGGTGGAGATGAGAGCATTACACAGACAGGGCCGTGTGCACAACAGAGGTGAAGCAAACAGCACGTCACGCAACCAAGGGCTACCTGAAAAGGAACGTCAAAACCAGGGGCTCTGCGTACAGACACAAACACCAGGCCACTCTTGCCCACTTGATAAAAAAAATTAAGTAATGTGCGATAGTACTCTTCTTTATAATCCCTTTTCCTCATAAAACATTATGTGTTTAACACACACTTACATTGTTGCTAAATCAGCAAGGGCTATTACAGTGCTCCAACTTAATAAGTTGATAAAAAAAAACGTTGTCCTGTGGGCAGTTCGCAATGGAACTAAATAGTTTTGTTCCGAGACGCCTGGGAGCTTCTCTGCTAACAAGAGGCATTTCCAACCAACGGGTCCTTCTGCCCCCCAGAGGGTCGTGGTCCACGGCACAGGGGGACGTGCCCTGGCAGCCCAGGGGGAGGGCAAGGGGATGCCGTGGGTCGGGGTGGGCACTCAGCATCCCCGGAGGTCCCAGTGGAGCCGGCCCGCTCCCGAGGATGGGCTGGCCAAGGGGCTGTCTCCAGGCTGGGGGTTCGGCCAGGATGGTGGTGGCTGGCTTCCCACAAGGAGGTGACGAGGACGGCTTTAGGCTGGACCCCCAAACATGCTGCGTGTCCAAGGGCCGTGCTGAACTGACAGCACAGCAAGTGGGTGCTGGGCCGAGTGCTCCGACAGCCGCGCCCCACAAGCACTCAGGAAGTGGGCCCTTACGCAGCCCCTTGGCCGGCCTGCAGCCCCCGGGCCCGGAAGCAGGCAGGAGGACGAATGGTGTGTCTCAGAAGCAGCTGCTCGCAGATTAACATCAAGAAGACAGGCCTGTCTGCCTGTTTCTGGTGGCAACCTTCCGAGGAGGACTGGTCGCAGGTGTCCTTGCACACTCACAGTTCTGGTGGCCACAGGTGGACAGAAGCTTAGGGAGAAGCCAAGCATCTTGGGAAAGTCACGTGTTGGTGCGTCTTTTCCGAAGTTGGTTCGTGTCTAGTGTGACTCTGGGATGCGTTTAACAAACTCGGTCTGCGACAGCACCATCATTGGCTATGAACCATCAGCCACACAAGGAGGGACAGTCAGCACCTGAGACAGCACTCCTCAACATGCCACACACCACAGGCCCCGGAGGCCTGGGCCACCGTAGGGGGCTGCACAGCAAGCCGCTGCCCTTTACACAAGTCCTGCTGACCACGCCTGCTCCCTGTGACGCCCTGCTTTCTGCAGTCCCTCAAAGACAGGGTCCACTTGGGGGTTCTGAGGGGTCAGACACCTACTTCTCCACATACTAGTGCCTTTAAGAAACACACCTGAGGACTGTGTGGAGCCACTGACCCTCCGAGGAGGGCCCAGCCGTCCTGCCGCCCCCCAGGGGACACGACAGCATCTCCTCGGCCTGGCCCCCACAGGGGCTTCGAGACTGTCAAGGGCAGTTCTCTGGGAAGCAGTGGACAGTGGCTGGCACACTCAGCAGCAGGCTAGATGCTTCTTGCTGAGACACCTGCCCCTATTGCAAGCTCCTCAGTCACCGGGAGTGTCACAACACCACTCTGCTGACAGAACAGGGAGAAGGGGTGCAGGACAGGCTGGCCTGGCTTAACACCAATCCTCTGCCCCTTCCCACCAGCGCACACTCCTGCCTGGTCCCGGCTTCTGCGCATGCGTCTGAGGCTTCTCTTTAAAAGATTCTTTACTCAGTTGACTTTTATAGGGAACAAAAGATGCAAATCAGACCGTTACCGGTACTATTTTGGTAGTAAGTCCATTTACATTACACAGCAACCAACGAAATCCCTGCCACACACGCTCCCAGTCCTCTGCTCAGCGGCACCAGCCCGCGGACCTGTGCCCACAAGCCCCAGGGCCTCTACGAGGCCAGCTCCAGGCTGTCCCGAGCATCGGCCGCCCGGCCAGCCTACCCAGTAGGCACTCACAGGGCCCGGCCCGCCCGGGCCCCTCAGCCAGGGCACCAGACAGAGAGCCTGTCCAGTCACCAGGCTGCAGACGAGCTACTCCGGGGCACTTCTCCTGCTTCCTGTGTCTGAGGTACAGCATTAGAAAACTCACACGCCCGAGCCACAGTCGGCAACCACACTGCACAACTAGTCCCTTCCTTTCGGCTTTTCTTAAGACACAAAGTGACGACACTCTGAGGGTTTCAAGTTAGTGCAATCTTGAAATAGTCTCACTGCAAGGATGGGGCTGAGGCTAAAGGATTCAGCTGCGTGGTCCTCCCCGAGCTCACCCCACGCGCGGGGGCCCGGGAAGGCAGCTCCAGACACCGGCTCCGCGATGAATCCTCTGACCCAAACCACAAGGCACCTCCCCTCCTCGTGGTCTGCACGCGGACCAGACCTACACAGTGAGGCAGACTTTGGTCACAAACACCCAAAGGGCTTAAAAATCTTGACAAATCTACCGGAGCGCAGCCACGCCCTCCACTGGCTCTGGCGGTGAGCACGCACGAGTGCCCATTTCTCAGTGTTCTTCTGACAGTGACTTCCACAAGACGTCCTCGGGTGTCTCTGTTATTTCAGATCATGGTCAAGCTTAAGGCTGGGATCTCAAGGGTTAACGCACTTTCTGGGTGGTGGTCCCCGCCGTAAGCCCCTCTTGCTCCTAAAACCCCGTCCCGGCCAGGCCCCAAGCCTCCGCACAGGTGTCTGAGCGCCGGCCACGGGTAAGGGGGGTGCCCGGGGAGGCGCGGCACCTCCTGGCTGGACGTGTGTTTGGTTCACTTCAGATCTTGATCTGGGTCTGTTCCCCACCTCCCCTCCCCGTATTCTCTGCTCTCCTGCCTCTGTTCCTAGACGTCAGGAGACCCTTCGAGGAGCAGGATAAACCAGCTGAATAGAGGCTGCGACTTGGAAAGAGGACCTACAATCTTACAGCCATTAAGGGGAACTGAATTACATGTAAGTGACCTGCCAGGGGCGCCCGGCCAGTGGGGGGAGAAGGAGTGGATGCCGGGGGGCCGGGCTCACGCGGGCTGGCGGGGGGGGGTTGCGGGAATGCCAACGGTGCTTTCAGCGGAGGAGGGACCCTTCCTGTCCAAGCACACGACTCTCAAGTTCTCACACACAGAAAACGCTCGCGTCTCCACGTCAGTTCTCTGGGATCCTGGCCTCCGAGGGAGGACGCCCGGCCCGAGGAATGCATCTGCTGTGGACAGGCACCATGGCTCTTGGGACACGAAAACAACCTACAAAGTGCCATCAGTGGCTGAGAGACACGGCGAGGCCAGAGGCCGGTCAAGTACATTAAACATAGTTGTTCCTTTAAATATACAGAAAATTCAAGTAATTTATTTAAAAACTGCTTAGTTTCATCTTGAAATATATATATATTTGCTTTAGAATGATCATATTGCAGCATGATTCTCATGCACTTTAAAGTACTTTATTTAAAAAAAAACATCAACTTGAGGCAGCGAAGTGTTACATTGTCTGACTTTATCCAGGTACTGTGCAGGGGCCTCCCTCTTGCTCCTGAGATCAGTCGGCTCAGACTGACCGCTCCAAATAGGAAAAGCAGAAACCGCTGAGTTATAAGGAGACTGTGGTCTGGAAAACAGTTCCAAACGGCTGCAGCTCTGACGACTGTACTTGCCCGAAGTCCAGGTTTGGTTTATACACTAAAACCAGAGACGCTGCGCGGTGTCGTCCGCGGAGTGGACCTTCTGTCCCAGGCGCTTTCTTCACTTCGCAGGTGCTCTGATTCCAGTCAAGCGGAGTGAGCAGGTGAGAGGTCAGAGGAGGTCAGAAGTGTCCCGCACACACCCGAGGTAGGCCTGGCGCAGGACTCGGAGGCGATGCCACGCCTGAGTTCTGCCCTCACGATTTCCCCAACAAATGGTTTAAAGATGAATCAAAGTGCAACGAAAGAGTCCACAACCTCTCCAGGGAGCTTCGGACAAAGACAACAGGTCGGGGGCCCGGCAGGGACACGCGCACGCACGCACGCACGCACGCAGGAGTAAACCTGCCAGTTCCCATGCTGCCCGGCGGGTGTCCCATCCCAGCCCCCTGGGCAGGCGTCTGGAATCGCCCTGGGGCCCCGCCTCCTCCCAGCTTTGGTGTGTGGCCACGACCACTGCCCGCTGCCCACGAGCGGGGATGCCCGGGCGCAATCTGTCACACTCTGAGGAAAAGAGGAGATGCTGTTCTTCTAAGAAAACCACAGTTTTGGAAAAAAAATATTTTTTCTATAATAATCATAAAGAAAAATACTCTCCGATCAGCTGCAGCACCAACAGAATGTGAGATCTGACAGAACGTCCAAATCCCTGTAGGCGTCCACAGAGAAAAATGTGATCAAAATGTCTTAGTCGCTGACTACACGGCTATCATCTGAAGTATTCAGATAAGATATAGCAAAGGACATCAGATAATTTTTGTTTTCAATTGTAACTTTAGAAATGCAAAATATTTTTTTCTAAATTGCTTATTGTCTATATTGTAAATCTGGTCTACAATTTAAAAACATGCAGAATAATATACCTGCAGAACAAAAGATAGAATTGAAATCAAAAGATCTTTTTCAATTAAAAAAAAATTTCAAATGATTTTTTTAATTGTGGAGAAGTAACGAGCGTGGTGTTTTTGCCTGGTGGCTCCAACCTAACCGACAACAGCGGAGTCTCCACCCCGCTGCGGGAAGGAACTCGGGTCTGTGCTGCCCCCGGAGCTACGGCAAGTGGCCTGCACGGCCGCCTCTGCCCCGGCCCCCGGCCCCGCTCCCTGCCGCCCTCTGGACCGTGTGTGCACAGGAGTGCAGTCAGACCACCGACTCCGTCAACACCGGCCCCTGCAGGCCCTCCTTCCGCGAGAGCTTCAGTACGGTGGGCTTCTCGCTGCCGCTCCCGCCTTCGCCCGACGGCTGGGCCGACAGGCCTCTCTGCTCTTCCTTGCCCTCTTCAGACACCTCTGGGTAGATCACCAGGAACGTGGCCGTCAGGAAGCCTAGGAAAGAGCCCACGGAGGCCACCATGGGGATGACACGCACAGTCCCAACAGCATCGACCACGCCCCCGAGGGCAGACGCCACCAGGATCTGGGAGATGTAGACCTGGCAGGAGAGGATGGCGCAGTCTATGCCAAAGCCGCGCTTGGAGTTCCCGGGGCTGTGGTGCACGTACTGCAAGAGAGGAGAGCAAAGGGTGAGGGCCGTGTGGAGGTTAAACCCGTCAGTCAACATTCCTGTGGTCTGGACATTAGCCCAGAAGTCTGGAAACAAAACTCGCCTTCCACTCAGCCTGTCTCCCCCACCCTGTTCCACTTCTACTCAACACTGTATTGGAGGTTCTGGCCATTGCAATAAGGCAAGGGAAACAAATAAGATGTAGTAAGGATGGGAAAGGAAGAAATAAAACTCATTATACATGGATGATGTGATTGCATACTTAGAAAGTCCAAAAGAACCCAGAGAAATGTTGTAAGAATTAATAGAAGAATACGCCACATTTATGGACAGAAAGGCAAAATACTATAAAGCTTTTAACTCTCCCCAAATTGATCTATGTAACGATTCTGTTTCCAACAAAGAGCCCAGAAGCTGATTCTAACATTTAGATGAAAAGCAGATGGTCAAGAATAGCTAAGACAATCTTGAAGAACAAAGTTGAAGGACTGATACTACCTGGTTTCACGTCTTATTATAAAACTACTCAGGATAGCGTAACATCTGTCTGAGGACAGATAGACCAACTAAAATAGAGACCAGAAACACCCCCCAGATGGACACCTGACCATGACAAAGATGGTGGTACAGTGCGGGCGGTGAACACACGGCCCTTAGAAGGAGTGGGGCGCGGACAGGCGGCCCCCCATACGTGGGAACACTAACAGTCTCTGTTTTCCGCTTCAAACCACACACACGAAAGGAAGACTGCGCATCGAGAGTGCAGGTGCACAGAAGACATGGGCAGGAACGTTCCCTGCGGCAGGGTCAGCAGTAGCCCCTCACTGGAAGAGCCCAAATGCCACCAACGGCAGGACGGATACACAAACTGTGGCCGCACAGTGGAATAGGAAAAGGAGTGAGGAACGGCCACATGCAACACAGGAGGGAATCACAGACGTGAGGTGAAATAAAAGCAGCAGACACTCCAGCTGTAGAAGGTTCTGAAATCAGCCAGTCAAGCACGCGTCAGAAGTCAGGACGATGAACACCTGTACATTCTGCTTCTTAGCCTGCGCGGGACTCACAGGTGTGTTCTCCCTCCTGAAAATGCATTCAGCTAATCATTTACGATGTGTGTACTTTTCTGTTGTCATGTTAATTTCAACTAAAAAGTTTATTTAAAAAAACCCCATCATGGGGCCGGCCCAGTGGTGTAGCAGTTACGTTTGCATGCTCTGCTTTGGTGGCCTGGGTTTCGTAGGGTTGGATCCCAGGTACGGACCTACGCACAGCTCATCAAGCCATGCTGTGGTGGTGCCCCCCATACAAAATAGAGGAAGATTGGCAACAGATGTCAGCTCAGGGCCAATCTTCCTCACCGAAAACAAAAAACCATGCCATCATTTAGATTTTCCTTAGTTCCATATTTGTTAGACACCCCATCATAGTGCATTTATTTTGCTTTAGTAATTGTGTAAGAGACGAGAAGGTTAAACACAGTTTAGGTTTAGGAAGAGAGACATGAGCTTCTCTGTGCTTTCTTCCTTCCCTTCGAAGGGTCTGTGAAGTCTGAGAACCTGGGCTCCACCTGCACTGTGGCTCCTGAGTACTTGAAAGGTGTTAAACGCCAAATTTCAAAGACTTGGTGCAAATGCAAAATATCTCAACCTTTCATACTGAGTACATGTTGAAATGGGTTAAATAAAATATGGCATTAAAATTGACTTCATCTGTCTTTTCACTCTTTAAATGTGGCTACTGGAAGTGTAAACCTACCCAGGTGGCCCACATTCTACCCAATTGGACAATGCTGGTCCCACGCTCCCCTCCAAGGGGCCCGAGTGGGAAGGGACCACAGGCGGCAGGCAGCCTCCCAATCCTCTGAGTGCAACCCTGGGAGATGCACCCGAGGCCTCCAGGCAGGTGCCGGGTGCGCCAGGGGTGCCAGCAGCCAGGCAGCTGAAGCAGCGGACCCTTTGTGGCCAGGGAGCTCGTGCCTTGGACTGACCCAGGCAGCTAGCAGCCCTACCAGCCCCTCAGGGGCCGTCCAGAACTGAAGAGCCGGGGGGCCGTTTGTCTTGAGCAGCCACAACGGAAGGTGCAGAGCTCTGGCTAGAGACGAAGAGAAACGAGCACAGGCTCTGGAGCAGACGGGCCCGACCACTGGCCCTGAGGTGTAGTGCCCGCTGGTGACCTTGTGCCCCAGCACCCTGCCCACTGCTGCCCCCACCAGACCCCGCGGCCGAGGACACACCTCCTTGGTGTCGTGGTACTGCCCGAGCAGGGCGTAGGGACAGTAGGAGATGCTCATGGAGACGATGCCCATGGTGCTGATCATGACCATGGCGACGTAGACATTGGCGAACATGGCCATCACAGCTGTGCCGATGGAGAAGCCCAGCGTCCCCAGCACGTAGATGACCCTGATGCTCAGGTCGTAGCTGTCCAGGTACTTCTGTAACAGGGCTGCAGAGAGAGTGCGACCACAGGACAGTGACCAACAACAGGTGAGGCCCCCCGAGCAGGGGGCTCAGCTCATGTCACTCCTGGGGGGCTCCCTGCACTGCTCGCCCCTCGCCGACCCCTCCTCCGCTGAACTCAGCCTGGTTCAGGAGCAGGCAGACATGTCTCCTCTGTGCCTGCCCCGACCCACTGCCCACGCTGCACAGCTGGACGCTCGCGCCCAAACACGCTTGCAGCTAGCTCACTGTGCACACTCCACTCCAGGAGCTCTAGGCCCTCCTGTCCCAGACCCCACAACCTGAACCCACCCTACAGCTCCCTGGGGCCTCCCTGCCCTGCCACGCTAGCCCGGCCTGGCCCAGATCCTTCCCACCAACCCAAGCCCACTCGGCAACGCAGTCCGACCAGACACCCATCTCGCCTTGGAAACTTGAGTCCTAGCTGGTTTTCCTCTGGATCTGGAAGGACAGACTCCTGCTCACCCTTCCTGACCAAGCAGCTCATGTCACCTCCCCCAGGAAGTGTCTCAGATGCTGTCCTGACAACTCTTCTATCAAAGCACAGACAGTGCTGTGTGACTGCCACGCTGGCTTCCCACTGCCATGTGGCACTCATCTCGGCTGTCCTCAAGTCTAGGTCAGGCTGCACGAAGCTGGCTGCCTCCTTCACGATTTGGGTAAAGACCAGGCAGGGAGCCAGCAGGCCCCAGACACACTGCATGCCCCCCAAGACTTGGGATGCCCTGCTTCCTGTGCCCGCATCGCTTCTCCCTGTCCTCCTGGCTAAGGCACCAAGACCTCCGTCCCCTCAGGGGCTCAGGGGCACAGCTCCTGCAGTCCTGCCCCACTCTGAGCCCATCCCTGCTCAGAAGAAAGCCTGCAGTGGGGTCTCAGGATGCCCAGTTCCCGGCGTTGGGCTACAGTGGCTCTCCCCTGAGACGAGGATGCACAGGTTTCCATGATTCTTCCCTGAGGGACAGCCTGTTCAGTCAAAGTCAGGGCCCGCCTCTGCACAGCAGGATGCCCCACCCTAGTCGCTGACATTTCCCAGGTTCCTGGTGTACCGTCACCTGACTTGAGGCTCGCTTACCTGAGCAAATGGCGCCGGTTGTCGCGTAAATGACCAGGCCCCAGCAGCCCATCTTCACACCAGCGTTGTAGGCCTGCCAGGCAGTCGAGTTGGAGGGGGCCTGTTCCGGAAACAAGACTGGGGTTCAGGGGGACAGGGACCACGTGCTATACCCTCTGGGCAAAGGAGGTCATTTTCCATCTCAACTACAGGCAAGCTGTTCCTTTGGAAAGAGGCGATCAACGTTTTGTCGAGGGGAGAACCAGCCCCGGTCCGGGTCAGCGTCTGAGTGGTGTCTGCGATCCCTCCCAGCCTTGCTCCTCCTGATCTGGGCTGATGGGACTTGCAGCTCCCACCTCTGCCCTCGCGGAGCCCAGGGGCCACAAAGAACAGCTCAGATGGACCTGGCAAGTGAGGCACGGCATGGAGCGGGGAGGCCTGAGCCCGTGCAGGGGCCATCTTGGCCCTCCTGGCCCACCCCGGGTGACACGGCCATGAACGTGAGCCAGCTAACACCACGGGGAACAGGAGCAGGGCCCAGCTGAGTCCCGATGGTTATTTCAGGCACTGAGTTCTGGGGCAGTTTGGCACATGGCCAAACGAGAACGCCTCGCCTCAGCTTCTCACAGGTGTCTCACCCTCATGGAAGCCTTGGTCATTTCCACCTGCTGACCGTGGGCCTGGGTGCGAACACCCTCCTGGGCTTGCACAATGACCCCTGACCATATTAATGGACGCACACTGGCCAGCTGCCCACCATGTGCCTCCCACCCCTGCACGCAAAGGACCACACGCCTCCCTGACTCGCGTGGGTGCTGGGGCTCGAGGAGGTAGCGGGCAGGTGAGGTGGCCTGGGAAGTGGCCTCCCTGAGGCCGAGGCCGTGTCACACTCAGGGCACCGAGCCGTCACCACCACCAAGCTCCCCCAGCTCTCTTCTTGTCTAACCCTCCCAATCATCGCACGAGCGCCAACCCTCCCAGTGCCAGAAGTGGGGGCCCCGGGTGCTCACCTTGGGGTCCCCTTCGAAGATGACCTGGCCCATGAAGTCTGTGTAGAACACGGCCTCGGCGATGACGGAGAACCAGGTGAGCAGGTGGCAGAGGCAGAGCCGCATCAGCTCCCTGGGCATCTTCAGCATGGACAGCCACAGCAGCCGCACGGTGGTCTCCACCTCCCCCTCCTCGCTCTCTGTGTCCCCGCTGGACGTGGTGGCCCCGCTCTGGTTCCGGTGCCGGCACCGCTGCCGCTGCCGCTTCTGCAGGTCGTACAGGTCACTCATGCTGCGTGACGGCTTGATCAGGACCACGGCGTTGGCCCGCCGGTAGCGGTAGCGGTGGGCCCCGATCTTGCCATAGTAGGAGAAGGTGCTGGAGGCCTGCCGGCGGAACATGTGCCTTCGCCGTCTCATGGAGCCGGACGCAGCCGAGGGCTTCATGTCCACCCTGGTGTAGCCGCTGAGGCCGTCTTTTGGGGGGGAGCCACCTCCGTTTGGGACTTGGGCTTCGTTCAAGCGATTGTCGAGCAGCGTCTCGTCCTCCTTCGCGGTTTCCCTGAGCAGTGAGGACAGGGGGGGCGGCTTGGCCTTGACGAGCTCCTGGCTGCTGCTGCGGGGGGTGCTGGGGCAGGAGGCGCCGTGGAAGGCGGAGGGCTCGATGCCATGCAGGAAGGGCAGCTCGGGCTGCAGGTCCAGGGCGGCGTCTGGCACGTGCAGCACCGAGTCGCTCTTGCTCCGCACCATGTCCACGTCCAGGTAGTCCAGGGTGAGCTCGTGCTCCGACTGCACCTCGTCTGGAAACAGGGCAGCCCTGCCATCTGGGACGCTCAGGCGGGCGGCGGGGGGCAGGGCGTCAGCTGCCTCCATGCCCCGCTCCTGCTGGGGGTTGTACCGCTCCTCCTCGATGCTGAAGAGGTGCAAGGCCACCGACACCGTGAAGACGGCGGCCGCGAAGAAGAAGAGGACCTGGTTCTGCGTTCGGAACCAGGCGCCCAAGAAGGTCTGGGTCCAGTCCAGCCCGCCCAGCACGTAGCCGACGGCCCCGCCGAGGCCTGAGCAGGCGGGAGGAGACAGAAGCGGCCAGTGAGTAGTGCAGGGCACTTCAGCCTCCCAAAGGAGGCAGGCAGGCCAGAAAGATCTAGAAGGGCTTTCACAATCAATCAGGGCCAGGGCCACCACTCACAGTTACGTCACAAACCAGGACATAAGTTTTTGAGACAAAGAGTGGGAAAATGGTAGTGAAAGCAAAAGGAGAAGACGACAGTCAGGACGGGAACGAGTGGCTACCCCGAGACCCCACTCAGCAGTAACCACCATCCCCTAGGCTCAGGAAGTCACATGCCCTATCGGATGTGAAAGCTGCCCAACTACAGGGAGCGGTCAGCACAGGGCCCTGGGCTGCAGTCACCTAGCTGGCATGTCACCCCCATCCCAGCCCCACAGTCACTTGACCCTGCCGGATGGGGGGGGGTCCCTGCTCACTGCCTCACCTGTCGGCATCTGAGGTGCAGCTGCACCTGGGCCACGGAAGCCCACCCCAAAGTAGGGGTGCTGGTCTCGGGAGCAACATCCTCCACCCCATGGTCCTTGGCGCCAGGCAGGGTGTGGGGAGTGGAGGATGAAGGGGGAGGGGTGGGGAGCGGGGGATGAAGGGGGAGGGGTGGGAGTGGAGGTGGGGGTGCATGCTCACCAGCAGAGAAGGCGTGGATGTTGAGGGCCATGTCCTGCTCCTCGCTGTCCACCACGTCCAGCAGGTAAGCACGGATGGGCCCCTCGGTTGCATCAGCACTGAAATCCAGGACCACCACCCCCAGCACCGTGAGGACGATACCGATGGGCTGCCGGTTGGGGACATCACCGAGGGAGAGACCTGACAGAGTACATGGGGCAGTCAGATCTCAGCTCCTGATGCAGACGGTCACCTCCAAGGGGCGGCGGCGACACCTCCACTCTGACCAGAAAGGGGCATGCTCCTGGGCACAGAACTCGGTAGGAAGGGGGCTTCGTCTGCTCCATTTCTGTCGTTTGCAGGATTATTTTTTCTCCCCGTTTACATCAGCTGTTCGGTGAACCTCAAAGAGCTTACTTGACCTTTACATTTTGTAACAAAAAAGGGGAAAACGGTCCTTCATACCCAACCTTCACTGGGGTGGCCCTGCTGACAGCACTAATTGAGTATCAGCGAGAAAGGATGATGTGTGACACACCCAGTCCCTCACACGCCTCTGTGCATGCACTGCGTGTGGGGTTCAACACCAGCTCCCCCGGGCCGGGGCCTCGAGAGGGAGCCTGTGCCCCCGCCCAGCCCAAGGTCTGTGTGACGTTCCACTGGTGCTCACCGAACGCGTAACCACCAAACGACGCTTCCTCGTTCATTCGCTGTGGTTTCGCAGGCCTTCCAGAGGAAGACTCTGAATTTGTCTTACTGATGCTACACGGTGAGTGTGTGTTTATTGTCCAATTTGCTTTACAAAGAATTAACCTTCAAAGGCTGACACTGATATTTCATGAGTCAGACTGCATCCATGGCAGCCAACCAGACCTACAGGCTAATTGTATTGTATGCTGGAAGGTTCCATATCTGAAGTGAAATAATACTTAAAACACTAATTCCTTCCACTGGGAGCTTTTCAAGCTAATTCTCCGGGCAGCCTGGGTTGGAGAAGACGCAACCCTGAAGAGACAGATACAAATGGCCTCAGCTCTCACAAAATCCCTCCATAAGTGGGTTGTAAGCACTCAAAAGAAGCTATAATCACACACCACGTGTCACCTGCCTCAGGTGAGCCTGCCCCTGAGGCCTGAGACCACATCATGGAATCCACCGCCCGCGAGAGCGAGCGGCACCCTCTTGCATGAAGACAGCCACAGCCCGTGGTCTGGGACGCAGGCCCAGCTCCAGAGCTCAGCGGGTTCGCTGGAATGCAGACAAACCCACCCTGCATGCGGGCAGGAAAAGGGGTTTCTAACCAGGAGCTCCCTGCTTGCCACCCTGACCCTGTAGTGCCCAAAGAATCACAGGCACAGCAAGAGACAGGGTGCCCAGGGCATGGGGCAGAGCCCCAGCTCACTGCATTTGGGCCACATTTAGGCGGGACCACCCCCACAGACACAGCCTTGAGAAGGCCCCATGGTTCTCTCTGGGTAAGAGTGGGGAAGGGGCCGCTGCTCCCCAGGGAGCAGTGACAGCCTGAGAGGGTCTGCAGCACAGTGCCCACAGGGGCCAGGAAAGAGGCACCCCTGGACTTCTGACTGGGAGACACCCTGGCCTGCCCACACACAGGCCTCTGAGAAGTCAGTGAGGCCCTGGCTTCACCAAAAGCTTTCCTGTGGCCTCTCCTGAGCGTCCCAGCATGGCTGACTTCCACCTGAGCAGACGCAGACTCGCGCTAAGTTTGTGGGAGTCAGAACGCAGACTAAGCCTCCGTCTTAGAAAAGTTGTTGCCAGAAAACACGGTTTTGCCTTTGGTGGCGTTGATGGGCACCCTCATGGCAACAGCCATGCTCCCACATAGAGCTGCTTTAATCAAAAACACAACACAACAAAAAGAAGCAAAACAAAATTAAGTACACGAAATGAAAAAACAAGCATTGAACTAGGTCTGGACATTTTCAATAGCAGGTCTAAGAAAAGGAGAAAAAAAAGAAAAGATAATTTCTGAAATAATGCTGGAAACAGGATGTGGTGTCAGATACGCATTAAAAACAAACGGGTCACAACAGGAAACGCTTCCCTGTGAACAGGTCCCTACGGCTTTCCCACGTGGGCCTGGCTCCAGCGCTGCCAAGCGCGGCCACCACCCGGGCGGCTGAGAGCTCGGCACAACCGACCCGCTCGGGGACCAAAGGGGGGCAGGGTTCGCCCAGGAGGCCACGCTGCCCCACAGCCGGCCACGCTGAATTATCTAACACCCACATGCTTCACTGAGTGAAAAGCTACCCCCGTCAGGACTCAGCCACACAAGTTTCGGGATGCACAGCGTGGCAGAGGACACTCACCAATGGCAGAGCCGTTCAGGAAAAGCGCCACACCGAAGAGCACGCCCACGCAGAGGGCCAAGATGAAAGGCCGCCGGCGGCCCCAGCTCAGGGTGCACCGGTCACTTGCCGAGCCGATGAGGGGAGTGAAGACGAGGCCGAGGACGGGGCTCAGGAACCAGGTGAGACTGTAATACTGCTCCGGAAGGCCTGCAGCAGACACGCGGCCGTCACACATGCACACGCCCGGGCACGCCCGCAGGCCCGCCCACCCAGCCCAGTTGGACTCTGCTCACGCAGCACGGGGACAGGTGCCACTGGGCCCCCCCACTGCTGGTTAGAGACTCTCCTTGGGGTTCAGGTTCCCACCCGCGAGGCTGGGCAACTGGAAACTCACCAAAGCCTCACTGGGAAGCACAGGCGGCCAGAGGCAAGCCCCTGGGCCTCGGGGCAGGCACCCTGGGACCTGCCCGCAGGGGCACACGGCCGCTGGGCACAAAGTGTAACGAGCAGCACACGCTAGTCGCAGCAGAGCGTGGAGCAGCCGTGCACACACGTGAAGAGTGCCACACCAGGGCCCACACACAGCAGGTGCCAGTGGGCGGCACGAGGCTGAGACCCTCCCACACCGCTGGGCTGACCGGGCCTCGGTCTCGGGGGCTGCTCCACATCACCTCAACGGTACCAGGCACGGAGCCCAGTCAGCCCAGGACAAAGGTGGGGCGGGGACTGCAGCTTCAGAGAAGCAGTGAGGACCCCTGCTGCCTGTATCCTGGGCCTCACGGCCGGAATTTGTCACCAGGGTCCCTCGGAGGAGCCATGAAGCCACTGACGTGCTAGACGACCCCAGCAGGGGGGGAAGAATCAGTGTCCAGCTGGAACTCAGGCGTTGGATGATCCCTCTGAGTCCTCCTAACCGCCCAGGGAGGGCCCCTATGCTGCCACCCTATCACCCAAACCCAATGCCCGTCAACAGAGGAAAGGAGAAACGGGTCTGGCACATTCGTACGCTGGAGCGCTATGCAGCAACTGGAATGAACAAGCTGCAGCTTCATGCAACAATACAGCTGAACCTCCCAACACTGGAAACGGAAGACACACTGTGGGTTCCATTTATCCGACACCCAAAGCGGCTGGCAACAGCCAGGGTGGTCGCCCTTGGGAGGACGAGGGCTTCGGGGCTGCTCTGCCCCGTCCTTGATCTGGATGGAAGTCACTGGTGAGAACCCACCCAGCTGCAGACTTCGGGCGTGCACTTCTCTGAATGTTAAACTTCAATAAAATGTTTACTTAAACAATAAAAGGTACTCTGGCCTGCCAGCGATTCATTTGGCTAATGTTTTACACCGCCAAAGGCGCTGAATAATAATATTGTCCTGAACTACCAAGAAAAACAAACTCGTGTAGGAGGAGGAAACCATGTTCAACGGAGGAGGGAAGCACCTTTCAAAATTATCGCTAACGTGCCCATTAGAATATTGACGCGTTCTGTCTAGAATCCAAGGCGTCTGTGTTGACCTCTGCACACACAGCACTGTAAGAAGGGTGAATTCTGCTCCTATTTCAAGTCAGCAGAATGCACTGTTTCAGGAAGCAAGAGGCCTGCTGAGTGTGTGCATACGGCAGGCCTGGTTCCTCGTCTTTCATCATCAAATTCGGCGGAGGGGAAGCACCAACTGCCAGCCGTGCTGACACTGCTCATATTCAGTAATATGTGTTGTCCAGCATCGTGTTTCTCCAAAACGAGCCCCTGACAAACTATTGAGAGTATGAAATGCAGTCAAGACTTCAGAAAGAGCAGACAGCATTCTTACCCCACTGCACACACTCTTGTGTTGGGATTTTTAAACATGTTACAACTTTACTAACAAAAACTACCAAGCCTGATGACAGGTGGCTCCTTGCAGAGCTGCCGCACGTGCTTGCGCACACACAAGCACACACACGTGCACACGCATGGCGACTCCTTGCCACGGCGGCCTTCTCCCCTTGGGTCCCGGCCTTCCTGCTTCAGGCACACGGAATCCCTGGGTTTCCTGCTCACCCCCTGCTGATCCTCACATCCCTGCCTGGTTCCGGTTAGAACTCTGAGGGGCCACTCACCCAGGAGGAACTGACAGGTGTGCCCAGACTCCATTCCCCCTCAAGGTCAAGGCTCTGGAACAGGGGCTGACAGACTCTGCCACCTGTTTCTGTGTAGCCTGCACGTTAAGAATGGTTGTTACATTTTTAAATGGCTGAAAAAGATCAAAATAAGAATATTTCCCGACATGTGAAAAGTTGATGACATTCCAATTTCAGGGTCCAGAAATCAAGTTTTACTGGAGCAGACCCACACTCATTCGTTTACATACTGGTGTCTGTGATGCTTTCCAGCTCCGGCGGCAGAGCTGAGCAGCTGCGACAGGGACCATGCGGCCCACGGGGCAGAAGACCCCACTGGCCCTTGGCTGAGACGGTCTGCTGAGCCTGCTGTAGAGCGCGGCTGGCATTTTCTGTCGTGCGGTTTATCTTCCCCTTCCGGGTTTAGCTGTCCTAGCTGAAAGGGTGTTCACGTTTCCAACGATGATTGCAAAACCATGTATTTCAACCTTTAATTCTGTCCGTTTTGGCTTTATGTACCCTAAAGCTGTTTATCAACAGCATGCACACTGATGATGGCTACATCTCATTACTGAACTGACCCTTTCGCCCTGAGCTGCCCGCTCCCTTGATCACTGGCAACACTCCTTATCTGAAGTCCACTTCACCTGATATGAAGTGTGTCACCCCAGCCGACGCAGGCTTCCTATTGGCACAGCAGATCATCATCCATCTTTTTACTTTCAACCCATCTGTGTCATAACATTGTAAGAGCATCTCTCTCAAACAGTGTCGACGGATCCCGTGTTCTCCTCCATCCTGCCCATCTCTCCTCCTCACGGGCGTGTCCAGTCCACTGACGTTTAGTGCAGTTACTGACATGGCATCGGGCTACCATTCTGCTACTCGCTTTGTCTGTCTCTCCTTTCTTGCCTTCTCTGGGTTGACTATTTTTCCGCATTCCATTTTACTTTATACATTGGCTTTCTGGCATTATTCGGTAGTGGCTGCTCTAGGGATGACATTATACATCGACTTTTCAGTCTACTCGGTGACTACTACACTCGTCACGTAAGGACAGACCGGGCAGCTGGCTACGTCCCTTTCCCGCCCAGCCCCCTTTCTGCTGCAGTTGGCACAGAGATCACATCCCCAGACACTGTCAACCCCACACTCTGCTAGGATTCTTTGCTCTAACAGTCATATTTACTGTAAGGGAGTGAAGAGAAAACTTGCCCTTTATTTTTCCCATTTCCAGCCCTTCCTTCCTGAAGATCTGAGTGTTCATCTGCTATCACTTCTCTTCAGCCTCAAGAACCGTCTTTAGTTTCCCCAGCATTTCTCTCAGGGCAGATCTGCTTATGGCAAAAGCTCTTAGATTGTATCTCAAGTCTCTTTACTTCACTTTTATTCTTAAAGGATATTTTTGCTGGATACAGAATTCTGGGTGAACTTTTCTCCCCCAGAACTTTGAAGATGTCACTCCACTGTCTGCCGGCCTCCACTCCTTCTGAAGACAGGCTGCAGCATTTCATGTAATTGCACATATGGAACGTGTCTTTTTTCCCTCCGGGTACACTCAAGTCCTCCTCTGCATTACCGGCTTTCAGCAGTTTGACCACGACGAGCCCACACAAGGTTATCTTTACATTTATCCTGCTTGGGCTTCACTGAGCCTCATGAATCCATAGATTTAAGTCTCTCAACATATTTAGAAATTTTGCATTTATTTCTTCAAAATTTTTAAGCCCCATTCTCTATTTCTCCTCTTCTGGGGCTCCAGTTCCGGGTACATCAGACCTGACGTTGTCCCCTGCTGCCTGAGGCTCTGTCCATTTCCTTTTCAGTCTTCGTTCTCTCTGTTCTCCACATCAGATCATTTCTATGGACCAACATTTCAGTCCACTGGACCTTTCCTCTCTCGTCTCCAACCTGCTCTTAACTCCATTTGGCTCATTTTTATTTCAGATATTGTATTCTTCAGTTCTAAAATTTCCATTTGGTTCTCTTCTTCTCTTTTAACAGCTTCTATTTCTCTGTTGAGATTTACTACTTTTCCTTACGAGCATGTTTTCCTTTATGTCCTTGTCTGGTAATTCCAACACAAGTGTCACCTCGGGCAGTCCCCACCACTGCCTGTTCTCTCGAGTAGCCGTCACATCTTCCTTCTTATCCACACGTCTAGTAGTCAGCTGTATCCTAGACATTCTGGGTGACGTGGCGCAGAGACTACACACTCTGTTATATTCTTTTGAAGAGTGTTGATACTTTGGTTTTAATAATTAACGTGGCTGGACTCAAACTCACAACTCTCTCCCCTGCAACGGGGGCAGCAGAAACCTCTGCTCCATTCTGTTAGCTTTAGCTGAGCTGCTTGAAGTCTGTCCCATAAACTCACATGTCAGGAATCAGCCAGAGAGATGAGCAGAAATGACACACAGGATTTGGGTCCCCCGGCCCTAACTTCGCCGTCAGGTTCTTCAAGACGCCACGAGAGCAGGCATCTCGCGAAGTTTAGCCACCCCAGGTGGCATCAAATGAGGCCAATCTTCAGGCTAGAAACCAGAAGACAATGAGAAACCCACCCAGTGCCAATCCCTTCTCCTGCTGTTTGATGCTCTCTAGAGTCTTCGGGTAGCTGTTTTCACATTCTGTCCAGAATTTCTAATTGTAACCGCAGGAAGCTTGTTCTGATAGGAGCTACTCTGCCATATCTTCTGCTTGGTTTTAAAATGAATAATGTTGAGTGCTATTATTTCCCTTGATCCTCGTAACAGCTCTGCGAGGCCAGTATTATTGGCTTTACTGTACCCCTACTACGTCTGTCCTGCTCTGTTACACTGGAAGCTCTGTGAAGAAAAGGACGTGTTCCCTGTGTCCAGCTGTATCTCCAGCAGGCGCTCAATAACTATCTACTGAACCAAACGGTGTCATTCAGCAACTGCCAGCTTGGTCTACATCCCATGCCCCCGACTGTGAGATGGGGCTAACCGTGCAGGAGGGCAGAGGGACCCATGGACCACATGGTAAGTGATGGGCAAGCAGGGCAAGCTGCCATCACCAGCACGGTCCAGACGGAAGGCTGGCAGCTAGCTGGTGGAGGGGACAGCTTCCCATGTCCTGAGCCCACCAGGCCACCCCATTTTCCAGTTTCTCGATGTCCCACCGACAATGACAATCTTGTGATACAATTTACAGAGCCGGGGCACAGTGCATTACCCTTCCTCACAGGTACCCGGCGAGGTCTGTGTTACTGTGCCCTCCTACCGGTGGGCAATGCAGGCTCAGGGAGGAGACTTGCTCCCACAGATGGGAGGAACACCCCAAGGCCCCACCCGGTGTTCTGCTGCCAGAGCCCTCCTCCCACTGCTGCACCACACTGATGACACTGCAGGGCGCGTCCAGCTTCCAGTTTGGTCTTTTCTCTGCTCCGGGGCCCAGGGCCAACCAGAGGGCCAGCAGCAGCCCCAGGGCTGGGGTCTGAAGACAGGTGCTGTTAACTCCCCCACAATGCCTCAGCAGCCAGCTGCACCCTACAGGGTGGGGGCCCTGGGCACTTGCATGGGATGGGCCCCAGAGCCAGAAGCCGGGGTTCAAGTGAAGAAGACAGGGTGGTTGGGGTAGACGGAGGCCGGGCTGGAGTCAGAAGGCAGGCGCAGAGCTCTGGCACACGTGTGACAGCAGGTACCTCCCTCTAGGCACTAAGATGCAGCCACTGAGGGACCCGCAGGAGGGGTCCCACTCCCCACACAGTGCTGTCTTCAACGACAGGTTTACCACACTCAGGGGCATCAGCTCCAGACCCCGTTTCCGCCTCGCTAGCCACAGGCAGGGAGGGGCTGCACGAATAAAACCGTTCCTCTGAGATTCGGCCTCTCAGCTGCAGAGGCGTAAATACTGGCCAAGCCCGTCCTTCCGGCCACGGTCAGTCATCACTACACTTGTGACCAAGCACGGAAGGGCTACAGGCCTGGCCACAAAAGGGCTGTCCATAATCACTCTCTCTTCAGCTGACGTGGACGTCCCAGGAGCACCTCAGAGGCACGAGGCTGTGTGAGGCGCGAGTGTCTGAAGACTGACCGCATGGTGCAAAATGCCACCCTGCCGGTGTGAGAAGTGCCCCGGCCCCGACCCCCTCTCCCAGCTAACCGCCCACCGCCCACCCCACCTGACAGTGGGAGGCTGGCAGGCACGTGACACCACGTGGTCTGGCCCATGCAAAGGCCGTGCTCTTCCCCGGGACACGCTCCAACACGGACGCTCACAGAGAAGCTGGCTGCACAGGTGACAGGAAGACAGCCGTCCCCACCGAAGATGCCCTGGAAAACAAGGCTTCTTGCCCCACGTGAGAGGGACCACGGCAAGCAGAAGCCTGGTGCCGCCCGGGACAGCTCCCTGTGCCCCACAGACACCCAACAGACACCCCTGGTGGTGACGACTGGGCCCAAGGGAGTCTTCGTGTCGCAGCTCGCGCCTCAGCCAGCGTGGCCCCTCACCAGCACCTGACGACTGATGGGATGCTGATTTCAACTCCGGAAGCAGCATTCACATTCCCGGGGGTCCTGGCGCGTGCTGGCGGTCACGTGATTCGCCCAAGGCGCTGCTGCTGTTCCCAGAGCACCACAGCGCAGGCGAGTGGGGAGGGGCCGCACGGCAAGGTTCGCGCACTCACCCCCACACCGGGCGGCCAAAGCTCCAGCGCGACGCTCCGCGAACCTCCGCACGGGCTGCAGTCGCCTGCCCGCGCCCAGCAGCCTCTCCTGCCTGAGCTGCTCCCGGTGCTAAGGTGGCGAAAGGCAGCCCTCCCAGGCAAGAATGTCAGGGGCACTCGTGGGGGCTGTTGGGGAGCCCGCGCTGTGGGCGCACCCCCTTAAACGCAGAGATGCCTTCCGGCCTGCGGCGATGGTACAGGTGTGGCTCCCGGGCACAGGGTTCACAGATGTGAATTGGACGTGCTGTCATTCCTTTCTGACAACAGGTACGTAACTAAAATGAAAACGGTCGTGCAATTTAAACTGAATCTCAGAAACACATTAGGAAATTTGTCAAGTCGGGTACCGGTTACCAATTCACCCCAAATCAGTGTCCTGCTCACTTGGAAAAAGGACCATAAGCAGGCATCACGCCCCAGGGTGCTGGCCAGCCTCGCGGGAGTGGAGGGGCTGAGCAGCACACACAGTGCCCACTGTGGAGGTCCCTGGCACCTGGGCCGCCTGCATCAGCTCACAGCGATGCCCTAATCCCCCAGGGACAAAGGGACACAGCGCTGGGGGTGAGCCACCTGGCCCAGGAGTTAGCACCCTCAGCCCACCTGCTCTCCTGGACCCCGGCACGCTGTCCTCCCCCGTCGTGCTCTAGCCTGTACAAAACTAACTGCTGCCACAACAGCCCAGGCCTGCATCTTCTAGTCACAGGGCCATGACTGCTCCCTCTCACCCCCGACACGAACTGCTCCCCTTCCTCACCTACCATTCGCCCCTTCACCTACTGCAGTCTGGCCTCCCCACAGCGCCCCCTGAAACTGCCATCTCAGAGGTCACCAGTGTCGTCTACCTGCCAACCCAGCTGGTCCTCATTTACACGAGCTGGCTGAAAACCCCATGAGGGCAGAGCGTGCTGGCACAAGTGCCGGCTCACCTGACATTGTGCCCAGCATGCAGCAGGCGCCAAAACCACATGCTGGATGAAGACGTGGCTGGGCGGTAGTGCCGAGCCCTCCCCCAGCACCACCTGGCCTGGGCTCCTCACCCCTCCCGGGCCTCCTCCCAGCGGGCGGCCCTTCCTCCCCTCTCCACGCCGGATCGCTCCCTCCGTCACACTCTACGGAGGGCCACAGAGCAGAGGCTGCAGAGACTAAGAGCTGGCCAGGCCGAGGAAGGTGGGAGAGCCCGGGGAAGCAAACAAGACCAACAGTGGCTTCTATCTCTTTTTTCCTCCTGAAAGTAAATTCTAGGCTGCACAGAAACTGCAAGTCCACCCAGAAGTTGTCTGCGTCTGAGCTTAGCGGTCAGGGCTATGGGCACCCAGAGCTGGGCACCGCAGCATCAGCACGGGGACACTGGGTGGCAGGGACCCTGGGTGGCAGCTTTCCGTGTTTCAGCACGTTGGCAAGAAAACCAAACATTCCCCACCACGTCCCCCGAGCAGCCCCGCCGGGGTGAGCGAGCCCTGCTCCAGCCGCCCCTGCAGCAGTGAGAACAGTGTCCTGGTCCCGCGAGGCTGCCGCTGGGACGCCTATGCCGGGGCATTTCCCAGCCAGGTTCTAAACAAACACAACACCGGGCCCTAGTAAATAATTTTTGTTTTCTTCCAGGCAGAAGCTGAACAACAATGGTGGGACCAGGAAGGCTCCCCGTTCACAGGAAATGCTCAGTGTGTCACCGCTCGTCCGAGGGCGGTGTGAGGTCACAGGCGATGGCGGTCACGCTCGGTCATGCGCGCCACTTCCATTCAATAAAACGTCTTTTTGATAAACTGGTACTTTCGGGGGGAGGGGGCCAGGGGAACGGGAAAGTTGCCTATAAATGTTTAACAAAAGATCTGAAATGGGAATAGGAACTTACATTCTTTCTTTCAATAGACAAAGCCTTCCACATCAAGATATGTTTGTGTTCTTAGACAAAAATCTCATGATAACATTAGACTCCTGAGAACCAGTCCTCTGTGGGAATCGCTCAACAGCCCTGAGTGACCTCTGAGGAATTGAAGTCAAGGAACCCTGTGGGGAACCCATCACCAAGTGGCTGTTGAGGGAAAGAGAAGGGTCCCTGCCCTGAGGAGATGCCACAGGCCAGTGCCTGGGCCCCAAGGAAAGGGCCCCCACGAGCAGGGAGGGTCTGCACAGGGCCAAGACAGGGGGCAAGTACCTCCCCCAGCTGGAGGGAGGGCCACAGTGCTGCAAGGAATGTTCCAGAACCCCAGAGCCACGGGAAGGTAGGGAGGAGGGATACAAAGAAAGGGAAGAAAGTTGGTTCTTCTGGGGCTCCACATGGAACAGCGCATTCTGGCGTTTTTAGGTGAGAAGGAAGGGGACCTGCGAGGGTCCGCTGGGCTCCTGAGTGGGGGGCCCCGTGCCGCAGCCCCCGCGCAGCACGGTTCCTCACTGCCTTCACGAGCAGGAGCAGCTCCCCAGAAGGTGCCAGCTCCAGACCCGGGCCGTGGGGGGCAGGTCCCCTCGATGTCAGGCACAGAGGCGACAGCAGAGCCTCGGGGAGGGCTGTGTGATGCAGACGTAACCCCAGCAGCCAGGTTCATTCCGTTTATTTGTCACGTCCTCCCTGCGGGTCGACTGTGGTGAAGACGGCCAGAAAGTTCTTAGTGGCTCACTGCGCCACTTGAGAACGAGTTATTTGGGATGGAGGGAGCAGTTCAGAAACGTCACCATTCAAACCTACAGAAGGCGCCATTAATTAAATTCCGATAGACTCAGAATGTCTTTCTTCTGGTAAAATAAACATTCTCCAGCCCCTTATGTTGGCCCATAGGCGGGGCTTAGTTTCCAGAGAAGAAATGTTTCCAGCCACGGCCCTGGGGGCTTCCCAACAAGTCAGTGATGGGGTACGGGTCCTGGTATAAACAGGGAGGGGGCCTCAACAGCCCAGCTGGATGCACTTGACCAGACGCAACCGGGACACTGACCCTCTGGAAAGCGGAGGAGCACGCCTCCCACTCCTCTGGGGCCCAGCCACAGGGTCTTTCCTTCCTGGCAGCTCCCCAGGAGCACGGCCCAGTGTAAGCTGGAGCACCGGCTGCTCTCTGCCCGACTATCGAGACAACACCCAGTCTACTGCTCTTTAAAACAGATGCTGCAATAAGCAAACATCTCAATGACGACACAGCAATGTTACCTTAGTTGTATAAGAAATTGCTTGGCTCTCAGCTTGAGATTCCAGAAGCTTCCTGAGAGCACAAAATGCACGGCATGTCCTACAGCCCCCGACTAAACTCACAGGTCAAAGTTAGCCGCAAGTCCCTGCTGACTCCCACAGCTACCTGGCTTCGTCAGTCCCAGAAGCCAACAGCCACCCACAAAGTGGAGAGCTTTTTCTGAGACCCAGGCCTTGAAGAAGGGGATAAAGGATCTTCAAATTCAGCATGTCCAGAACCTGTCTCTTGACCTGCCACTCCAAATCTAGACCTCCTCTGGAGTCCCCTCACTCAGAGAGAAGACAGCTCCATCCACCCAATCATGCTGGCACAAGCCCGGAAGTCCCCTCCCACCTCACCACCCACCAGAGCAGACTGCTCCATGCCCCCCGCCCCCACCCCAGCACTTGTCTCCTGCCAGCTTCTCCTGCCCACAGGGTCTTTGCACACACTGTTCCTTCTGCCCCAAACGCTCTTCCTTCCCCTCTGTTCCCGATGCCACCTAACTCCTTTGTACCCCTGAAGAGCTGCAATTTTTTTTCTTTTTTTTTTTTTGGGTAAGGAAGATTCGCCCTGAGCTAACATCCACTGGCAATCTTCCTTTTTTTTTTTGCTTGAGGAAGACTAGTCCTGAGCTAACATTCATGCCAATCTTCCTCCACTTTGTATGTGGGATGCCTCCAGAGCGTGGCTGGTAATTGGAGTAGGTCTGCGCCCAGGATCCAAAACCACAAACCCCAAGCCACAAAAGAGGAGCGTGTGGAACTTGAACTGCCCAGCCACAGGGCCAGCCCCTGAAGAGCTGAATTTTTACAAGCAGAGTTTTATTTGAGCACAAAGGGCTTCCAACTGGTCCCCTGCTTCCCCCTTGTCTCTCCACCCCCACCACCTTGCAGCCAGTAATCTTCTAAAACCCTAAATGAGAGCTGTCTCTGGACTTCTCACACACTCCCACAGCTCCCAATGTCCTGCAATGTCCTACCCTGCCCACTGGCCAAGCCAGCCTCAAGCCAGAGCTCCTCTCTCCCCTCCCTAGGGTCCAGCTGCCAGCTCCAGCTTCTGTTCCTAGAAAACTCTGTGCCCACGTCCAGCTCAGGACCCTGCCATGGCTGCCAGCTCTGTATGGAAGCTCCCTACCCCACCTTTGCAGGGCGGCTCTCCCTGTCCTTCAGACATTTCCACCCAAGACACCCATCGCCATCCTGACATGTCTTGCACTTGTCTCTTACTGTCTGTCTGAGAGTGGGCGTCTGGACGGCGGGCCTTGTCCACTGTCGTGCTGTAGAGGCTCCCCACAAACGCTGGTGGAGAGAAGAGCACCTGGTCAGCATGGTCCCCACTAGACCACGACCCCACAGCTGAGACCACAGCCTTTCCACACACAGTGAGTGGGCCTGATGACAGACCCCTCAGGTGAAGGTGGAAGCGGCTCCCAGAGCCAGGAGACAGGGCCAGGCCCAGATGCGCCAGAGGTCTACCCACTGGTCCCCCCATCACAGCCCGGCCTGTGGGTGCCAGAGGGATGCATGGGCCCTGCAGGCAGAAGCGCTCTGTCCACCACCTGCTGCACAGCTTTGGAAGCAGACTCGGCCTCGAACATTCTGTCCCCTCGTGTAAAGTGGACACATGGATAAAGGTGGACATTCTGAACGTTAAATGAGAGAACACACACGCGCACCTCGGCGCCCGGCACGCAGGATGCTCCCCGGCCACGAGCCTCCCCCTCTGTTTCTGGGGCTGCAGTGCCATCACGATTTCAATGTGCATCAAGTTCAAAACGTTGGAAGGACAGTCCAACTGCTCAATTGCATGTCCTAAGAAAGTTCTCTGGGAGTCCATCTGCTCTCAGGAAACAGGACACAGGGAGAGCCAGTGCCCTCCAGGCCGCAGGTCCACAGGCTGACTCGCTGCAGTCAGTCTCCCCAGGAGGGGAGACAGGGAACCCTCGATTTCTGCATCCTCAAGTCTCAGAGCCCCTGGGGCACGTCCCCAGATCTGAGAGCTCCTCTAGGCTAATGATGCTCCGAGGAATGCTCTCCAACGACTGTGGGCCACTCCCAGGCACCCAGCTGGCACTCAGAAGGCCCGCAGAATGGAACACAGGCAAGGGGCTTCTGTCCTGAGGGAGGGTCCCCCCGAAAGACCCCTGGGTGCCCGAAAAAACCTAGCACAGGCCAGGTGGGGCCCCACACACCCACACATCAGACAGACGTAGCCGTGAGGGGGTCCCTCAAATGGTGGCTCTGATCATCTGGCAAAGGTCTGAGGCTCCTGGTGGGCCCGGCACCCGGATGATGTGAACAACGGTGGTGACAAAGGCCGTGGGGGGAGGCAGGGCTGCAGGAGCAGGGCTGAGGCCAAGCCCCCACCCCTCTGAGCAGCTCAGAAACACTCCAGCGCAGACTGCCACTACCACCGCTGTCCCCTCACTGGGGCCCCGCACACCTAACATTTTCCTGTGAAATTCGACACCTATAAAGTCTCATGCCTAGGTAACTGAAACACTGACATTTTCCTTATTTCCTGGAAGAAACTGACAGAAGAATGATGCTACACAGAAGGACATGTGACCTGGTGACATTTTCCCTGACTGACAGGATGAGTGACTTGGAACGAGGCCTGCCCCACCCAGACAAGCTGGCATGCAGGAGGGCACCTCCTGCTCCAGGGACGACGCTGTGATGGCAGCCGCAATCGCCGCCGCCTGGCACAGTGTCTGACACCTGGGGAGGCGCTTCCACTGCCTCCTAGAGGCTCGGTTTTCTCATCTATAGGACGGGAAAACACAGGCCCCTCTGAGGACCAAACGAAATCAACCGTGAGAAGTGCCTGGAGTCTGACGGACAGGACGTTCTCGACAAAAAACAGTTTAAAAACAATAAACAAACATGGAAACCAAGGCTCAAAGGAGACTGAGGAGTACCTCCAAGTGACCAGGCTTCTAAAAGGGGCCGACGGCCTGCAGCCCCCACGGCCCCCACAGCGCACCAGCACGGCCTCCATCGGGGCCACCGTCCTGTGGGCTGCACCTGCACTGGCCGGTCTGAGGCAGGAGAGCGGGCAGGGGAGCGCCCAGCCCAGGGCGAGGGGTTGGGTCACTGCTGCCCCATCTGGAGTGGGGGAAACCGAGGTCAAGCAGCCCCTGGGACAGAAATACAGAGCAGGAAGGTGGAGCTTCCACCCACTGGTGACAGCAATGACAGCAGCTGGTCTCACACTGGTGGGGGGGGGGGGCGGGAGAGGCAGGAAAAGCTCCCAGGTAAAGGAACAGCATGAGACACAAGGGAACAGCATGAAGCACAGCCTGGCCTTCGCTTGTGGTTTCTGCCAGCACCCTGGGACCCAAGCAAGGAAGCCTCAAGTGGTCCTCACCTGCCAGCCTCTTCCCGGGGTCCAAGGTGAAGGAAGGGGCAGTCTTCGAGATGGATTCTCGAAGCTACAATGCCGTGCAGGACCCACACTGTCTAAGACAGACTTCCGGCCGAGCTTGTCTCCTGTTACTAGCAGCTTCGGGCAGCATGTGCTACACTCTGAGTGACCTGGTCAACCAGTGACCCAGGTGGGGCAAAGAGCACAGCGAGAGGCGATCCCTATCTCGGTTTCAAGTAGGAGCTCGTTTCTGCAGCCTCTACCTTCACGTCCAGATGTACTTTAGTGCTTCCCTGAAGGACAACCTTCATTTTCACGTCCAGGGCTGACGGCCACCCGGGATAGGAAGGTCTAAGCAGGGTCTCCTGGAAAGGTGGAGGGCAAGAGGAAGGACGCGTCCTGGCAGAGTACCCTGTGGAGGGGGGGACAGCAAACAAAGGAAGGAGGCCAAAGTACCAAGGACACTAGTGGACAGGAGGCGTGGACACAGGCAGGTGTGGCCCTGGCTGGACAAGGCTTGAGTCAGGATAAGGAAGCTGACCCTGCCCCGGGGGCGGAGGAAGGCTCAGGGGTTTCGGTCTGGCAGAGGGGTTGACAGCAGGGCAAGAAGGTCAATTCGCGGGACTTACTAGCACCTGGACAGAGGAACAGCATGACCCCAAGGTCAAAGGTCAGGTAAGCTGGATCACAAGGTCAACTCAATAAATGCAGCATGGTTGGGGAGACCACTCTCACGGCTACCAAGCTGGACGCTACGCTGGGAAATGCCCACGGTGCCAACAGGCCGGCAGACACTGGGAGCGTGGGCCCTCCTCCTGGAGCTGTCGGGGCTCCAGGGGAGACTGTGACCGCTGGGGTTACCTGGTCACCTGGCCTCTCGCAGAGAGAAAGCACCAGTGCACGCAGGCAGGGCGCGCAGCGGAGGAGGGCCATCCTGCCACGCCCAGCGGCACAGAGAGGAAATGCCCTCGGAAGATGTGGGGCCGAGCCACTGACTGCACATGCAGGTTACCGCGAGCGAGCCTTTGGTTCCCGTCTGCCAACCTCTCGTTTGCAGGGACACAAGCGCCGTCACCTCTGAACACTGTCTGACAAGGGCAAATGGCCCGAGAATCTGCAGTGACAGCTTCGTCACAAAGCTTCGAGGAGGGAGTTTCTCCTCCCTCAGGAGAGCTGGAAAGTAGAGCCCAGGTCACCCAGGCCCACGTCTAGGTCACTGAGGCCAAGGTTTAGGTCACGGAGGGTAGGTCTAGGTAAACACCTGGCCGAGGGAAGGGAGGCCAGCACCACACGCCCAGCGCTCACATACCCGCCGCCTTTCAGAAGTGGGTTTTCAGGCGAGGGAGCTGAGCTTCCAGAAGATTGCACAGTCTGCCCAAGGTCCCACGGCTCTTAAAGACCGGTGGGGTGGGAGGACCCCTTGAGTGTAACGGTCTCCCCAACTCTAGGAGTCCATGATCTGAATCAGGCTCAGGGGAAGGAACCCAACCGCCACGCTACATGCTGTTGCTCACAGCTCTGATTGTGGTAGGAACAGGTGGCCGGGAGCACCCCAAACGCTCAGGCAGGAGCGGCTAAGCAGAGTCTCCGGGTCGACACATGGAGTGTCGCCCCCACGACGGTAAACACGCGCACTGAAGGGCACTGGTGAATGCTTACAGCCGGGGCTCGGATGGGGAGTCTCCGTGCGGTGCTGGCCCACTCCTGTGGGGTAGGTGTCCCCTCTGCGGCCCACCTCCCACTACCCAGGCGACCTCAGTGAGCCGGTGAACGGGGGGGCTGGGGAGAGCCGGGCCTCGCTCCACGTTTCAGACACAACACGTGGAAATAACCTCACGGGCACAGACAAGAGTCAAGTGCAGCCAAAACATTACAAAAAAGAAATTACAAGTATTTATCACCTTTGTTGTCAGCATAACTCAACTGGAAGTATGCAATTTAACTTTAATAATGGATATGCTTACCCCCTGGCTCACAAAACTCCTGAAAATTTCACAGCCGGCTCTCACGAGGCAGTATGAGCCGGCTCCAGCACGCCCCGGGGCTGCAGACAGCTGGAAATTTCAGGGAGCATTCATTATATCCTGCCTCCTTCCACAAAGTAGATTTGAGGTGGCTCGAAAACACTACTACAACTAGCAAGTGCTTGGAAATTAAGAAAAAAATTAAATTCTTACTACAGGTTGCTAAAGATCTTGTGTATTTTAAAACACCCCTGACCACACCTCCCTTCACCCTACCTCTGCCAAATGCAGCAGGCTCTCAGAAGTGTCTGCCGGGTGGACGGCACCACGCGTTCTGTTTTCTGTTTTCACTGATGCAGCCCCTTGGCGGGATCGGCGCCCTTGATGGGGCTGAGGCCAGCACGATGGCCCGGCAGGTAAGAGTGAGGCTGAGTTCTGAGTCTGAACCCCAACTCCCCCACTGACCGGCTCTGTGAGCATCTATTTCCTCACCTGCAAAAATCTAAAATATCACCATCTCCAGATTTTTATAAGAATTAAGTCATCTGGAACAGCTCGCTGCTGACAGAAACCATTAATAAACAATTATTACTGGGGTTGCATATTTAATTTGCATGAGTGGGGAACTGCCACCATTAACCTGCGAATTCTTCACACCTGCAGGGACCCCCTCTCCCTGTCCCGCTGCAGCCTTGGGCCTAGGGCAGTGCGGCAAAGGCAGCCTGGTTTGAACAGAAGGAGCTGCTCAAATGCTGAGTCTGCGTTTCCTCGTCACGGACCCCCGGGCAAGTCACTGCCTTCCTGAGCTCCGAAGCTCTGCCACACAGAGCACAGATCTGGCTCGTCTAGGACCTTCGGGAACAGCAGGGGAGACGGGCTCTCCTTGTGTCGCTCCCTGCAGCCCCCTCTCTGAACCCTATGCAGCTCCCCATTTTGACATTTACCTTCTGCTAAGACTTTTAGCGTCTCTCCATCCAAACGGGTTCCCAGGAGGCCTGGCTTCCCCACCAGCACCTAGTGTCCAGCAGCAAGGGCTCCAGAGGCGGTCTGGGAATGTGCCGGCTCCATCCTACCCCCGGGTCCTCATCAGACAGACAGCTTGCTTCTAGAGCATTCTCCACACCACCACAGCTAGGGCCCTCATCAGACTCTGCCACAGCATGGCAGATCCCCAGACCCAGGGTGACCTCCACGCTGCCCCAGACCCAACGACACAGGAGAGCCAGCACTCCTGGCCCAACTCTGCTCCTCCCTCCCAGCACTCAGGCTCTGGGGGCTTCTGCGCCCTGGCCTGGAGTGGCCGTCCTGCCTGGTGACCAGGGAACTGGCTGTTAAGTGTGTCCCCCTCCTCCAAATGCTGGTCTGCCCCCGGAGGACAGGGCCTGTGTCACCGTCTGTGGCGCCCCAGTGCGTGTCGTCTCATCTCCCAGTGAAGGTGGAACCCTTCGGCCTGGAGTCGCACGTGACCAGAGCCTCAGAGGCGAGGCTGGGCGTGTCCCGGCGTCACCCCAGAGAAGCCCTGACCCAGAGAGGCACTGCTGAATACCGGCCGACAGAAGCCACGGCGAGACACATCTACTGCTCAGAGGCCGCTCCCTCCCTCACCGAGGTGGAAGGATGAAGACGCCGGAGACACAGGTGAGGCCCCATCTACCCACACGAGCATCAGATCAGAGCGGAGCACTGCCGCTGCGCCTACACAGACTGCGTTTCCGGCGTGGCTGCGGCTGAATCGTGCTTCGCTGTCACGATCCAGCAAGAATAAAGGTGAAGAAAATGAGGACATCTTCACATTCCGGAGAGTACAGGGAACAAAAGCCTTCCTTCCGTTACCCCTGCGATGGCTCCAAAGGACCGTTTATAGGAGGCTCCTATCTCCTTGCTGGATGGGATGCTGCCTGACTCATGAATCGCTGAATAAAGCCAAACAGATCTTTAAAAAAATAAATAATACATTAAATTAAAAAGCAAATAAGTTAAGGACTGTTTATAAGAACTGACTAACGATAAGCTTCAGGCAGCAGGCCAGCGCAGGCCTGGCCCCGGGAAAGGGGAAGTGCTCGGGGCTCAGGTCTCCGCTGGGGCTGGAAAAGAGGAAGCGTGGGGGGCCCTGCACAAAACCGCTGCTCCACCAACAACACAGCCATCGAAACAGGCAGCGATTCTCATCAGCCAGGTCTTAAAACGACAGCAACACGTAAGCGTGTGTACGTCTGTAGGGAATCTACAGTAGAACCTAACTTGGTTGATAGTGATGAAATGTTATCACCTCTCCCAACTCAGCCTCTTTCCCAAGCCACGTTTAATCCACCACGCAGGCCACTCTGGACCTCCCTCTCGTCCAGCCTTGACCGCCTCCAACCGAAACGCAAACTTCCAACCTCCCCCCAGGTTCCCCTCTGTGATACGCCTCCACGGAGGTTTGCAGATAAAGTGCCTCCGACAGAGTTACTTCCAATTCAACACATGAGGTTCAAGTTTCTTAAAATTTCTTTCTGTCATGTTCCCCAAACAGTTTACGAGCTAGAAGATAATCCACACGCACCCTTCATTTAAAAGGGGGGCAAATGACCTACACTGCACCCAAAGACGAATTCTACTGACATAACTTAGATGCGCATGTGTTTTGTGTAAGACAAATACAGTCATGTGTCGCTTGACTATGAGGTATGTTCTGAGAGATGTGTTGTGAGGCGAGTCCGTCATTGTGCGAACATCAGAGTGTACTTACACACACCTGGATGGTACACCCACTACACACCTAGGCTACAGCACTAATCTCATGGGACCACTATCATACACGCGGTCTGTTGTTCACCAAAATGTCGTTGCATGGCACATAACTGTAGTTAATTTTTTCATGACAAAATTACCACCATCTGGGAAATATTTTGCTGGTGGACACATTCTATACTAATTTTTTGTGGGTGTGTGTGAGGAAGACCAGCCCTGAGATAACATCTGTTGCCAATCCTCCTCTTTTTGCTGAGGAAGACTGGCCCTGGGCTAACATCTGTGCCCATCTTCCTCTACTTGATATGGGACGCCGCCACGGCGTGGCTTGATTGGTGGTGTGTAGGTCCACGCCCAGGATCCGAACCTGCGAACCCCAGGCTGCTGAAGCAGAGAGCTCGAACTTAACCACTACGCCACCGGGCCGGCCCCTATACTAATTGTTTTTAAGAGGAAATTTAAGACAGCATTTGTTCTAAAATTTACCATTAAAAAAAAAAACTTCATGATTCTAATTTTATTTTTGATACGTGTTTAAGGAAAATACTAAACATTTACAGAGTGATTTCCTTGAGAACTCTGCCTTGAGAAACAGCATGCCCTTCCCAAGAAAGCCAGGAAGCCACTCGCCATGACCACCTGAGAGGAAGCACTGAGCGAGAACACAGGTGACCCCAAACCCCACTGTCTCTGGCCGAGCTGGTATCTTGTCTTATCATTTCAACACACATTTGTAATGTTTTGTTGAAATTTATTTAACTTATTTTTGACTTTCATTAAAAATTTAAATGATCATTTTCTGCAAAGTAACTGATACAATTTTTCCTGTCTTCTTTAATCCAAGTACATATATGGTTCATGTTCTGTCACTATAATTTTTTTGTGTGTGTGTGAGGAAGACCAGCCCTGAGCTAACATCCGTCACCAATTCTCCTCTTTTTGCTGAGGAAGACTGGCCCTGGGCTAACATCCATGCCATCTTCCTCTACTTTATATGGGAGGCTGCCATGGCATGGCTGACAAGCGGTGTGTCAGCAGGCGCCCGGGATCCGAACTGGCGAACCCCGGGCCGCCAAGTGCAAACTAAACCGCTGCGCCACTGGACCGGCCCCTCTGTCACTATAATTTTGAAAATTATAATGATCTCGTAAGTGTGGAAACTGCTGTAACTTATTGCTTACTGTTAAGATTTCTAAAACTATTGTTGCTTTACCAGTGCTCACGTGCACAATATTGAAAAGGGGCAGAATTGCTCAGGTTTCTCTGTAGTCACCTCCTTAGAGTGATATATAAGGCCTCCTGTGATCTGACCCCTGCCTACCAGGGGCCAGATCTCCTCTCACACCACTCTGCACCACGTTCAGGTACTTCTGCCGTGCTGCACTTGTCACAGGGTGCCTCACTCACCACACTTTCCTCTCCGCCACAGCCTGGAATATGCTGACTCATCCTTGCTTCACTCACTGACATCTACTTACTCTTTGCAACGGGAAGGCCCAACACCACCTCCTCTATTCAGCCTCCCCACTTCCTGCCCCTCTTTCTGCGTCCAGTTGGGTAGCCTTCCGTCCTGTTCCCATTGTCCTCCACACTCACTGTCAACAGAGCAGGCCATGGCTGGTCTTCTAACCGTTCTTCCTAATCTTGCTTCTCCAGACCATAAATCACGACGTGCACCCCAGGATGGCGGTGCACCCCAGGATGGCGGAGCACCCGGTTGAACAGAGCCTCCCCCAGGCCTTCCCTGGTCTGGAACCATCGATCCCTGGAACGGGGCTCCAGCATTCACCTACTTCTCCCACCTCACCAAACCCCTTGCTGTGGTCCGAGTTCACGTCTCCACCTGAACTATAAACCTCAGGCCGCTCCAGTCCATCACCAGCGCCTGGCCCCATGCCTGGCACCTGGCAGGTGGGTGCTCAATGAGTGTTTGATGAAAGAATAACAGGCATATGACTCCTTGGGAAAAATGACTCTCGTTGACATTTCATTGTTTCTAAAATACAATGATCTGAAACACAAGGAAATCCAGACCTCCCAATCCAAACAAAGCCTTGCACAAAAGTTTCTCAATTATTTTGGTCAAAATTCAGGAGATTTTGACAACCTCCTGCCTCAATTATGCTCTTGTTTTCCACGTCAGTCCTGACTGCGTCTGGAGGTGCGCATGGGCCCCGAGCTGGGGGGCTCTCCCGGCAGGACCCCAGACACGACAACACACTCATTGCCCTGGAACTCTCTTCCTCCGCGCGAGTGGGCAGTCTGCCATCGCCAAGCCCAGGCCATGTGTCACCCTTCAGGTTTCCTTAGTCTCTAGGCAGCAGGAAACCCAGCTTCTAATTGGATATTCTGTAGGGCCCATCCAATTATTTTTTCACATTTTTAAAAGTTGTTGTAAAATGTACATAATTTAAAATTTACCATTTTAACCATTAAGTATACAGTTGAGTGACATTAAGGACATTCACACTGTTGTGCAACCATCACCACCATCCACCCACAGAACTCTTTCATCTTGCAAAACTGGAACTCTGCCCCATTGAACACTAGCTCCCATCCCCCTCCCCCCAGCCCCTGGCACCACCGTGCTCCTGCCTGTCTCCATGGATTCCACCATTCTTGGCACCTCATATAAGTGGAATCATGCAGTATTGCCCTGTTCTGTCTGGATCGTTTCATTTAGACTAACGTCTTCAAGGGCCCATCCAATTTTGGCCACTTATCATCCCGTCCTTCTCGGCACCGCCAGCCCTGTAGGCCTCACTTCAGCTTGGGTAATGGTGGCAAAGTCAGTTGTAAGCTGGGCAACCTGTCTCCTGCCCCTGGGCTCCAGTCCCCAGAGCCACAGCTCATGCCTCCACCACTGGGCCATTTTGCAGGTGTTCGGGAATGAGGCCTCCAGCATCCCTGAGCTATCACTTCTTCAGGCCACCGTGGTTGCCTGATTCTTTGAAATATTCCTTAATTGATGCAGCTTCCTTCCCACTCACCAGGGTGCCCACAACTCGGCAGAAGCAAGAGTCCAGGCCAACATGGGCCCTGCCACCCCACATCTCTGGGCCCAGCTGCTTGGGGCACGAGGTGAGGAGGGGGCACGAGGTGAGGAGGGGGCACGAGGTGAGTGGGGGCACCAGTGGATTTTTGCGGGCCCATTTCAGCACCACAGACGCCTGCCGAGACAAAGTGGCGCCGGGTGCCGGGCAGGTATGCCTTAGGAATTCCTCCTGCACAACGGGAACTGCTTGTGGGTAGCCAGCTGCTGGGTCTGCCTTTTCAAAACAGGAAAACAACCAAGAGTGCTACCTGCAGAAGGCCCCCGGGGCACTGGTGCTTAAGACAAACACAGCAGGCTTCGCCCGGCCCTTTTCAAGGGGTCCTTCTACACAAAGGGAGTGGGTGTGAACTGCAGAAGTACACCATTAAAATAACCCGCTACCTCCCAGGTACACGTGCTCAGTCATGACACCTCTCGAGCCCATTTAAGCACATTTCTACACACACAGATGCATGCACACGCACAGAATAGTGAGATGCACTTTCACTTTGGATACAGCATGAATCTGTGTTTCTCACTTCTTGCCAAGGCAGTGTTCACGGGCACCGCCCCGCGGACTTCAAACGTGAAACTAGAGTCAGCTGCCCGAGAGGGCAGGCGGCTTTAGGGACGAGGCACGGAGTTCCTACAAGGTCTGGCCCGCAGCCCGCAGCCCCACACTCCGAGGAGGGCGAAAGGCCACATTGGGGTGTCAGGAGGGCATTGGTTCTGCAGATGAGTCAGTGCGAGGCTGCAGGCCGGTCCGTTCCCACCCCTGCGCGGCCTCCAATGTCAATTTCCGTGCACAATCCAGGGAGCGGAGGAAAATGACTACCACTTAAGGCACTTGAACTTCTGATGTTCTCGTTGAGGCAGGCTTTTAAAGGGTAGGCTTTTCCCACAGGAAGAAAGGGGAGCCTTGAGTCCCAACAATCATATCCTAGGAATCCCGATTCACATTAAGCTACAACAGAGTGTGGAAAAGTCTGGTGTTTTTTTAAGTAAGAAGACATATACAAACGAACATAAGCTTTACCCCCCACCAAATGAGACAGACAAGATTAAATCCGACTTTCTGCATAAATAAACCTACAGCCATCGCTGTTCATTATCAGATGCTTGGGTATTCAGGATTTTCATCAAGCAGGAGAGAAATCAGGATCTCACCACACTAACCCAGTTCTAATTCATTAGTCAAACTGAGAGACCGCAACCGGCCACCTTTTTTTCTTTTATATGACTTTCCTTTTCCCTCAAGGATACTTCCTGAACAGAGAGGAAAACAATAAGTGTGTGTGGGGCAGGCTTCTCCTTCCCAAGGGAAAATGCTGTGAGGGTACAGACCGCGCCAGCAGGAGTGACAAGCCCGGGAGGGGCACCTGCTCTTCGGGAAGGCCTGTCCCACGGCTCCGGGGCAGGGATTCTGAGACTTTGCTTTAAGAGTGACCCCACATCCCCACTAGATTCTAACTCTGAGACGCCTTCACCAGCTGCTCACACACACACGCACACCTCACCTACCGTGCCCGGAGCCAGCAGGAGCTTCGCATGCAGCCCCTCCTCTGTGCTCAGACTACCCCACATGGGCAGGCCCGGGGGAGCCACCAGCTCTGCAGGAAGTGGGCACACATTTGGGCCTGGGGGGGCACACTCTCACCCTCTTCTTCGAGGCCAGCCAACCAGAGGTCTGGGGCGTGCAGGACCAGGAAAGGAGGGGACGGCCCCACCGTGATCCCACTGTCTTAACGTCACACCCACCTCCTCCTTTGCCATCTCACGAGCCCTCTCTCCTCCTCAGCGCAGTAATTTGGCAACATCCTTTCTAGCACCAAGGAATGACACCTGCTTCTAGCCTAGAGGCTCGCTTCAGAGAGAGAGGTGGTCATCTGGAATTGAAAGACCTGAATTCAGGTCCCAACCTGGCCAGGTAAAATGGGGACGACCTTTCCGCAGCAGAGCTTGCTGTGGGGAGTAAGGCGGGAACGCTGTGGGGGTGTTCACATTTACACGAGCGCCAGGGAGCGCACACTTCACACGACAGAAACACACACCCAAATGCTTTAGAGGGTTTGGATTTAAACTGGCACCAAAACTAGTCACCTCTTTAAGGAAAAGCGTGGCAATTTAACTCCCTATCAGAGATCCCCTAGAGCAACTGCCCGAGACTACAGCAGCGAACCGGTCAGCGGGTCCAGCCCCATCTCAGCTCCAGGATCAAAGACAAGAAGACACAAGATGGGCACCCCGAGGCGCCCAGACCCTGTCCTTTAACCTCCTTCACAGAACGGTAAGAAAACAGAACGGCTCCGTCATCCCCAGAGTATGGAAACAGACAAGTTCTGCCAAGTGCGTTTGTCATCACATGTGCATTTAGCTGGATCACAGGCTGTGCATTTAGAGGATCACAGGAGCCAACTTGCAAGCAAAAATAAAAACCCCAAGACTCAAGTTTACTGTGAAAGAAAACAAACAAACAAAAACTTTACAACTAGGATGACTATTGAAAGGCCCAAATTCTTCTAAATAACCCAGCTCAGGTGACAAACAATTTAAGGAATAAAACAAAACAAGCACTAGAATTTTTTTTGATTTCCCAAACCTAGGCATGCAACAAGCCAGGCCCAGTTGACTTCCATACCATACCAGGAATGGGCTTGGCTACTGCTTGTGACATTTCCACATTATTTTCCTACGAAGGATGTTTTGCACAAGAAAAAAGTGTTCCAATTTAAAATGTAGGATCCAGCATCAGAAAAAATACCACCACACTCCACCATATCAGGAACCGGGAACAGAGGTTGGTTTGGTAAAGAACTTGAGATTCTCACGAGAATAAAAGCTACTTGGTCTGTCACTGGTGGAGCTCCACGGTACAATGGCAGGAGCCCCAGATAACAAGGCACTCCGCCAGTTCAGGTCCACTCATCTGTGATCCCTTCAGTCTCTCCCGGCCTGGCTCACGGGACTGCTGGGAGACGACAAACGACCTGGCCTCCCATGAGCGTCCGCAGAGCCCAAGGACGTGCCCAGAAGCTGTCTCTGAGGTACTCCTCCCCCCCTAACACCCCCAGGCCCTGGCCTGAGTTTACCCATAAACACCACAGGAAGTTGAATTTTAATTTAAATATGGATCCCCCCTGTCATCACTTACTGTATCTTAAAACACGGCTACGAAGTTAGAGTGTACACAGCAGGCTGCCTGGGTCCCAGGCCAGGCAGTGTGAACCTCTCCCAAGAGATGCTGGGGTTTCAAAGCTAAGCAAGTCCCCTGTGAGCCCGTCTCCTTAAGCCCCCGGGTCTGCCAAACACGTGTGCTGACTCTCGGAAGCGCTGCTTGGATCCTCGTGACACACTCAGTTATGAAAAGAATGATTCCAACCACATAGAAGACAAATGGAAAGGAAAGCCACTCCTCTCCAGTGTGCCACCAAACTGTCACGTCAATCCTCAAAGACCCGGGGCCTGAGTGCCAGCAACAGAGCGCGCGGGTCGGGACGCTGAGACTAGCGAGAACCCTGAGGGACGATGGGGCGGCACCTTACAAGAAGGTGAAGTGTAAGCTCCGCGAACAGGGCAACTGCCGCAGGTGAGGCAGGCTCTGGGGTCCCTGTGCCAGGGCTCGGCAGCCCAAAGCTGCTAAGAACTCCATGGCTCGCTCCTTCCCTTCTGTGCTGTGGAAACTAGACAAACCTGCACTAAACTGGAGTGGGGAGGCCTGTAGGGGGCGCTCTCACCCCCATCACACATCCTCAATTACACCAAACAGGAAGACAGACGCTTACTCTTCCATGGGAAGTACAACTACTGTACTACTGGAGGAAGATTTCTCTCCCCACCCAGCAACAGCCCAGCCAATGAGAACTGCCTCAGCTCAGCCAATGAGAAGCCCTTGCTGCCCCAAACTGTTCCTTTCCCCTCAATGGCCTTTCTTTTAGAACAGCCCCTCCGAACCCACCCCTTTCCTCTATAAAAGCAGCTCCTTTCCTTTGTTTTCCGGATTTGCCTATGGTTTGCCATAGCAGGCACATCTCAAACTGCAATTCTTTTGGCTATTTCCCAAATAAGCTCATTCAAAGGTTTTTCAAGTTAAGTGCTGTCTCAGAACCAAGACCGTATGGTACTTCACTCCTGACTACAGCGTATGCTTCATCTCCCGGAGAAAGACTCCAGAACTCTCAGTGTCTACCGACACTGACTCCTGGGCAGGGAGGGGAAAGGCCCTCCCACCTCAGTGCTTTGTTGGGGACCACAATACAACTACTATGGCATCAGGATCCTTATTCCCCAGCGGGAGCAGGGCTACACACTCAGTTCCCCCTCTGAGCACCACCTTGCAGCAACCTTTCCCACGTCCGTCCTCCCTGCTGGGCGGCTGTGGGATGGAGGGTGCCACGTCTTCCTTCTGTGTCCCGAGACGCCAGCCCTGTGATTCTGTAGGTCCTCCAATGCAGCTGACCTGAAAGGCCAGATGAAGGGAGGCACAAGACTCACAGTTCAGAGACACATACAGAGGGCTAGGGATTTAAGGTGAAATCACCTAACATCTGCAAGCTCCGCATAGCACACAGCCCACCCGCCACAGCAAACAGAAAGAAAGGACCTCTGTGTGAATGGATGGCTTTAAGACCACAAACTGGGAAGGGCTACAACACACAGCAAAACCTACTGCTTCCACTGCCAGAAAAACAAGATAGCTTACCACCAGGTGTGCTAAAACGGAAAGACTTGCCAGACACTGGCTAAGATCTAAACAGACTCAATTTCCCTCCCCAAGAGGTCAACTTGTCTACTTAACTTTCAGCCCCTACTTCATTGGGGTGGGCTCCAACCGAGGCAGGTGCACCCAGGCCATCCTAGGGCCACAAGGAGGTCTGTTTTGGGTAAGGTGCTAACTAGCAACACTTGGTTTTTAAAGGCCTTTTCCCTGGGGAACTCTACAGTTTCTCCCATGCATCATACAAGCGAGCAGGTCTAAGACTCGCCACACCTGGGGTGGGAGCAGTGCTGTCTTGGACCACCTCAAGAAGATAAGAAATCAGGTTTCTGGGCTTTGACAAGGGCATGTGGACATATCAGGTGTCTGAGGCACGTCATCTGCCCCTTCAACAAGTCATTCATTAATTCCTTCAACAAGCTCAGAGTGAGCTCTACTAGGTTCTACAGGGTTCAAAGGTGAGTAAGTTGGAACCTGCCCTGAAAGGATTCACAACCTAAGGGGGAAGGGGGGGCTGCAGGAACAGGTGATCAGAAGACAAGGCTACAGGTGCTCCTAGGAGCGTCCAGGAGCTGAGGAGACATGCACACGGCGAGTCTGAGAACTGGGCGTCCTCGGCAGACGCGGACTCTTAAGTGGCTGGATGCACAAGCCTGGCCCAGAGATGGGCCTATTTCATCACATCTAAACTGCCACCCACTTTAGAAGTGACTGAGTATGACAGATGTGGGAGTCGTCCAGCGTGACGGGGTCATCCAGCAGACAGAGCTGGACACTGAAGGGGCTCAGGAAGGGGCAGGCTGGGTATAAGCGCTTCAGTATAAACTCAGATCCAAACACTTCACACATATAAGCTCTGTAGGCATTTTCAGGAAAAAAAAAAAAAAAAGATGCTGGTATCCACAGAGATAAATAAGGCTACAAAGATGTAAAGTGTAGGTTCTAGGACTTTTGGTTAGGAGGCTGCCCCCTCCCAACACCATGGCGGGCGGGGGGGGGAAATCTGTGCCACTTGAGCGAATAATGCAAATGAGAGAAGCCAGAAACAGACCTTGAATCATCATCATAAAGACAAGGGTTATAATTCACCACAAAAGTTGGTCCATCGAGAAACCCCCCCACAGCCTTAGTCTACACCCAGCTTCCCTGAGCCCCCCCACCTCCCACCTTCTGGGGGGCTGGCACATGAGGCAGCCTCCGAATCCCAACCATCGGGCATCTCCACAGCCAGGCTCTGCATCTGGAGCACACAGAAAGCACCCAAGGCAAGATGGGAGCCCAGACCTTCATCTATCCCAACCTGGTATTTTACAAAGAAACAGCACGGCCTCCAGAGCACCTTGCAAGGAGCTCCAGGGAGGCCAGTGCAGAGAAAGGGCAGAGGAAACAAAGGGGCCCTGAGACCCGGCCTTAGGCCAAGGGGCCCAACCCCAGTGTTCAGGACACCAAACAGCAGTAGGCATGGGGGGCCTTCCCAGACAGAGGAGCTTGGTCTGTGAGCTGGCTGTCAACAGCCACTAAACCCCAGGACAGCCACAAGATGATGGGCAGCAACCAGAAGGGAAGAGTTCACTATGAAGCGAAGCTACGGGCACCGCAGCTGCGTCTGTGCCACACACTGGGGTTTCGTGTTCAATCAGGGCGGTCACTTATATTTTAAGAGCAGAAGACAACACACTGATTGGTATAAACACACTCATGATAGGATGGTATCAGTCTAATAACTTTAGAAAACTGTCCAAGATAAATGTCATGCATATGCTCAATTAGCTGGCAACTCCTGGATTAAAAACAACCTTTCTAGTAATTTTTATGATGGCCGAGTTTGACTCTTATTCACCTCTCATAGTTTTCAGCTGACTAATTTTCAGTGGGAAAGTTTTCTTTGGGGAATCAATCTTACGAAAGAGAAAGGGCAAATCTGCTATTGCTTGATATTTCAAAACACCACCACCTTATAATGGAAGGTTTTATGCTGAGATATTTATCAATACACATACGTTTCTTCTAAAGCACTTTCACACCCTCTTCTAATATGATAAATATTTAGGTAATGAGAAAAATACAAAATGTTCTAAAGGGTAAAACAGTGCAAACACTTGAACAGAGCATGTGTATTAGTTATCTACTGCTTAGAGTCTAAGAAACTCCAACTTAAATCAGAGAAAATTCTGACCACTGTGTTGCCCCTATGAGTGTAATTCAAGTGCGACCCTGAGACATAAATCGGGCCTTTATCATCTGGACTCAAGTGAAAGCCCATCTAGGAACAACTCTCACTGAGTCCCTTTAACCTATAAAATACCCTCCACCCACCAGTCCAGCTCTCCTGCTGAACACGGGCTGTGCGGGGTTTAGGGTCAATCTTATCCCCTTTGAGTCAGCCTGCCACAGCCACCTATTTACTATAAATCTCCCATTTTCAGTCATCACTTCTGGAAGTTTATATGAACAGACATACCTACAACTTTCAAAAGCTACCTTTAATATGTGGCATATATATAACTAATACATATAACAAATCACACGCCACATAGTGGCTTACATCATCTCATCTCACAGTTTCTGTGGGTCAGGACCAGGCTCGACTGGGTGGTCTAGCCCAGGGTCTCCCCCAGGGCTGTGGGCACCTCAAGGCTCAGCAAGGGGAAGACCTGCTGCCAGGTTCGCCCACTTATTGATGGAAGGATTCGGTTTCTCACAGGCTCCTAGACTGAGAGCCTCAGGTCCTTGCTCGCTGTTGGAGGCCTCCCTCAGTTTCTGGCCACATGGGTCTCTCCAGGAAGGCAGCTTGATTCATCAGTGTACAAGCCAAGAAGGCAAGAAAGCACGTTCTGACCAGATGGAAGTTACGATCTTTAGTAACTTACTCACAGAAGTGACACCCTCTCACTGTTGACATATTGTTGGTTAAAAGAAAATACTCAGGAGGGGATTACACAAGGGGGTGGGGATCACTGGGGTATCTCAGAGGTTTACCACAGCAGGGACTCTGGGATTCCATATATACTCCTCCCTGACCCCTCTGGGTAACAGCACTTTTATTAGAAATAAAATAATTTCCAATAAATGATTTTATTGGAAATAATTTCTAATAAATGATTTTATTAGAAAGGAGAAATCTAAAAAACAATGCTCTAAGCTTGACCTTAAGAAACTAGAAAGAGATCAAATTAAAACCAAAGTAGGCAGAAGAAAAAAATGAACATAAATTAATGAAATATGAAATGGACAAACAATAGAAAAATCAATGAAATAAAAAGCTGAGTCTTTGAAAAATTCAATAAAATTGCTAAGTCTTTAACCAGACTGATCAAGAAATAGATGATACAAATTACCAATATCAGGAAAGAGGGAGCATCACTACAGACCTTACAGACATTAAATGCTACTAAGACGAATAAGCAAGTTCAGCAAGATGGCAGGACACAAGGTCAATATATAAAAATATTTTTATATTTTCATATACAGTGATTTACAATCAGAATTTGAAGTTAAAACAGTATAAGAGCATAATACAATTAAACACTTAGGGATAAACTTAACAAAATGTATGTGAGACCTACATACTGAAAATTACAAAACATTCCCAGGAGAAATTTTACAAAACATTCCTAGGAGAAATTAAAGACCTAAATGTATGGAGATGATGTACCATGTTCACGGATTGGAGGACTCAACATTAAGATGTCAATTCTCTAAATTAATCTATAGATTCAATGCAATTCCAATAAAAACTCAACGGGCTTTTTTTTGTAGAAATTGATAATTCTGGAATTTATAAGGAAATGGAAAGGACTAGAAGAACCAAAACAAGTTTTAAAAAGTAAAATAGGGGCTGGCCCTGTGGCATAGTGGTTAAGTATGCATGCTCCCCTTCAGCGGCCTGCGGTTTCACAGGTTCAGATCCCGGGTGTAGACCTACACACCCTTCATCAAGCCATGATGTGGCAGCATCCCACATACCAAAAAAAACAGGAAGATTGGCAACAGATGTTAGCTCATGGCTAATATTCCTCACACACACAAAAATAAGTAAAGTCAGAGAATCTATATTTCCTAATTTCGAGATGCACTGTGAAGTTACAGTAATTAAGGAATTGTGGTATTGAGGACAGACGAATCGATCACTGGAAAAGAATAAACAGTCTAGAAACAGACTCACGTATATGTGGTCAGTTAATTGTCAACAAAGGTGCCGTGGAATTCAATGGGAAAGGATAGTCTTTTTACAAATGGTGCTGGAACAACTGGATTTCCGTACGTCAAAGGAGGACCCTTCAACTCTTACTGTATACAAAAGTTCATTCAAAATGGATCACAGACCTAAATTTGAGAGCTCAAACTATAAAACACCTAGAAGAAAACAAGAGAATATCATTATGACCTTGGGTCAAAGATTTCTTAGTTAAAACAAAAAAGAATAAAAGAAAAAAACTCATGTACAAAATTTCATCTAAGTCAAAAACTTTTGCTTTTAAGATAATGAAAAGCAAACCAAGGACTGGGGTAAAACATTTGCAAACATGTATCTGATAAAGGACTTTTACCAAGAACATACAAAGAACACTTGCCACGCAATAACTTGCAAAGCAAAAATTCTGAACCCACACATCACCTAAGAAAATACACTAATGTCCAATAAGCACATGAAAAGATGCTTAACACAGTATTCACTGGGGGAACCGTACATGTTGTCAAGGATGTGGGAGAAACAGGAACTCCTGAACTGCTGGAGGCAACGGTCTTTTCATACGTAAGGAAACCTGTACTTACCATGTGACCAGCAATCCGACTCCTAGGCATCTACTCAGGAGAAATGAGACACATGTCCAGACAAAGACTCAGAGATGAATGCTCAGAGCAGCTTTATTTATAACAGCCCCCAAGTGGAAACCACCCAGATGTCCATCAGCAGATGAATGGAGAGATGAGAGGGGATGTGCCCATTCAGAGGACCACTAGTCAGCAATAAAAAGGAACGAAGTACAGATTCACGCAGTAAGATGATGACTCAGTCACAAAAGCAAACGTTAAGTCAGCGAGACCAGACTACATATGTGTGATTCCATCTATATGGAATTCCAGAAAAGGCAAAACTATGACACAGGCAGGTTCGTGGTAGCTGAGGGTAGATGCTGTGAGGGGCCACCAGGAGCCTTTCAGGTGACGAAAATATTCCTGGCCTTAGTCGTGGTGGCTACTGGACTACTGCAGACATCTATCAAGTGGATCCAACTGTCCACTTAGAGTGGGAGAATGTTACTGTTTCAACACCAGCTTCAATAATTATTAATACACAAAATCCAGTAGTAAACGCTGCACCTCTGGGCATGGTAGACAACTTTTTTAAGAAACTCCAACTCAAATCAGAGAAAATTATGATCACTATGTTGCCCCTATGAATGTAATTCAAGTGCCACCTTGAGACATAAATTGGGCCTTTGTCGTCTGAACTCAATGAAAGCCCATCTAGGAACAGTTCCGTCCCTTTAACCTATAAAATACCCTCCATCCACCAGTCCAGCTCTCCTGCTGAACACAGGCTATGCAATGTTTAGGGTCAATAAGGGTCACTTTTATCCTCTTCGGGTCAGCCTGCCACAGCCACCTATTTACCACAAATCTCCCATTTTCAGTCATCATTTCTGGAAGTTTATATGGAACAGATATACCTATGACTTTCAAAAGCTACCTTTAATATATAGCATATATATTATACTATATAGTAAAATATGTAATATTTATTATCCCAGATTATCTAAAATCAATGCAAGTCTCATGTAATACAGTAATTACTCAAAACTAAACAATGGAACGTGCTAAGTTGTATGGAAATTGAGACACAACCCTGAAGTGTGACAATTCCAAGGAGCTGTGTTAGTGCTAGGGTTTTAAGCCATGATACATATAACCCATCACAAAGAAAATTAAGGAATAACGGCTCCCAAATCTTTATTTATGGTATCAACTTATTTCTCAGTAACTAAAGATTCTGAATTTTGTATTTGTCGCCATAACCACAGAGGTGATCCAGAAACTGAACAATGGCACCTGATTCTAACCACCTTGGCTTAGTTACAACTGCTTTTGTAATGACCTCAACTGCGGTGGCAAACCCAAGTCCTTACTCATCGAAGGGACAAAACAAATGTATGGTAAAATTCACTGCTACTGGACTTCTCCCTCTCTGGGGTCTGGCCCAAGCCTTTCTCTCCCAGGGTGCCCTCTCCCCACTCTCCACACTGCCACTCTGAGCCACCCACAATGCGAGGCCTTCCCAACTGGCCTGGACAAGGCTGGCGTAACTCCCTCCAAGGGTCTGCGTCTCCCGCCAGTTCCTCTCCTTCACAGCACTGTGAAAGTGGGGCCTGCTGGTCCGGCCCACCCCCTCCACCATCAGAAGTAAGCCACACAAGGACAGACATGGCGTCCTGTGTGCCCACAGTGTCCTGGCATACAGTGGGCACCCAAGGAATGTGAGCAGAAGAAATGCAGGGATGACAACTACAGAGACGAAGAACAGAAGAGGGACCGACGTACTTCACACTCCACAATCCTCAACTCTCCAGAAAAGGTTCTCAACCTTGTCTGGGGCCTTGTGAAGCCTTCACAGGACAACATTTTTAAAGATGGAAAATAAAACACACAGGATTACAAAGGGAAAACATGTTGAAATATAGCAACCTACATCTTGAGAGTAATATGCATGCTTCTTGATTGATGTGTTAAAGGACAAGATGCAGGCGTGGGTGCAGGGACTGCTACGATTCGCAATGGTCACAAGTGTAAGCAGTATTCCCAGACACCTGCCACTGCTGCCCTGAGATGACGTCTGTGCCCTCTGACGGTCCCGGGACCGCTACGCCTGCTCATAACTGAAGGGAACGCCACAATTTTCAGATCCATGCACTTAATTAACAGACCCAGACAGTGGGGCCTAGCTAGCACTCACTAAATAAGAAACATTTTATTATATTTGAAGAAACATTCCTAGAACAGCCAAACCAAGGAGATTTTTTAAATACTTTACTATGTACATGTGGAATTCTAGAATGAAACTGATGCTTTTACAGAGATGGCTTCTTACCCAGATCTCATAAGTTGTAAAATTACAGGTCCTTAGACAACAGGGAAAATTAACACACTCTGACAAAATTCTTAGGGCCTAGGGCACCCCGGTGGTTATGTGGAAGGGACACCAGCATTTTCGCATACTAGACTTGGTAATGCCAAAGTAAGCATGACTCTAAGTTACAGTATTTCTGGGAATATCCGTCATTCGGCCACCTAAGTCCACAATAAACTCAGATTTAAGTCAAAATAACAATAAGATAATAATTTAAAAAAAAAAAAGAGCTATTCAGTGTTTTCTACAGCCAGGCACTGTTCTAAGCCTCACACCCAACCAGGGGCTGCTCTGCAATTACCCTCACTTTACAAGAAGGAACTGAGTGAGATGCAGCGAGGCTCGCCGGCTCCCCCGGATGAGGCAGCTGGTGACCACGTCCAGGAGGGCTGGGGCACGGCGGCAGGTACCTCGAGGGAGAAGGCGCTTGAGGAGTTAGAACTTATCAATGCTGACTGCACACACCCCAACACTCCACCGCCGCTTTGCCAAAACTCGGAATTCCGTGTCAGCATCCGAGGACCACCCCTCTCCCGCCCCTGTACAACAGGCGGAAACGGTCTGAGTAGGTCGCAGGGAGAGAAGACTAGGATGCCGGTTCCCAGGCCTCTTGCCACTTTTCAGCCCGTGTCACGTGCTCCGCGTGCCGATGTTCGCCCGTGTGTTCGAACCGCCCACGCCGATGCTCCGTGCTAAGGCCTATGCAGGCGGGGGCCAACTTACCAATCTGCAACAGGATCGGCGTAACCAACGCCGTCTCCATGGCGTAACAGAACTCCCTGCCAAACATCACGGCCCCGTGCATGACCCACCGGCGCACGGGGACCCGGTCTACGGAGCCCTCACTGCCGGTCTCCTGGCGGGGCTCCGCCGCCGTGCTTCCGTGGCTCTGCAGGGCCGGCAGGGGCACAGGTGACTCTTGAACTTGCATAGATTCTGAGTCGGCATTCTGCGGAGCCATTTTCATTACCACCAAAAATATAAATATATTTATGCTATCTATATAAATAATTCTATCATATATCTTTAAGGATAAATTAAGACGTCTTCTCTTTCTGCTTCAGTTGTGTTTCTCCGGCAAGTAATACTTATATTCCTCTTTGTACAAACAGAGATCTCACAACTTCTCACAATCGGACGAGACACGCAGCAAAACAAAGCGATTTTTGGTTGGATTTTAAACATATGGCTTGCTGGTTTACTGTGAATTAGAGTTAAAAATCCATAATTGCCATTCAGTTAATACCAGTTTCATCATTATTATTGAAGAGGTGCTGAAGTTATTTTTCTTGCTACAGAGAGGTGGGAAGGAGACACAAAAAGGTGGTCCACCGTTGCTCCCCATCGAGTGACTGGCTGATCTGCAAAAGAGGAAAACAACCCCACCGGAGAGTCAGACGGGGGTGGCCACCGTGCGGCCTCCCACCCCCTAGCAGTCCGGGCGCCCCGCAGGACTGGTCGGCGGTCACTTAGGAGACCACGGACCTCTGACCACCTCAGTTCTCTGTGCTTATTCTGAGTCATCTGTGGAAAAAACAAACCCTAATTTCTAGAGAAACAACATTTTCTTGTATGGAATTTAATCCTGGGGCAGGACAGACGGAGACAGCAAAGGGAAGCCAGACCAGGGAAAGCAAGGAGACAGAGAAACAGAGCTCCAAGTTCCTGCTCGTCTCAGTTCCCATCGGCGGGCTCGGGGACGGGCTGCGAGGACACCACGCAGGGAAGGCATCCGGGCCCCCTTGAGGTCTGCAAATATCAGGATGGGGGGTGAGGGTGGAGGGGCCGGAGAGGCGGGGGAAAGACTGAAAAGGAAAGGAGATGCTGCCTGGAGAGGTGGCAGAAGAAAATGCAAAGTGGGAGGCTGGCTGGAGCAAGGACGGGGCGACGTGCCACCTGAAGGGGGAAATCCAATGTCCACTCAAAGGCGGCTGGATTCGGGTTGTGAGCTGTCTACAGTGGCGGTCCTTGGTCTTTTTAGGTTATAAACCTTTCGCTAATCAAATGCAAGTCATGGCCCCTCTCCAGAATAAAATGTACATGCGTGCCAAACTCTGAACACCACGTCTAGGGGCTCCCAGACTCCCAGCCCACACATGGCATTCCCAGGGGGCTATGGAACCCTGTCCCCCAACCCGCCGTTTCTACCATCCTGGTCCCTATGACCTGGCTTCATGACGTATACTCTACATGGATGAACACACCACAGTAAAACGTCGAATGCTGAGAAACTTAACTAGAAATGTCCCCTTAGAAAGGCTTTAGGAAAATGATGTCACTCTCCCCCGTGCAAGGCAAGATCCAGATGCAGCTGCACAGCTGCCCCTTCTAGACTTGGGTCTCCAGACACTGGGGCTTCGTTCAATCAGAAGTGCATGAAAATGGGTGACCTTGAAATCACACAAAATGGTGTTCATGTTTTATATTAAGGTAGGTCTATGAGCTGATATCTTACCCCAAATTTTCCACAACTGGTTTAAATAAAAATATTTCTAGTTAATATTCACTTAACCAAGGATGATCTTTACTAGCCCCTTCTCTTTCTCCCCAGAAGGGACCAGAAATTGGGGGTAGTCTTCACTTGGTCCCCCCTCAGGAGCTCAGAGTGTTGACGGGTCCCAGCTTGGCTGCTGGGCAAAGTTCATGTGCTCATAAAGTTCTGGCAAATAAACACGCAAGAGTAAGTAAGAAAACGCTGGGAGAAGCACCAGTGAGTGGGAACTATCTCGGAGGTCCCCAGAGTTCCTCCCTCGCTAATCCAGCATTCCAGTGCCTTCTCACACTCTCTTTCCAGCCGCAAATGAATCTTCCTTGGGACTCACAGTCCAAGGACTCCTACCTATATACACATGCTTCTTCTGCCCCCCAAATTTCACTACAATTCCACACTGCAGCCCTTACTTGAGATTTCTAATTTACCAAGTGTCCTCTATCATATAATTAATATCTCAATTAAAACCAGTGTTTCCAAGCTGTCACCCCCCTATAATCTTTTTAAAAAACTATGAAACTATTTCTAACATATACAAAGTAAACAAAATAGTATTAGAAAAATCACCCAGCACTAAATTCCCAGCATTCTGCTGCTCTTATTTCTGTCCCTACTTTCAAGTGATTCCTATCCTAGGACAAATATATTGTGATCTTCCTTTTCGTCAATCTGTCAGTCTTACACCAAAACAGGGTCAATGATTTTAAACGCGTTTTTACACCAGATAAGGTGGATTGTTTTTATGTGAAGAAAGTGTATCCAGACATGTTTTAAAAGTCTAAATTCATCAGCTGGGCTTTTGGTGGGAACAATAGTAATCAGTTTTCTAAGAAATTCTAATGACTGAATTATGAACATCAAACTCCTCAGTTCTGTCCCACTGCCCCGTGTCCCACCGCTGTCTCCATCCTGAGACTCAGGTCTGAAATAAAGCAGTCTCTGCTAAGAGTCATTTCAGCAACAGCTAAAAGGCAAGAAAGCTCAGTAAGAAGTATACTCGAATTATTTTAAGGCAGTGGTTCTCAAGGGAGGGCAATTCTGCACCCCCGGGGACACTGGGCAATGTCTGGAGACATTTTTGGTTGTCACAACTTGGGTGGGCGGAGGCCACGGACGCTGCTCAGCGTCATCCAGTGTATAGGACGGCCCCCATGGCAGAGAATGATCCGGCCCAAAATGTCAACCCCGCCAAGGCTGAGAAACTCTGTTCTAAGGTTATTATTAAGTAGGAAAAAAGTTCTCTTTAAAAATGCTGCAACCCTCGATTACTACCTTTTGAATCAATCAACTAGACCAGATATTGCAAACTCAACTTCACTCCCACTTTGTTTTACTAACCCGCTCATTGTTGTTCAAATCAGAACAGGAAAATGCAGGAGAGCTCAAGCCACGTGCCCCTGAGGAGGGGGTGGGCTCCAGGGTCAGGTTTGTAAGAGGGAAAAGGGTGTGAGCTATCTCCTCTCCAGTCGACCCACCTACTCCACGGGGAGCGGCGTTTCTTGGTAGCTTATTTTCAAAGAGAAGGCCGAGTGAGAACGGCTGAGGAGCGTAAGGAAAGGCCCAGCGAACCGCCGTGGCCTCCCGCACCATCCGTTCCGACCCCGGGCTCCAGTCGCGGGCCTACGGCCGCGTCTGCTGGCCAGTCCGAGGAATCGGCTCAACAGTCCTAAGCAAGACGTCTTCATCCGACTGGGAGAAGCAGAGGAGCGGAGAACTGGAGGCTCGGAGCGGGTGACACGCTGACAGAGCCACCGGGTCAGTACAAGGGGACTTCCTCTACGACGGAGAGAAGTTACCACATTTGAGTTCCTCTTAAATGTTTGCGCTTCCTTACCAAATTTCTAAAAATGGTCCAAAACTGGCCTTTGGAAGAGACAGTGAAGAAGAGGGAGACGAGCAGCCGGATGGTCCAGGCTCACTGGACTTCTCCGAGGCCGGGAGTGTCCCAGCATCGGTCAGTCTCCCACACGCTCGGTCAGGGGCAGGCAGCTACTGAACAGCCGGTCGCAGCAGCCTGCCCCGTCAGCGTCTGTTCCACACCTGGAGTGCTGCTGAGTTAGCCTAATGGCCCAGGAATCTGCATTTCAGCCTGGGCCCCGTGCATGGTCTTCTCAAAGAGGGGGGCCTGTCACGGCCGGGGACAGTGCTGTGACCTGCTGGGGACTCAGTTCGCAGTCTAGTTCCTGTGCTGACACTTGTTTCTGGGTGGCAGAGGGCAGGATGCCTGCCCCCCTCTCGCTGCGCCCTTCAGCCTCTCTCCCAGGACTCACACCACTAAACCGGCCTGCCCGAGGCTCACGGCCCTTCAATCTGGCCCCACCACCTCTCCTGGCCCCGCCTCTCACTCCGCCCCTTGCTTCTCCCACCTTCAGCTCAAGCCACACAGTCCCTGAAGCCTCTTCTCAAGGCTCAGCCCTCGCCGGCAGAACTGATGTCCCACTTGTGCAAAGAGCTCTCACAGCAACTGTACTTGGGTAACACAGTCCTGCCCCAGGCAGCGAGAAGCTCCCGTGGGAGATCCCATCCCCCAGCTGTCATCTGCTCTCATATATCTCCCACTGTGCCTGGCCACAGCAGGAGCCTGGTGTGAAAGAATGAATGAACAAATGAATGATGATAACCAGCTAACCAGTACTTACTAGGGACTGTCTGCACTGGAAAGCCACCCCCATTCCCACCATCCAGGTGACTGGGTGGCCAGCTACCAGGGTCAGACTTCACGGGCATCCTCATGAAATGGCGTGAGCGTGGTGTGGGGTTTACCTTACTCAAGTAGTCTAGGCATTAGCACGTGGGCTTCCCTTCCCCAACAGTGCAAACGCACTGGTACAGTGAACAGAGTTTACACAGGTAACTTCACTGTCATCTATACTGATGAAAATGACAAACACCATTAGCATCTTCAGTTAGTGTGGTTTTCGAGTAGCAGTAAGCACAGAAGTCTACCCAGTGTCTCACGGCTCTACGAACTTACCTACACAGCACTCTCAAGCTAGGGTGGTAACACCCACACCAGTTACCAAAATTCCCAAGAGCAAGCTAGGCTTTTCAAAGGCATTGAGGCAACTTTCCAAACAGTAATTTTAAATAAGCTTAAACTGACTAACAAAAAATCAACTCACGTTAGTGAGCACTAGATTTCTTCAAAGATACACACTGACATGACTAACCCGGTTTAAAGCCAGGCGCCATGCAGACAGCTGCTCACCAGCAGGATCTGACTTGGCAAAGCCACTGTTTCCAAGCGCTCCTGTTCCGCGACGCCCTGGGGGTGTTATAAGCATTTTAGGGGATACCACAAAAACCACTTAAAAATAAAGTTTAAGCTTCATACCTTAGAAATAAGGGTCGTAACACCTTGTCAGAGACTGAACTGGGTACCTAAAGACCTAAATCGTGGGGCTGGGGTGGGCGAGAGAACAGAGGACCATGGTGATCCAGCCAGGGCACTGGCCATCCCAAAAGGAGAGCCAGAGGTCTAAGGGGTTAATGCCAGAAGAACCAGTGCATTTCTACTAAACAGCCACAGCAGAAGGGTGGGTTCCTGGGTCCACAGTACGTGCAAAATGTACTGGCACATTCTGACAGGACTCTGGGTCAGGCTCTAGACACAGGATGTAGAATGTTCAAGGCGGCCATGAGTTCCCATATTATCAGCATGGTGTTAGGTTAGGAGCCACTCATCTCTTCCCCGTGGCCATCCAGTTGTCTCAACATGTTTTATTTACGAGTCCATTCCCAGCACTTTGAGATTTCTCCTCTATCGTATATCAAATTTCCAACTGTACTTGGGTCTATTTCTCAGTTTTCTCGTCTGTTCTACGAGCATGCCCACCTGCCCATGTCCAACAACACGCTGCGGTAAGAAAAAAGGCATTGAGTGTATTTTGATCTCTGCTGAGATAGTTCCCACTCACTGCCGCTTCTCCCAGCATTTTCTTACTTATTCTTGCGTGTTTATTTGCCAGAACTTTATGAGCACATGAAATTTAAGAGCTTGATGAGCTCTGGGAAAAAAAAACCTTTGTTGGTATGTTTATTGAAATTCCATTAACTTTACAAATTAGCTGAGGAAGAAGTGTCATCCTCAGGCTGCCGGTCACCCTGTCCGAGCAGGTGGTCTCTCCACACGTCCAAGCCCACCTCAGAGCCTCTCGGGAGAATTTCAGAGTACTCCTTCTACAGGTTTGCACTTCCTTGTTAAGTTTCTTCCTAACTCATTTATCTTTTTTGTGGCCACTATAAATGGGATTTTCTCTTCCCTTATACTTTCCGCCTGGCTGGTGTGCACACACGAAGGCCACTAAGTGTTGGTGTACTTCCTCAGGTGTCATTTACATGCAGTGAAAATGCACCAGTCAGTTTTGACAAATTTATATCAAGACACAGAACATTTCTAACACCCTGCAAAGTCCCCATGTGTTCCTTCCCATCCAATTAAGGCTATTGGTTTTTATATTTTAATTTGATAATCAAATTCCTTAACTGTCTGAGAATGGACAAAAAGAAGACTATACCCAAATTAACAACAAACCTATTAACTATTATGAAAATACGTACAGTCCCCACCCAGCTTAGAGGAGTCTGTCCCAAAGCTCACAGGTACACTATCTGGAACTTACTCATCCACCTCCTGAGACTGAACTCACGGTCCCTCTCAGTCTGAATTTATCTAAACCACAGCACTGGTTCAGGGGCGCCCAACAAGGATCCATGTGGCACATGGCTGCACCGTTCCTGGGCACAAAGACTCTGAATAAGAGTTTGAAATCCTTCTTTTTATAGCCTCCCCCACTTATTCTATTTCTAGGGCCCCACAGAAAAGGAAAGGAAAGAAGCTTTGAGAAGAAAAGGAAGGAGCGCGGGGCGGGGCCGCATGGCTGCTCTCCCAGCAGCCAAGCCCCTGGGCGCCGGGTGTGTCATCACGTCTTGAGAACCACGGGACACCATCAAGTCTGCTTGACTGCTACAAAATGATATCCAAGAAGTAATCTTCTCACCGCATGCAAATTGTGTTCTTTAAGGAAGCTATTTTATATAAATGCTAGAGCATTAACTATAATATCTAGAAACATTAAAATGTTTTCTTCCCAAGTACCTACTTTAAAATGCCCAAGCTACAGCACAACACACTGAAGCAATTCCAGAAAGATTAGACGGCTCCTTCCGGAAAGCACAGGCAATTCTGTATTCCTAAGAGCCTCCTCTGGAGTTGTTGAAAAGTGTAGAGAAGTTTAAGTTGTGACTATTCTAGTATCTTCTATTTCAAAAGACCAAAAAAAACCTTTTAAGACAGGTTCTCCCTAGCACGGAAAGAAACGTTTCCCTTTGGAGCCTGCTCCAGCGACCATCGAGCATCGGTGACAACAATTTGGTTATGATTTGCAGATGCACTCAGACAAGTGAAACTACAATTGTTCCAATCAACAACTTCCTCTATTGTCCTGTTTCTAATTTCAGAGTAAGTGATGCCAAAACACGTGACTTCCTACAATTTGCTGTGTGGAAAAGCTGGCTGTAAATTTAATGTCATGAAAAAGTTAACTGCAGATTAATTTTGTGACACGCACCCCAAGCTTCAGTTAAAGTTTGAGGTGCTGCATAATGGTCATAATATTCGACAGTAATACGATTACACACGTCAGTGATCAATGCTTCCTGGAAAAAGGTTAGGGAGGAGTTAACACAGGTTTGTATTGCGACTTAAACATGGCCTGCTCCTTACAAGCGCACACATGCGCACACAAACCACTGTTGGCACCTAGATGTGCAGCAAATGCTTTATGGTGGCTGGTTTGCGGCAACAACTGTTTGTTTTTACACCCACCATTAAAAACAGGCACCCCCACCCTTGAAAAATCCACTACAGCTACTAACATTTTTCTAAAACGCCAACTATTAACCTCAGATGACCCCATTATTTATTAGTACAGTCCTCTCCACTACCATCAGCACGCCCCTCTCTCTCTCCAGATGGCCATGGCAAAGAATACTAACTTACAGACAACAAAGAAGCCAGGGAAACCAGACAAACAGCAGCATATAATAGAGAAGATCAGCTTTTAGACCAAGAGTATATAAAAAGATGTAGAACTGAATCAAGCAAGTTCAAAGTATCCTCGATAAGAACAAAAAAAAGCATTCTGGCAAGTCTGTTTATAAGGTTATTTCCTGAAAAGCATTTAAGAAATCCCATCAATTTCCAACATAAGATCAATGCTGCGTCAAGAGAATGAGAAGACAAGCTGCACACTGGGAGAGAACATTGGCAAAAAACAGATCTGATAAAGGATCGTTATCTAAAATATACAAAAAACTCAACAATAAGAAAATGAACTCAATTGAAAAATGGGCAAAAAACCTGAACAGACACCTCACCAAAGAAGATAAACAGCAAATAAGTATATGAAAAGATGCTCCACATCATACGTCATCAGGGAAACGCAAACTAAGACGAGACACCACTATACACCTAAGAGAACGGCCAAAATCCGGAACACTGACGACACGAAGTGCTGGTGAGGACGTGAAGCAACAGGAACTCTCATCACTGCAGGTGGGGATGCAGACGGTTCAGACACTTTGGAAGGCTGGGTGGTGGTTTCTTACGAAACTAAACATAGTCTCACACGTGATCCATCAGTTGTGCTCCTTGGTATTTACCCAGTGAGCTGAAAACGGCAGCTGTATTCACAATTGCCAAAACGTGGAAGCAACCAAGATGTCCTTCAGGAGGTGAACGGATCAATAAACTGTGGTACATCAGACAGTGGAATAGTATTCAGTGTTAAAAAGAAATGAGCTATCGAGCCATAAAAAGACATGGAGAAATCTTAAATGCACATTACTAAGTGAAAGAAGCCAATCTGAAAAGGCTACATACTGTATGATTCCAACTAAAGGACATTCTGGAAAAGACAAAACTATGGAGACAGTAAAAAGGTCAGTGGTTGCCAGGGGTGTGTATGTGGGGAGAGACGAACAGGTGAAGCACAGAGGATTTTCAGGGCAGTGAAACTACTCTGTATGAAACTGTAATGATGGATACTTGTCATTATACATTTGTCCAAACCCAAGGAATGTACAACACCAAAAATGAACCCTGAGGTAAACTATGGACTTTGGGCGACTATGATGTGTCCATGTAGATTCAGCAACTGCAACAAATGTCCCACTCTGGTGGGGGATGTTAATAATGGGGGAGGCTGTGCATGTGCGAGGACGAGGCTATACAGGAACTCTACCTGATGCTCAATTGTGCTGCGGACCTAAAGTGTCCTAAAAAATAAAGTTTATTAATTAAAAAAAAACAACAGTGTTGTGTCCTTACATTAAAAAAAATTAAAGATACAATCAAAAACGTCTGACAAGAAAGAAATTAAGAGGTGGTCATCCTGAATGTTACCTACTTGGGAATACTTTCTCATGTCTGAAATTACCGGACATGAATTTACCTATCTCTAGGTATTACATGCATCACCTGCTGAAACCCAGGTTGGTTTCCTCTGATCACTCAATGCGCCACTAGTCTAGGACATGTGGGCTAAAGAAATACAAGATTAACAACGTCAATGTAAATTAGCCATGTGACTTTGTGGTATCCCCAAAACACACAGCTCAACATCCATGTGGATTAGTGTCTGCTACGGTCTGAATGTTTGTGTCCCCTCAAAATTCATGCTGAAGCCTAACCCCCAAGGTGACAGATAGGAGGCGGGGCCTGTGGGTGGTGATTAGGCCATAAAGATGGAGCCCTGTGAACGGGATTAGTGCTCTTACCAGAGACTGGAGCTCTCTGGCACCTAGGCCACGTGAGGACACATCAAGAAGACATCTGTGAACCAGGGAGCAGGCCCCCGAAGACAGAAAACTGGTGAACCTGCCAGTCCCTTGATCTTGGACTTCCCAACCTCCAGGACAATGAGAAAAAGTGTCTGTCGTTTATAAACCCCCAGTCTACAGGACTGTTATGGTTGCCCGCGTGGACTGAGACGGTGTGAGTGAGGCTGAATCAGGAGAGCCCAGGGAGCCCACGTAAAAACGTGGATTCCTAGGCTCTTTTGGGGGAAGGGCCCAAGAATCTGCCCTGCAACACACTCCCATGCGACAACCAAGTGTGAAACAACGCATGCACGATGGCCACACGTCCTGGTTTCACGAGACGATCCTGACTGAAGTGTGACCCTGTGAGATTATCAACCACGCCCCCTTTTCACTCTCAAAAGCATCCCAGTTTGGACAGCACGCTGCCACTCTAGATACAAATGATCAAAAGCTTAACTATAACTTAAATCCGAACCTGCAAGCCCCAGTCACCGAAGCGGAGCGCGCCAACTTTACCACTATGCCACAGGGCTGGGCCCAACTTAAATCTTTTAATAACCCAGCCTTTGAGCGTTTTGTGTCACAAGACATAGTCAAGGACCCTTCAGAAACCAAACATGATATGTGCCAGACCTGATGTCCCTTTTTATTTGCATTCCTTTTGATCAGTTTGCTGTGAACTTGGTATCGGCGGGGGGTGGGGATGACATGGCTCTGTGTCTGTGACTGCGTGTTTCTGTGCATGTGTGTGTGTGTGTGTGTGTGTGTGAGAGAGAGAGAGAGAGAGCGAGAGAGAGAGCGAGCGAGAGAGAGTTTGTGTGTAAAATATTCTGAGTATTAGGAGACTGAATCAAAGGAAATCTGCAAAGGGGCCCCAGGGAGCAAGGGGATGAAAATATTGCTACATTGTAACAAGTCAGTGTAATTACAGTATTTCTCAATGGATTTGTATCCCAGCAACAAGCCAGAGCGCCCAGCCCAGTCCCCTGGACCTCCAGCACTCCTTCTCCTGGACTTCTGCCGACTACACAGCCTGGCCCTGCGCCCTGCTCCTCCCCTGCCCGAGACGGTGCCTGGGGCCTCCTCCTCTGGCCCCTTACACACCAGCTCACACTCAGGTCTCAACCAGATGGCATCCCAGCCTGGGCCAGCCTGCTCATTCCCACAGGATACCCAGTCCCAGTGCTCACTGCAAGCATATGACAGCTCACCATCACCCGCCCACACCCACTGTGAGCTCCCAGAGGAAGGCCCCTTGCACTCTGCAGGACAGAAGAATGCTCCTGCTCTCCCACTCCCTCATCCACCGCGGTGCCTCTGAGGTGGCCTGGCTCCTCCACTTTTCCTTCAGGCCCCCTCAGACCCAGGGGCACCCAACAGCAGCATCTCCACCTTTTTCACACCCCAACATCCTGGTGAAGGGAGGTGATTCCCACAGGAGGCAAGTGGGCCTGGGCCGGCCCCATACACCCAGCAGCCCAGCCCACCCAGCTCTGGCCCTCATTGACCACACATGCCTGAGTGCAGGACATGCTGGAATCACTGCAGGCACCCAGGTGGGTTTAAAAGAAACGAATTCATAAGCGCTGAAGGCAGAGGGCCAGGCTAACCCACAATTATGCCATTAAAAAAAGAAAACCACTTTTAAGAAACCCCTCCCTTCTAGAGAGAAGAGCAAGATAATCACAGAGCTCAAAGAAAATCCATTTCTTTCCTGAATAGAAAGCAGAAACCAGTATGTCAACGCTAATAAATAGTAGAGAAGGTTTTTTTAATGCCTTAAAACTGGCAAACTACAATTTAAGTAAACTTTAAAATACACACACTTCTTTAAGAACTATTTTTCAAAAAGTTGCCACACCCCCAAGATGAATCACATCAGCTCACAACTTCACCCCTACGTGGGATTTCTCAGGAATTACTAGACTTCAATGCAACAGAGCACGAGTCCAGGGGCTCTCAGGGTGTGATCTGGCTTCTGGAGCATGAGACACTGTGCAGTCACCTTTGACACGTGGCGGCCTCCAGATCATCACCCGCCTGCCTGTCGGGGGTCTCAGTGCTCTGTGTTTGACACCAACATAGTCTAAGCGGACTGGTCCCAGACCAGCTGGGAGGCCTTGCTGGGCCTGCTTTCTCAGTGGTGAATTGTTGACGTCGAAAGTCCTTCCCCCAGTCCAGGGGCTTCCTGGTCCACCCATGACAGCAAGCGGACCACCTCTTGTTCCCACTGCCCCCACCACTACATACGGCAGGGAAATGCACCGGGAGCAGAGCCCTCCTGGAAGGGCAGGGTACCCAGAGGCTTCTGAGGACAGCGACCTTCCAGTCACTGAAGCAACAGGCCAAGTGCAAGATGCTGATGGAAAAGCTGCCATGCAGATATTAATGTTACCTACTCGCAGGTCCTGGATTTTCTTTGCTAGCACACCCAATTCCAGAAGCTACTTTTCCATCTGCAAAGGAAAGCATCAGAATTGCCAAGAGAGCCATGGGATCTTACCAGGAATTCCTAGGGCCATCAGGACAGGGCACAGATGCAGGTTCCTTGTGGTCGAAGACCTGCCTGGACATCTGAGAACCACTTCTCTCAGAAAAGCCACACACAGCGGGACAGTGGCGTGCAGCCCTGCCTCAGAGGGCTGTTTGGGGAATTAAATGGGAGCAAACAGCAAGCACCAGGTTAACTCCCTTTCTGACCCCATTCCAGAAGAAGCCAGGGTTGGAAAGCTCATCTTCTCTCCACCAGACACTGCCACAAACCCTAACAACCACTGGGGACAACCTCAGTCAGTTCTGATGGCTGTGCGTGAGCCAGTGGTCCACCAACCAGACACAGCACAGACGGCCCCACACTCCAGCAGGACTCCATCCGCCCCTGCCCTCTCCTGCAGGGCACCGTGGCTCTGGACAGTCTAAAAGCACAGCATCAGATCAAAACAAGTAGAATGGTATGTTGAAGCTAAAGCGACAAACTCTAGTGACAGTTTGCATGACAAGTAAATATTTTTAATATTGATCAAAGTTCTTACTATTCCACTTCCTAAAATTTAGGGGGCACAGCATTAGGGTTGAAATCAAGCACCTTTTAAACAGAATCCGTCTTCCTCTTCTAAAACAAACAGTTACCAAAACGGGAAGGAGAACATGACGAAGTATCCAACATGCGGAGAGCAGGGGACACAGCTCATCTAGGAGGAAATCACACTGAAACAAGGACAAACTGCCCCCAGAAGAAACGCAGTATTCTCTGCAACATCTACCTTTTGCTAAAATACAGAAAGACTTGCTCACTTAAAACTTTTTACCCCTGACCTTTACATAGTTGTCCTTGATTTGCACAATCAGCTGAGTAGGAGGGTTTTTGTTTTTTAATTAAAAAGCAGCGAGCGTTTTTTCCCCCTCTTCTTCTAAGTGTTCCTCGCATCGATTTGCTAGCTTAAGCCACTCGAGTCAGAATGAAGCTTTGGCTACCATGGAAACAGAAGCAAGCTTTTAAAGTGCGCAGCTCCGGAATGCCAGCTCGCCCAGGAAAACTAAGCTTCAGGATCAACCTAAAATGCCAACCGAGCAACCTCTGCCAGCGGTATTGCTCCAAACTTCTAATTACTACATCTAGGAGCAAGGCCAGGCTCTCTACCCAGTCTCTGCTACCCGCGAAATGAAGAGGCAGGCAGGTCGCAAGCTGCCTAAGGACACTCATTACAACCAAATGGTATTAAAGAAATTAAAATAGAAATTCCTCCCATTACATACATTAATCAAGAACTGACCTCACACACAGGGGCATAATTAAGGAATACCACGAAAGACGGCCAAGATATAATGAAATCTTTCCACACTACTTAAATATAAAATCCAATCAAAGCAGCTTCCAGATTCTGAGTTTACCCTGAGACAGAAAAGGATGCAGCGGAAAGAAAAGAAAAACTGGAAACAACCGGACTAACAACATGGAATTTGAATTATTTGAATCACGGCCCATGTGTCAGGTAAACACAAAACGTCAATGTTTTTAAAGAGGTTAAGTATGAAAGATATTTGAGAAATGTTAAAATCAAAACTAGATTTTTAAGAAAGGGAAAGTTTTGGTGGATGAAGAGAACTTACACATGGCTTTGGTTAATGTTATTCTTACTTTCTGAGACCCTAAGAACGACGACGACGAAACCCAGCGCTCTTCATTCCCCTCCTTACACACCTGAAGCTCGGGCTGAGGGCCAGCCATCTAGAGCCGGGATGCGTCACGTCTGCACCTTTTACAAGACAGCGTGGCACTGCTGAGCACTACAAAGGTGGTCTAAGGAAGTCTCTACGCCCTTCATAAACCCCTCCTCTGTCTCAAGGACCCGTCACCTCACTTACAGTAGGTTTCACCAGAAGGAAAAGGGGTTCCCGGGACAGTCTTGTCAGGGAGCCCCCGTGTTCCTCCTCAGGCCCCAGTTGGAAGGCCCACCGAGGGCAGCGGACAGAGGAGAGAGGGCAGGGCAGCCACTTCCTCTGCCCCATCGTCTCCGCTCAGAGAAATGCCTGGAAGCAGCACAGAGGATGACTCTTCGGGCGGGGGGGACTGGACATCAGAGATGGAGCCTGCTCGAGGTTCCCTAGTGGAGTAAATCAGATCATAAACCCACAGAATCTCTCCTCTACCTCTACAGAGATGAGTAGCCCCTTAACCTGGAGGTTTCTGTGATGAAGAAACCCAGTTTGGTACCCAAATGACTAATCTTTCTGCTATCCGGAAAAGTCAGCTATGCAGAAGCAGCACTGTTGTGGGATTATGGACAGCTCACGTGCTCAGTAGAAGCATCACTATCACCTATGGGATTCATGCTGACAGTCCCAGGGCCCTCAAAGATGAACTATAAACTGGAGTCCTCTCAATACGTATCAAAAGCCTTAAAATGTGCATACCCTTTTGATCCTGCACTCCCACTCTTTGGAATTCATCGTAAGAAAACAGAGCCATGGGATGCTCACCACACCACTAAGAAACCTGAAGTGTCCAAAAAAGATTGGTTAAATAAAGCATGGCATGTCCATACACAAAATCATGCCGTGTGATTACATGGAAAAGTACCTAATATTAAGTATGAAAAGCAGGTTATAAATCGAGCACACACTATGATCACATCACATTTTTTAAAAAGGTACGGATGCAGAGAAAAAGGTGTTATCTGAGTAATTCGTAATTATGTTCTTTCTGCTTCTGTATGACCTAAAATTTATTTTTAAAGAAAAAAGCAGTAAATTACCTTTAAAAATAGATTTTCTGGTTGCTCTCCCCAAACATCATATAAGATCATGATCTGTGGTACGACATTCAGGAGTGTTTCACAGTGACGAAGCTGGATCTCAAATGGCCTAGATGGTGCCAATAGAGGCTTGAGATGCCAAGCAGCCCCTAAGAGGGGTGGATGTGCTGTGCATCACCCGGACGAGAAGTGGCATTTGTTAATCCCACGGGGACCTGTTTCAGACCTTGGGGGGATGCAGGGGGGATGGAGGGGTGGCAGGTCTGACAAGCCACCTGTGAACTCACTGAGCTGCCGAGGTTCAGACTCAGAGCTGATTACCAAGAACCACCTCAGAAGCCTTCCCTGATCCGACATCAGCATTAAAGCGACAGACTGTTCTATAAGCTTACCCAGGAAAGCAGCAGCTCCCTCCCAAGCGTCCTGGTCCATGCAGGCTATTCATTCCCACTGTAGCCCTGGCGTGGCACTTCACTGGGCATCTACTCCAGTTTCCAATCACAGGGCTTCTCATTCAACAGCACCCCTCACCCTCGTCTAGCTCAGATTTTGCTTGCCTTTATTTAACCTTCTCCCCACTGGGCTGAAGTCAAGCACCCACCCCAGCTGCACCACCGCTTGCTTTGTTTACCATGGATTCTCCCACAATGCATGCAGCCAGGGGTACTTACGGTCAGCCTCGACTGCCAGGCATGTGCCCATCAAAGAGAAAGAGGAGTCGACCACTCTTTTCTCTTCTCTCCAGGCCAAGAAAAACAAGACAGAGAAGCCCTGCACCAAGGTCTGAAACAAGTTCCTCTGGGATTAACAAACTCTACTTCTCGTCCAGGTAATGCACAGCATATCCTTCCCTGCCTCCAGCCCAGACGGCGCTGGACTCTCAAGGCCAAAGGCCTCATTTGGGCTTCTTGGCTGAAAACACCAACAGGCATCTTTCCAACTCATTAATCCGTGGGTGCTGACATCCCCCAGCCTAAGCACTGCCCTCCAGGATCGGATTACCGTCCGTGAGCCAGGAGCAGAGAGCCGCCTCCAGCCGGTGCTGAGAACACAGCAACAGGAAAGAGACGGAGCAAGAAAGGAGGCCCAGAATTCCCAGGCACCTGCAACCCAGGCGAGCGCTGGCGGAAGGGGTAGACTGTTCTAAGCATGCCCAGCACAAGGGTGAGAAGTACGCAACCGCCTCCTACAAAATGATACCCCACACCAAACGGTGCAGATCCACACAGAGCCAACCCAGTGTGGCCATAACCCCCCTCACCATCCTGGGAGACGAGCAGCCTCCATCGAGCTCGTCTCACCTGGATGCCTAATGCCGACGCAAGTCACACCATGACCAGGAGGTCAACAGGATCAGGAGGCTGCAGGCAAGACCACAAATACAAAGAATGACCACTGATTTTCCCTAAAGGGTAATACCTTGCCACTAAGCTGGACAAGAGTTCAGGAAACTGAAGCATAAGAGTCTTTAAAACCTAGGAAAATTACTAAAACCAAGCTATTCTGGGCACAGTGGAGTCCTCGAATACATAAATATACTCTATTTACTTTATGTAAACTCAACCGGAGAGTAAGACCTGAATGTGCTATTACAGACGCCACATGTGCTAAAACGAATGGGATTAAAATAGGTTAGATCTTACCTCTACTGGAAGTAAACGCTAATTCACTTCAAAGTCACTGCTTTCAGATACTGTACTTCCCACCCAAGAGTCAGTTACACTCCGCGCCTGTGCGCACATCTGCATCTCCCTCAGGTCGCCCCGGCATGGGGGCCTCACGTTCCAACAGTCCTAACACAGGACGGCTAGTGCTTTCAACATCTTGGCAACAGGTGTCGGATACATGGACACACAGCACTAACCACGGGGCCTTACTGGTTACGACGGATTTTCAGACGCATTAAAAATAAATGGAAGGGGGACAGAGTTTTCATTTGGGATGATGAAAAAGTTTTGGAGATGGATGGTGGTGATGGTTGCACAAGACCGTGAACATATATTTAATGCCACTGAACTGTAACCATAAAATGGGTAAAATGCTAAATTTTATACTAGGTATATTTTACCATAATAAAAAGTAAATAAATATAATATGAGAGACATATCTAGACGTGACCTGGAAAGTCATTTAGCAAGAAAGGGAGTTTTCCCCCTTGTAGAACCTCAGTGCATCCCCAAAACAATTCAGCCAACCACCCATCTTTTAAACACGGATTGTGAAACCCACAAGGACACCGGGGCATGGACAGGGATAAAAATCTACATGGCAGCGTGGAGACAGCAGGAAGACACTGGACACACACTGCCCAGCCCTGCTGTGACTACCAGCGGCTCACAGCGCAGCTCAGGGTGTAAGTCAGGAGGAAGCGAGAGAGACACAGACAGACCAACAGACAGAGACAAGAGTGAGAGACAGTGACAGAGGAGGAACAGCAAAACAGCAGGACAGGGCACGTCAGCTGACCCAGGAGGAAGTGCTCAGCCCCTGACTAAGGTCCCGACAGGGCACAAACACGACTGCACAGGTGCCAAGAGCCGGCCCGGGCCTTGCTAGGTGCCCGTGCTCGGGCAGGGCCACTCAGACCTATTTGATGAGTGCACATTTCCCGGCCTCCAGGGCAGCCCGTTCTCAGCCCCTCTCTGCCCCTGCAAGGCCGGGCGCCAGAGCCCGGCCCACCCCACACCCTTACCTGGGCTCCCCCAGCCCCTGGTGAAGTTCAACTGTTTCCAGAGCTCCCCCTCCAGTTCTCGCCACCCCACACCACCACACACCCATCACCGGAACTGTTCCTGCACACATTCTGCAGAAGCCCACGTTAAAAAAGAAATAGGCCCCAAACAGTCATTTGCTGCCATGTCAGCAAACCGAGACTTAACTGCAGTTTCAGCCTATCCCAGGAGCGAGAGCTTTGCGACCGTCTGAAACGTCCTGGTCCGCACGGGTGAGGGGAGATGCCTGATGAAACCCCTGCCCTCCCTCCCCCGAAAGAGGACGTGGCCTGGAACAGCCCTTTCTCTTCTTTGCTAATAACTTCCTACCCCACCCTCCTTCTGCCTAGAAAAACCTTCCACTTTGCACGGGTCCTCGGAGCGCCCTTCTGTCTGCGAGATGGGATGCTGCCTGATCCGCGAACCGCTAACAAAGCCAATTAGGTCTTCACATTTACTCGGCTGAATCTCGTTTTTTCATCCGCACACCCGGACTCTGCTGGCACTGTTCTCGCCTCCTCCTGCCCACGCCCACCCCCACCACTTGTTCTGTGACAAGCCTGGCACCAGGCAGGGGCTAATGAACGGAGCAGCACTTGTCGGGGCCAGGCCCCCTGGCTCTGTCCCCACCAAGAAGCATTTCCACACCTCCCATCCGCCCACACGAGAGCAAGGAGGGCCGCCAGGGACAGGAAACAGGTTCTGAAGAAGATCCAGGAAGTGGCTCCTTTTACCGAAAAGTGACATCCTCAGGAGACAGCTGTACTTGATTTGTTTTTAAGGACTCAGTTCACTATCACTGTGCTCTCCTTTGGACCTGAGGGTCCTGACACACACAGGTAACACCATCCACCCCACATTCTTGTTATTTCTATCACCTTTTCTTTCCCGGTGAGGCCAGTTTTCCCTCTGGAAGGAGGTACCCCAGGTTTAGAGGGAAATTCATAAAAAGCTCTGGCTCCAAGTACGAAAGTCCACGTTCCTGAAAAGCCTGCTGATCATGAAATGAGTAACACCTGAATGTATTATGAAAGCAGCCCTGCGAGCCAGGCCTCCCCTCCCCCAGCACATGCCAAATGCTTGCCAGCAACAAACAAAAACCACATGGATAAAGACCTCTTCACAAGAACAGCCAAAACAATTCCATCTGTTAACAAAAACTAACTGTTGAATTAAAGGTTGCAAGTTCAAACACAATCTGGCTATTGTAAACAGTGCCTCAGTTTATCAATGTAACAATGCCTCTCTTTCAAAGATTGATAAAGTTCTCTGCAAATACTCAGCCCTCCAGCATTTTTAAGATACTTTGCAGGATAAATATTAGCTTGGGACTTGCCTACAGGAGAAGTGAAAGCTGCCAAAGAAGCACTTTTAAAAAGTAAAAAGGAGCAGCAGCAGCCAGAGGGTAGCAAGCCGCCGGGCCAGCCGCAGCTGCTCCCTGCTAACCCTGCCAGTGGCCAGGAGACAGGACTCACTCCCTGGGCCTCCGCACACCCTCCGCCCACCCGTCCCGGGGCCGCAGCTCTGTCTCCTGATGGGGCCCACAGTGCCAGGCACTCAAAAAATAAACAACCCTGGCAAACAGAAAAAACTGCAAAATGGAGTTAATTAAAAGGAGAGATTTTAAGATAATTGCTGAGATGAAAGAGAACAAGGAGCATTATGCTTAAATTTGATTTAAACTTAATTTCTTGAAACACAGTTAAGCAGCCTGGGTGACCAAATGCAGAACAGCGCGGGGACAGCAGGCCACTCGCCCACGCCACAGGGACCCTGCCACTGGCAGCCGCCCCTCAAATGGCCAGGCGGGGCAGGCACACTGCCAAGTCCCATGACTGACACCAGATGTGACTCACCCTTAACTTCACCTGAGGGGTCTTTTTCTGGTTACACACTAGCGTGGAAGCAAACTCGGAACAGAGCCAGCCGCAGCACAGATGACGGGAAAGCCTTCCCCAGCAAGTGACCAGCTCAGTGAGAGCACCACGAGCGGCTCTCCTGAACCAGCTGGGCAAAGGGACCTCAAGAGAGCACAGCCTCCTGCATCACGGGTGGGGACGTCAGGCTCAGAAAGGGTCAGCCAGGGCCCCGAAAGGCCGAGCCAAGGACCCCGGCTTGTACCTCCTCATTCTTCCAAGGCCACGCTCTGATCTCCTCATGACGCTCCTCCTAAAGCTCCTTCTAAAACAAAGCGGTGTGCGGAAGGAACATTCTCCCAGCGTCTCCTGAGTTCACTTGTGATGCACTGGAAACAAATGAGGCTTCCTAACGCGCCTGCAGAAAACCGTGCAGAGAAACGGACCGCCAGGCCTAAAACACAAACACGGTCTCAGGAGAGCTGTGACTCGGATGCTGCCCTCGGCCCCGCCTGTAAGTGCGGATAACACCTACACGCCGTTCCGAGGATTAAACAACGCAGACGATCGTGCAGTCATAACGCAGCAGGTTCCCAAGAAAGGGAGCTGCTGCTGTCACAGTCCCGACACTGGCGCAGAACGGCGGCCACCTCCCATGACATTCAGACAGGACGGCGTTTCAGACAGGACGGCGCTGACAACTCCCTGGGAGAAGCAAATCCTCTGTTCAGCCCATCACAAGGGTGCCATGTTCAGGGACTTCGCTCTGAAGGAGACAAACGGCAGCAAAGAAGAGAGGACAATCTAGCAGAACTCAAGTTACTAAACGTGGTCTAACTTTCCTTTGGATGGCCCAGAAGAATGAAAGCCATCTAATGATGATACCACTGGTTTTATGAGAATATTAACCCAGAGTTGTCACTAAAAGGGGTCAATTTTTGTTGGAAAAACAAGAATTTAGGTTACTAGGTGTTTCCACACGGTCACCGGAGGCTCAGTGTAACCACTGCTCCACTGTAGAGGGTCCGGAGCACGCTCGCCCACGTCACCGCGGGCCTGTGTCATCTCGCACGGGACCTTCCCCGCTCCTGGGAACAGCGACCAGCCAGGACGGAGGTCAGCTGGGACAACAGGAGTACTGGCAAGCAGGGCGTGGTGGAGAGCAGGGCTACCTCCCCAGCCACCTGTGGAGAGTGGACAACCTGGGCACTGGCCACCTCGCAGTCCAGGACAGGGACCCTCCCATTAAGGCACGCATGAGTGGGGGTGGAAGTAAGAGGAGAACCTTTCACCTAAACGCACAGCCAGCCTGTGAGAGACGCCCCAGGGCCAGGGAGTCAGAGGGGGAGGCGGCAGCCCCCTCCCCAACAGCAGGCAGGACAGGCCAGGACGACTAAGGAGGTGGCTGCCCTCAGACGCCCAGACACCGTGCAGGGGACAGAGCACAGAGGTTTTGTTCTTGATGGTCAGCAGGACAGCTGGCTCACTCCACTGTGGACAGGGCATGTGCCAGGCACTTGCTGGCAATGGGGATGGCAGGATCCGTCCTGACCCTTCGTGGAGACACCTACAAGTGGACAGCACAGTGGATGTGGGCCAGCACAGCCCAGGGGCAGGAGGAAGTGCTGTCCAGGAGTTCTGCAGCAACAGAGGGTGGCAGGGGCCACCAGTGCAAAGGGAGAGGCCGGAGCTCAGGCTTGACCCAGGTCAGCCGTGGGGCTTCCAGGAGCCTGAGGCAAATGGAAGAACCAATATGAAACTCCTTTGGAAGCGGGACGGTGTCTCACAATGATCAGGCTCCAGGTCAAAGACCATAGAGGCTAGAAGAGCTCAGACAAGGTCCTGCCCCATCCGAACCTCAGAGGAGAAACGGGCCAGGAGGCCAGGGGCTGCCAGCAACAAAGACAGGGACACTGAGCACAGCTGACCCTGACACGGGCTCCTCCTGCCCTCCCAGGTGCCCCCTTGCTGGGGCTTCCTCCAAGTTCATGAACCTGGCTGTCTGGTCTGAAGGAGGCCCCGCAAACTCGCAAGCAGCCTGTTCCACATGCTGGCCTGTCTCGACGAGAAGAATTTACAAATGTGCCACCCACCACGCATCTCTGGCCGCTGACTCAGTTCCCTTTGGCCTGTGGGTCCCTCCCCATTCTCCAGCTGTCCCCGCCTCCACCTGGAGTCCTGCCCGCCGGCAGCATCTTCCTGAACTCTCCCATCCCTCGCTCCTCTCTCTCTGACTGACTTTCAAGGCTCCTTGCTACGCTGTCCTGGTCAGGACACGAGGGGCACGCAGGACACTCTGTGCTCAGCTCAGCCCCTCCTGCCACCCCACCCCTCGTACCTTCCCTCTGCTGTTCCCCCGCTCTCGCCTTCCTCGCTCCTCCAAAATAGCAAATTTATACTCGTCATCGTCCAAGGCCCTGGCTACAAACAAGAGACGACCTCCAGGAAGTCAGCCACCATCCCAGTGGAGGCAGCAATGTTGCTGAGATTCAGGGCAATGTCGCACTAGTCTGCTCTGTTCCCTTGGTGCTGGGACAAGCGGCCACAGTCTGGGGGCCTGAGCTAGTCTCCTTTTCTCCTGAAGCTCCAAAGTTACTTCTCATCTGGGTGCCTGGAAGTGGGACAAGCTGGACAAGACCAGAATTAGAGGTGGCAGAAGAGGGTCTGCAGGATTTTAGCATGGCCTCACGCCCAGTCCAGCAGGGTGGGGCCTGGCACGAGGAGACTCAGCAGATCTGCCAGCCTGCCTCCACTGTAGGCCCAGTGCCAGGTGGCCAGCAGGTGTTTCTGGCCAAGGCTGCACGACGTACAGGGAAGCACTGATAAGCCACCATCACCAGGGGTGATAATTCCACCCCTGGAATGTCTGTTATTTCACGGTTTGTCGTATCCAAAACCTGTCATAAGCCATGTAATTCCTACCCCACAACCTCACCACCAAACTACACCCCACATCCTGAGCTTACACAGACCCCATCAAGGGGAAAGCCAAGCCTAAGATGCCCCAAGGATGCCAAGAGCCTCTGTACTGGAAAAGCTGGGGGCACTTAGCACCTCTCTCCATGGGGAGGCCAGCAGCGGCCTGCCTCCACACAGGCCCATGTCTAAAGTGGTGGGAAGATTCCCTCCCAGCCTGAAAGTTCTAGGCCTACCTACAGCTTCCAGTCCAGCACCCTGGGACAGGTGGGAAAGGAAGGCAGCATGGAAGACAAATGAGGAAGCTCCTGGCACTGCAGCCTAGAACGTCTCAACCTCTCCAGAAACCCCAGGCATCGACATCAGCTCCAACTCTGCCTACACTTCTAGGGTGGTCCCAGGGGGCCCACCGGACAAAGGGCACCAAAGGGGCTGTGGTGAGTCAGCTTTTGGCTACCCAAACACAAAGCTTCAGGGATGTTCCTGTGGCGACTGCTCTGCAGCTCGAAGGCAGAGAAGACAGGCGGCAACGCGGACACAGGCAGACCCGACGGCAGAGCAGTGACAACCTGGCAGCACGAAGGAGGACGGGTGGACGGCACAAGTGACAACTCCAAGTGCCACAGGGTTTCAGGAAACCAAAGCCCCAGCCTGCACCTGTGTCTCCACGTCCTGCAGAGTTTCCGCCGTACAAATCACAACACACTCCTCGGGAGCACTCCACAAGACGGAAAACCTCAGACGTGGGAGGTTCTCGTGTTGATCTTAAGTATGGACCTGCTGTAATGACGGCTGAAGAAACGCTTTCTTCACTGGCTTTTAACTACATGTATGAGCACTTTGCTTTACCCTGAAACTCGGTGATGACAGTGACCTTCTGCAATTCACTCGTGAAATGCTGAGGTTTGTGACCTGAGAAGGAAGGGTCCCAGAAGGGAGCTTGCAGTCACAGGGAAGCCGGGCGGGCAGAGGCTGGGACCCCGACGAGGAAGGACGGGCCGCCCCAGGACCAGAGGGGCAGGTGCTGCTTCTGAAGCGGCGGAAGGGCCCTGCCTAAGGGCCGCGGCTCCACAGGCGCCACCGGCTCGGGCGGGGAGGGGCCGGCTCGCGGCACACCCCCTCACGTCAGGATGGAAAGTTGGCCAGAGCTGGCGAGGACGTCTGGTGTCTATAAAAATGTTCCTCCCGGGGGAGACGCTGGAAACAGAGACTCTGAGATACTCATTCTTTTCCTTATTTGCCATCTGAAAAATAAGCTGTTCTTCCTATTCTGAAATGGAATACGGGTCAAAACCTTCTACAGTGAATAGCGACCCAAAGAAAAAGGTCACCAGATCCAAAATATTTCTCATTTGGCCAGTGGCCCAAAGCAACTCTATTCGGTTTATGTGGTTAGAGCAGAACTCTCCCAGGGGATAAAAATCCTAATCCAATACCAGTCGGCCCGTGTCCGTGTAAGTCCCGTAGAGGGCACAGGTGTAGGAAGCGTCTCGCTCCCTGGGGTGGGTCCTCCGGGTGCTGCCGGCCCCCCGGGTGCTGTCTCCACCGGGGCCGTGCCATGGGAGAACACAACCGCCCACTCAGCTGTGCCTCCCTCAGGGGTCCACGGCGCCCCCACCCCAGCTGCCCAGCGAGGCTGACTGCCGAGAAAGGGGGACGGGCAAAGACCGGCACAGAACCAGGGCTGAAAGGGGCTCAGGGTCCGCCTGGCTCCAGAACGGGCTTCCTCCCCCATCACTAGGCCGGCTCCCTCCACGGCCTCCCTGCACCTCACCACTTCCAGCGGCCTAGGAAGTGCCAGAGACACGCCAGATCCTACGTGGTCCTCGGCCAGCGTCTTCCATAAGGGCGGCCACGGGAACAACGACCACACTCAATACCTCACCAGGCCTTCCTGGGGTCCCGGCACCTCAAAGGCCTCCACTCACCTAATATTCCAAGCTCTGAGTCCACGACCTCACGCCAGCCCTGCCTGGGCCGGAACACAGCTCCCCACGCTTCCTCCCAGCTACACACACCTGTCCAACCTTCGCTAAACCATCACTGAATCCCCCTCCAGGCGGACAGGCCCTGTGCTCGGCCCAGACCACAGCATGTCCCACTTTTCTGCAGCAGGACCCACACTCCCAGCGTATAAATTCCACCAAAGCAGACTGCCTCACGCAGACTTGTCTGTAAAACTCCTGGGAGGCCCGCATTCTCGTCAATGTACATCCATGTCTACTTTCATTGAAGACATTTCCCGAGGACGTGAACACCCCAGTGAGGAAGACAATCACCCCTGAAAACAAGGACCAACGAGACATGACAGAGAGGCAGCAACGGGACACACAGCAGACAGCCCGCGAGGTCGGTCCAAAATACTGAAGCGGCAGAGGAAGGAGCAGCTATACACTCGGATTTGTACACTTCCTGACGCCTACCTGTAACGCAGCGGCTTTCCACGCCAGGACTTTTGCTAACAGGAGATTTCAGTCCTTCCCCAGAGAATCCCTAAAGACGCTAAATAATGAGCTTTAGCAATGATTCCAGATGGAGCACCCTCAATGCTTCTAGAACAGTGATGGTGCTTTTCACCCTTTGATGTCAGTCCACAAGCTGGGTGTCCGCAAGACACTACTTCTCAGGAAACAACCAAGGCCGTCAGCATGAAGGAGGCAGGGGGCACGTGGAGGGTGGGCAGGAGTGTCACTCTGGGCAGGAGCAGGACATGCAGGGTCCCTGGTGGCTCCTGTCACTGACTATACACACAGCGTGGGGAGGCCATGAGCTGGCTTGGGAGAGCTGCTACCCACGGGGGAGCCCCAATCAAGTACCCTTTCCTGGGGGCTCCTGGGTGACAGCTGCCTCCAAAAGGCCCAGGTCCAGCCCTCAGGGAGCCCCTGCACTGGGACCCGAATATCCGCCCGTGCCCCCCGCAGCTCCTGGGAGGCAGGGCTCTGAGGTCATGATCCCTCTTCCCTCCCATCTCCCTGCTGGAAACAGGGGCTTGGGAACAGAAAAGGAGGACCTGCAGTGGCTATGGCACAGGTGTCACCAGCCTTTCCTGAGCCCCTCCAGCTGCGCCCCCAGGAAGCTCAGTCTGGGAGGCAGTCTCACGCATGCACTCACTAGAAACAGACCAAAGCAGAGCAAGGTAAGCAGGCCAGCCTGTAAAAGGGTCTTACTTGTGCTTTTAAAAGCATCTTTTCAGTAGCACGTTCTCTTCTTAAACCACCTTAAATCCTTCCCAGAATAAAGCAGGTAGAAGCAGAGTAACAGGTTCAGTTCAAAAGCGCGCTTCCCCATGGAGGCACACTGAGAACAGTAAACCGCGTCCCTCTGCGCCTGGCCCTGCTGTCCCCGGAAGCCTGGCCCACAGCAGCATGACCCCTCCTGCAGTTTGCCAGGAGACGCTCCTGTGTGTCCACTTACTAGTAGCTCTCGCCCGGATCCCACTGTCTTCTACCTCGTCCACACCTTCCCCCAGTAAGTTCGGGCTACTGGCGAAAACAGAAGTAGCTGCGCTTTACAAACCACGCAGACCTACAGTGAAGCCGGGAAACTGAAGTGACTGATGCCAGCTGAGGGGTGGGCTCTCTGTGGTCTGCCAGAGGGCTCCACCTCCACCTAGGATTTATCACTGGACACTAAGAATTCAGAAAGGCACAGGCAGCAGAGCAGGACCCCAAGGCCACTGCATGACTCTGAATAAGTCGCTCACCTCCCCAGGCCATGAGCAAAGTGGCAGGGTGTGAACTGAGCACCTTCCCTGCCTTCCACATCCACAGGCTTTTTGATCCTACAATTTTAAACCACATACCAAGGGTATCATAACCATCACAGGAGAAAGGCCTGCAGGGCCGGCAGGAAGCCTGTAATAGACACGCTATAAACTCCACACACCTGACTCTTTCAAGACTAATTTTAACAGAGAGAAGACATAACCGCAGCTAACAAACCTTTCCTTGCGGATATAATTTACAGCACCATGACTCAGCTGCCCTGACAGCCTAACAGGTGAGGTCACCTGGATGCCTTATGGTGTTTTCACAAGGGAACAACCTACACGCAGGGCAAGGAGAGTGGGCTGTGCACCTCCCAACAGCCCCTCCCAACTGGGACCACCCTCCCTGGCCTCCCTCCTCCAAGGCACTCGGAGCCCCAGGGCCAGCCCCTCATTAACCCTTCACGTTGCGTCTGGATTTCCAAACTCCTTCTGGACTAGTTGGTTGAACAGCCAATTAAAGGCAGTTAACTACAAATATGAAAATTATTTATGTATTTGGTTAAAGAGGTTATTCTTTTGGGGATCTGGTAAGTCCATCAAGAAAAAAATTTAGGCCATAAAAGGTTCAGTGTGCCACCGGTCAGCCCACCACCCTCCTCAAGGGCTGCCTCAGGGGCAGCAGGCTCATTGCTGGGCCAAAGGCCACTCAGCCAGGAGCGTCCAGGGCCCGGTGCACAGGCTGGCAGCCAGGCAGGACTGGTAGCATCTCCAGTGTCTCTGGCACCAGCAGACCGGGGCTCTAAGGTCCCCCAGGGCACAGGAGGGAGTCACACATGAGGGCCCCTGGGCAAGGTGCACAGCGATGAGAGATGCGGGATCCTCAACTCTCCCGTTTCTCCCACCCTCTACACGCGGGTCACACCTAGGCCTCCCCTCCCACCCTGCTCCCAGAATCCCAACTCTCCCCACCCAGATCTCAACCTCCCCTTCCAGGCAAGCTAGTCATTCACTGCCCACTCCACCCCAAGCCAGTCCCCCCGCAGCCATTCTTCTGTCCCCTCCACAGCCCTGGGGATCCAGCTTGCACACACGAGGAACCAACACGCAGGGACGACGTCCATCAGAACCACCTGCTCTCAGCGTCTCATTCTCTTCACAATCCTTCCAGATTCCACAGCATCTGCCTGGACACACAGCCCTGCAGCCCAGTGGTCAGTTGCCCCTCTAGCCTCCTCCAGCTCTGCATTCTTCTGCTCCAGCCCAGCTCGGCCTGCTGCTTCCTCCTCTAAGTGGCTGTGATAGCCCTGTAGTTTGGAACGCCAGCTCTGCCCCTCTACTAATCAAGGCATGTGCTCCAACAGCCAACACAGAGTCCTCCGAGTCCCCCACCGGATCTCATCCCCCTGCTCTTGAGAACTACACGGTCTCTCTGTAGATACATCTTCCACTGCTCCGTGTGGGTGCGTAACGGCAGCTGAAACTCTGAAAGTACTTCCTGAGAGCCAACGACTCTTCTAGACACTTTACCTCTAGTCACTCATCCTCAAAGTAGTCCAATGCGGGGAATACCATTATCAGCACCAATTCACAGATGAGGAAACTGAGGCACAAAGTGTCGAGTCCTTGCCTGGAAGATGCAGGATTAGACCTGCTGGGCACACAGCAGAAACGGGACGGCAGCCCTGCGCAGCGCTTCCTCCCAGGGCTGGCTGGAGCCCCATTCTGGCCCTGCTTTTCTGTGGGAACCCTCCCTGTCCAAACGCGATGTCAGGCAGCGCCGACAGAGAGCTCCAGAACTTCGAGGCACGGTCTGGGCCGCGTTAGAGATGTGAGTCAGGAACTAGAGAAGCTGAGGGCGGTGGGCAGAGCCGGGGAGGAGAGACAGTCCATGCACACACGCGTGGGCTCAAAAGGAGCAGAGCAAGAGGGTAGCCGCCGGGGCGGAGCGGAGGGAGCAGGAGAGGGCTGTGCTTGTTCTTTTTAATGGAAGAAATTAAAACCTGGCCTGACCAAACATCTTAGTTGAAACCAGTCCTTTACTTCACCTTTCATATTTCATAGACAACCATCAGTGTAAAGCACAGAGTCACAAACATGTTACTTGATTCGTGGCTTCCCATTAAGACAAGGATTCTAATCTTCAGGGCAGCAGATGGGGTAAGACTGCTGAGAATTATCAGTAACTGTTCATACTAAAGCTGCATTGCCTTTATTTGAACAGGACGAAGAGGTGATTTTATAAATGGGTGGAACTCTGGGTTTTCCCCGGCTTAGAAGAGCTGGGCTGGCCTGCCAAGAAGCTGGATGCCGACGTCCATAGAAGCCAGGCTGGAAAGACGCACACGTCCTGTCTTGAGGGCAGCACCTATGTGGCCACATGCCAGAAACCTGCGGGGTCCCTGATGGCGGTGGCCTCTGCAGAGGGGGCCTTGCAGGAGGCCGGTGGTGAATGCTGGAGAAACCCACCAGCCCCGGGTCCTCCAGGCCAGCTGGGGAAACAGACTCAGGCAAAGCAGGCCCCTCACTGACCTCCCAGCTCCTCTGAATCAGGAGTCAGCCAAGTGCCCTCTCTGCCCTGTGGGCCCAGGACGCAGAGGGGGCTCGGGGGATTCCTGGCGGGCACAGTCCTCCTGTGGAACACGCTGTCCCTCACTCTGTCAGTGAACAGGAGTTAGCGGAGTGCTCAGACCCTGGCAGCCAGACAGCTGCCCGAAGAGTTTCAAATAAACAAAATATGTATTATTATACTATATAGTACGTTATGTACAAACATCACATATGTATAATGATGTATGTATCATATATATTATACTATATAGCTAAATTAAACATATATATTATATGTTATAATACGCAATTTATTGCAATATAGCATTACATCACATACAAATATATTTTTAAGTCCAGGGCATTCTCCATGCCATGGTACACATCTGGCTACGGGATCAACTACAGGTGCAAATGCAGAGCTCTAACCTGGTGGCCCCTCTTCCAGGACTTTTTGGTGCTGACACCAAGGTCCCACGTGCTGCAGCTCCTGGCCTGACCCAGCCACTTCTGCCCCCTCAGCGCCCAGCCTGACCCCTCCACCTTGGCTCGGCTCGGCTTGGCTCAGGGTCGGGAACTCCATCCCGCCACTCCCTAGTCTTATCTCAATGTGACATTGCTTAATTCTTCTGGACAACCATGACTCTCTACGGCTCTCACTGCTAATTTTAGCTACCCTGCATTTCCCCACAAACGAAACTGGAGCATCCCAATGTCACCATCACGACAGCATGCCAACAGTCACTCCAGATGGCCTTCTGCTGTCCAGGTTTTCAGACTCGCTAGTGCCTGAGACAGATGTCCCGAGTCTGACGGGTGGTCACTGATAATCGTGGTCACAACAGCAAGGAAACACAACAAACCACGATCCGGGGGGTTTATCTCTGACACGCTCCTCAGGGGGAGAGACCCGCCAAGGTCAGCGCCAGCCCAGCAGCCTGCCTGCTTCCGGAGCTCCCAGATGCACAGGTTCACGTGGGGTCCCAGGCCAAGCACCCCGTCCTCGGGATTCCAGAGACAGACCAGGCAGCCCACCCTGCAGGGTCCATGGCCTCAGCTCCAGAACAGAGGGCCCTCTGCTGGGGTTCAGAGACAGGGCAGCTGGGGAGGACTGTCCCTGGATGGGTGTTAGGAGACCCATGAACACTCCCTAAAGTATACACAAAATGGCATCTTTTTGCATTTTTGTGGGAAAGAGGTCCATAGCTTTCACCAGATTTTCAAACAACTCCAAGATCCAAAAAAGTTTAAGAACTACCCCAGTAAGAAAAATGGGGAAGAAGGAAGTAAACATGGTCACTCAACTGGTTAAAGGGATTTTTGCTGTGATATTATTATTACATAATCTTGTCATAATTTTTAAAAGTCAGTCCTTCCTTTTGTAGTTTCCTTTAGCATTTAGTTGAGCAATTTAGGTTCATACCAAAAAAAAGGGGGGGGGGCAGAAAGAAACAAAAACAGAAAAATAGATTCTAAATTTAGGGAAAACTCTAACGGCCAGCCCAGATTATTACAGAGCTGCGAATTTTTTGGAGCTCATCAAACAAACTCTCAGTGATGTCAGAAAGTAAAGATCAAACCACCACTTCCAGAACTGATCCTAAAGGAATGCACAAAAGTACAAACAACCACAAGTAAAATGACTGTCTTTCTGTCAAATAAAGTGAAGTCAGGCAGGCAGGCAAGGGCGTCCGGGTCGAGTCCTGGGTGGATGGTACTGACCCGGCTCGCCGGAGCGATAATGAGCTTGTTCTGCACGGCATTAGCTCATTTGTTCTGAAAAGTAACCCAGGACAGACCGAGTTGGGGAAAGACCGAGTTGGGGAAAGACCGAGCAAGAAAAAAAACAGGTCAGCAGAACGCTGGTCTCGAGTTTCATAACCAAAACACGAGCCACACTCCAGATAAAGCCTTAATCCGATCTGCACACTGCGTTTGAACAAGCGGTCCAGCCGTCGGCTCTCTCCCTCAGATCCGAGGGCAGGCGGCTCTTCCCGCCGTGCCTGGCTCTAGACCGGCTGCTGCTGGCTGCCCGGTGCTGGGCGGCGGCCTCAGGGTTCCGACACCGGATCCACCCAAGGCTCTCCCCTTCCCTGTCCAACCGCCCACTGCATTCTTCCTGCGCACGTATCGTGGGCCGAAGGCTTCAGGCCGCCCTCAAGTTGCTCCAAGGCTGCCCAGGAGACAACGGGAGCCCACCTGCAACCCGGGAAAGGAGAAAGTGGCACGCACACACACACATGTGGGACCCGACACACCCAAGCACGGTCACAGCTTGCCCTGGAGCCACCAAGCCCCTTCAGTCTGGGTTTCTCAGCTACACTGCCCAACACAGTTCCTTCCTTCTGCCATCTCTCCAAGACCCCAAGTTACCAAAACCCCAGAGCCATCAGCTCTGACCAAACAGGGAACCGTGTCAGGCAGCCGGAAGGCTAAGAGGCTGGTCACATACATGCGCACTCCACCACAGGAGGCCGAGCAGGAGAGAGGAAGACAGGGGCAGTGAAGGCTGGGCATTGGTCTCCCAAGCTCCTGCCCTGACAGGTCACCACCAGTTGACCAGGCCCCTGCATGGAAGGCCACCCCCTCTCCTACAGCCCTCTTCTTGGGTGGTTCCGGTAACTGCTCCTCTCCCTTGCCCCTGGGCCTAGGGGTGAAGGCTCCCAGCTGTGACCAGGCGCCTCCTTGCTAGTGTCCCTTAATGCTGCCCACCCCTCTGTATGGCCCATTCAAACTCTGCTCATGCTACTTGCAGATGCCATCTGCTTCGCGGCAACAGCAGGGTGCAACAGATACACTGAGAATATCCCTCCACGACACTCACACATGTGTGCAGTCACCATGGGGCGCTGGAGCCGTCCATGGAAAAATCATGACCTCGATGCAGTTAGGAAGGATTGATTCCATGAAGTTCTTGATCAATCTGCTATCAAATCAAGACTGGAACCATCAGCCCTGGAACTGATTCTCAACTGATTCTTAGCATGGTGTCCCACCAGGGCCAAGTGGGAGGGCCCCGCCTGGGCTCCAGACACACTCCACACTCGAAAACCCACAGAGAGCAGTCAGGGCTCGCTGGATATAAGACAGTAGGATGTGCAAGCACTCAACCAGAGGCCCATATGTGCGAAGACCCAAACTACACAGGAATCACCAGAAACGGTATCAGACACCCACAGAGGCATCGTCACTCGGGGTCAGCGCGAAGAAAATGGAACTGAAAGGCAGCTCCACGTGAACTGGACACGGAGGCCCTATTTGATGTAAAGTAACACTTCACTGTAACAACAGCACCCTGCTTCCATCACTCCTACCGTCAGAGCAGGAAGCACACGGACCACCCTGGTAAAGTCTATGATGTGACCACACAGCTCCATTGCTCACGGCTTACTGCTGGGGGGGCAGCTATGTTTGGAAATGAATGTGGCATCTATAAAACAGTTCCACAATTAAAAAGTCTATCAGTCCAGACAAGATCTTCCTGGTATGAAAATACGCAAAAGAAAAAGAAAGAAAGAATGGTTTAAAAAAAGGTTGAGAAATCCTGGTTTGGGGCTTAAGACCCACTTATGGCGAAGGGAACCGGGCCAGGCTGAACTCTGACCAGGAGGATCCGCAGGCCAGGGTCTCGGGGTCACGGCCCCTCCACTGCACCCTGCCATTAGCATGGTGTCCCACCAGGGCCAAGTGGAAGGGCCCCGCCTGGGCTCGAGACACACGCCACACTCGAAAACCAGACAGCAGTCGGGGTAGCTGGATACAAGCCTGTCTCGCCTTCACAAGGACAGGGACCTGTCTGCTTCTGCTCGCTGTCATCTCCCGTGCCAGCCCAGTACCTGCACTTGTCAGCGCTGACTGAGTAAGCGGCTCAGAGGCATGCACAGGTGCTCAGGGAAGAGGGGAGAGCAGGGAGAAGGGGGACCACCCAGTGCCAGTCCTGAAATACCCGGTCCGGAGGGGGAGCAGAGGGTGAGCGGGAACGGGGCTCAGCCTGACACACAGCTACCGGTCTAGGCCAGGATCCTCAGAGCCCTGAAGGGCTTCTCCAGCCAAGGGCTCACTGGCACCGGTCCTTGTGGTGACCAGCAGTAACTAGAGCTCACGCCGTGGGGATGGCTGGGGGCATGCCATGACAATACACATCCCTCGCGGTGAGTGCTTACTGAATGTGAGCCAGCGTTAGTTATAACCCCGATGATAGGAAAAGAGACAGCCAGCAGCTAGGTGAGGTGAACGGGGCAGGGGGGGGGGGCTGCCCCAAGGCCCTGACTGAAAGAGGAGAGAGAGGCATGCAGAGCAAGGCTGCTTAAGAACCCCGCTTGGACCTACTGCAAAGACCCCGAGGGCGCCCAGGAATCTGCGGGGTGCCAGACGCTCCCCAAGGTTGGGCAGCACCGCACTAGAGTCAACTCCTAGGTCGCCATCTGCTGAGCACCTCCCAGGTCAGCCCACACCCAGGCTCCCTCGCTTGGTCTTCCAGGGCACTCCGAGCTGGCTGGGTTCACAGGTGAGGAAAATGAGCTGAGAAACGGCACATAAGGGACCCAGGTCACACCACAGAGCAGGGGCAGCAGCTCTCCCAGGCTCCACGCTGAGCTTTTCCACGGGGGCGTCAGGAGGAGCCACCAAATCTGGAGGTCTGTCTTATGTTGACCAAGGTGGCTGGCATCCCAGGGAGGGAAGAAGGAATACGCCACAACACGGCGTCCAGGAGAGAAGCCCCTGGCTGCTACAGGGGCCACAGGTCAGGGTGCAAGAGACACAGAAGATAGCAGAGGGACAGCACTCAGAGAGCTCGGCGGGGGAGGGCAGCCTGGCTGCAGAGGGCACGGAGGTGCTCCCTCGGGCACACAGCAGCCTGTGGTGAAGACCCACAACCGTCAAGGCTGTTTTGGGGTGGGGGCCCTGGGGCTCACAGAGGTTAAGTAGCTGGTCCCAAGTCACGGAGTCGCTAAGGGAGGCAGTGGGGTCCGGTCTCTGAGGGGCACGGCCGCCTCACTGCTGCTGGCCTCAGCTTCCTCGCCTGCGATCAGCTGGTGGACATGGCCCAAGGATGGACGGCCGGGATTCTCAGCGTCACCACTTTCCAATTAGGTGACCCCTTGACCAGTCTCGTGGCCTCAGCAATAAAGATCAGGATATCTCATTTTAAAAATGGGGTTAATAACTCATCACAGGGCTGTTTTAAGTCTACATGTTATCTGAAGCTGTGCGTGTAAACTACTGGCTCTCAGCAGATGACAGGTCCAACGGAATGCTTTCTCCGGTCCCTCCCACCTGCCATCACGCGACGGAATCCAAGACAAAGAAGCTGGTCTGTGACACCAGGGGCTGTTCAGAAAGGTGGGGACTGAGCAGGCTTCAACCAAGCAGCTCCTCCGGGAGCCCCCGCCTCAGCAAGATACCACAGAGACCCTGAGAGCAGGAGACAGGGAAACCAGGCCAGGAAAGCAGCTGGCTGGGACGGGGAGGGCCACACACCGACCAGGGCAGGGGGAGCGGTCAGTCCATCTGCAAATGCACTGAGGTCACATCAAAAAGGATGTACCCCGATGTACACAGAGCTGAAGACAGCTCCTCTTCCCAATGACCAAGCCACAGGTGGCAGGGCGGTCACACGGATGCCACTCACAGAGTGCAGCCCAAGCACTGAGCACAGAGCACAGACTATTCCTCCTAAGTTGAAAGGCTCTGAGAGAAGGTCAAGGCCTCCACACCAGCCAGTGGTGCACCTGGGGTCCATCCTGGTCTCGCCCTGTCTCCCCAGCTCTGTGCAGAGCCTCTGCCCCTCCTGCCAGTCCAGGCAGTCAGCCTCTGATAAGGCCACCATCCAAGGTCAGCGGTGCCTGTTCCCTGGCCGAATCACTGGTGACAACCAGGCGGGGTGGTGACTCACTACATCAGATGCCACTGAAGGTGCACACCACCTCTGCTGTCCAGAGCAGCAACCACGTCCTCAGGTCCTGACAGGCAGCCTTTGTTTCTTCCTAAGCCAGTTACAAGAGCCTCCACTTCCAAGAAGTCCTCCCTGAACAGCCTCCCCTGAAGGTGGTGATAATCCTCTTCTGCATTCGATGAGCACTGCACCACTGCTCTTCAGTGTCGCTTCTCTGCTCAGGCTAACACTGCTCTTCCACCTCCACTGTCCCTAGTATGTTTTCTAGAAGAGATGGTCAACCAAGAGATGGAATTCTGGAAGAATTCCTTGAGGTCTCTGGGCCTCGGTTTTCTCATCTATGAAACGGGGATACTATCGCTTCCGTGCAGAGGAGTCAGCAAATTCAGAGTTCGCTTGGAATCTAGGTGGCAGTTCACACAGGACCTGGCTGCAGGTACTCACGGGTGCCCGTTGAAGACAAAGGTGTCCGCGGGATTCCTGGGGGGCTGAGGACCCTGCAGACACCCAGAGAGGAGGGATGACGCCCCGCACAGCAGCGCTCCAAGTGCAATGCCACCAGTTTCTAATGGTATCTCAGTTCCCCAGAACTAATGACGAGAGCCCCCAGTTCCCATTCTCCCGGAAATACGCTCCACGCACAGTGGCGGCCTCGGCGAGAAGTTCAGAAACTGCTCGAGTCTGTCCCGTATGGTCCACTTAGCGCTTCAGAGAGCATGAACGTCACAGCGGCCGCCGCCCTCCCTGGGTTACTAGAGCCAGCGCACCCAGGACTCCTCCGAAAGGGAAGGGACATCGCAGCGCCTCACGGAGAGCCCTGTCCGGCAGGGGAGCAACAGGTGCTTCGGGGGAAGGCGGGCCTGGGATCCCAGGCCCAGTCTGCAGGGCTCTAAGCCGAGGCAGAACTGTGTGGGCAGGAACAAATCCCCAGATGGACGAGGTTCTGAGGGGATCCTGAGGAAACCCATATTCAAATTGCTAAAAACTATTCTGCAAAACCGTATCATAACCAGGCAGAAACCACGGCCTGCATTCACTTGGCTTCCAGACTCTCCCACAGACCCACAGACTTCATCAAAACCCATCTGAACTTTACAACCACAAACTGACATCATCCCAGGACCCTTATCGGCACCGCCTCTCTGCTCAGGCGGCTCAAACTGCCAGGAATAACCAGGGACGATAACCAGCCAGAGATAGTGCCACCGGGAACCTGCCCTACAGATGCCTCTGTTCACCCAGACCTTCTATGACACCGCACAACGCTCGTCTCTGCTGCCACCGGCTAGTTCACTTGTTGAAAAAAAGGTCCCAATTTTATTTTACATTTGATTAGTTAAACATCACTTCATGTTGTGAAACGTTACCAATGTTTTTCATACACATGGTCACAGCATTAAAGAGAGAAACAGGATACTCCAAACTGCAAAACCACGTGTATTCTCGACGCACCTGCAAGCCCAGCTTTTCATGTGGGTGGAGGCCTCCCGCCCCCCCAGGGATTCACAGTGCTACCCAGGAGACCAGAGGCCTGGGCCCAGCACCTGGAACGCTGGTGGGCTCCAGAGTTCACTCCCAGGCTCGACCACTTACTGTGTGGCTTTCGGCAAGTTGCTTAACCTCTCTGTGCCTCCTTTTCCTCCCTGTAAAATGAGGTAATACAGCACAGCCTTTAGCGGGTTCTGTTAGGGAAAGAATGAGACTGAGAGCTCTGCACGGGACCCAGCTGTCTACGTTATTCCTCAGGGCCGACACCAAGTGCCAGGAACAAATGCGCGTTATGCTCTTCAGGTTATAACACAGGAGTCGAAGCTCAGAGCAGTCAGTGGGGATGGCCCAGCCCAGGACCTAACTGCTCCCTGCACCACGCCGGGCTCTACAATGTTTCTGCTGCAGAATACAAGGCACAGGGCCCCTCCTATCCTCCTCACAAGTAAAAACACTTTACGTATCTGAATAATCAAGGATGAGCTCGACATGTTTTAAACAGCCCTGAGCGTCCCCTCAGCTTCCCTGTCCCACTAGGCTCACTGAGCCCATGCTGGTAAATCAAAGAGCGAGACAGCTTCACCCCTACAATCCATCCCCAGCACCCAATCCACCCAATCGGAGCCGCCTGCAAATGGGCGCGCTGAAGGAGAGGAGTGGCAGCCGGCGTCCCGGGAAGATCTGGCTCCATCCAGCAGAGGGTGGTGGTGCGCAGGGTCTGACGGGGAGGAGCTCCTACTCTGAGCTTCTAATGCAAACAGTTTTACAAAAATGATATGAAAAAACCACTGGCGGTTATTCCCGTTTCCAGTTTCATGCAGCACAACAGGCTGGGAGTAGATCTGCATACTGGAGTCAAGCGCCAGGTGAGGACACGAGTTTCTAGAACAACTGAACCCTGCGTGCGGGGTCACCTGGGTGCCCGTCTCTCCTTCAGCAGCCCACGCCTTTCTCTAAGCCTTTGTTTTAAGAGCCTTGAAACTTGACTTCAGTATCAAGGCCCAGAATGCCGAGAAAGTGGAAACAAGGATTTGTGCTCTAGAGACCAGCGGAGGCTGCACCTTCGCCACGTCACCCCGTCCTCCTACGGGGCGGGGAGGGGCCGCGCCGCCGTGCCCAGCCCCACGCTTCACTATCTAGACAAACCATGGGGTCCTCGAACACCATCTGGGAACAAGCTCCCATCCTCACTGCCCCAGGAACAAAGGCACTGCCTCACGACCTCAGGACGCGCCTCGTCCCCAAACAGTTACAAGTCCAAGTCGGCGGGGAGGCATTCTTAGGTGGGCTCTTAATGGCCAGCCCTGAGGACAGAAGACAGGTAAAACTTCAAGCTGACCCACGTCACCAAAATCCAGAGAGCCGGGCGAGCGGCTTGCTTGCGTCCCCCAAAAGTGGATGACGCCAGAGACCCCCTACTTGGAATCTCCGCGTGTGCCATAAAACTGTCACATAAGGGGCCGCCCGGTGGCGCAGCGGTTTAGTCCGCGCTTGGCAGCCCGGGGTTCGCAGGTTCGGATCCCGGGCGCCCGCCGACGCACTGCCTGTCAGCCATGCCGTGGTGGCGTCCCATATAAAGTGGAGGAAGATGGGCACGGATGTTAGCCCAGGGCCAGTCTTCCTCAGCAAAAAGGGGAGGATTGGCAACAGATGTTAGCTCAGGGCTGGTCTTCCCCACAGGAAAAAAAAAAAAAAAAAAAACTGTCACATAAGACTAAGTCCCACAGCTCTCAAGCCAAAGCATTTTCTGTTTCTGGGTGTGAACATAGAGGAATTTCTTGTTGTTTTTTAATTACTAAACTTATTTTTGCATCAAATTTCAATTGGCTTTTAGGTTAAAAATAGTAAATGTTTATACTTTGAGAGCATCTCCTGCTTAACTAACAGAAGAGCAGCCCGGGACTTTCAAAGAAATCTGAGGAAGTTCTTGGGAACTGACAGCAACCTCATCACAGCTCCTCAGGGAGAGAGGCTCCCCTTCCCCCACCCCCAGTCAGGCTCCTCTGCACCCTCAGGAGCCTCCACCCGCCCCCCAGTGGGCCTCTCCCTGGAGACGAGCAGACAACACTCTCCTCTCCCCAGCACCCGCTCACTGTTGCTTGGAGAAGGAAGACCAGCAGAGCAGGCTTACTGGATTCCTGCAGGGCGAAACCCTCTTTGGAATCCAAAGCCCAGCCAGGCAATCTTTTCTACTTCTAACACATCTTTCTCGAAAATTAAAATTTAACTCAAGGCACAATTCCATAAGTTTAAATTTTAACTCAACCAAGGAAAAATGCATTGCCACTAACCGAAACACGCATGTTGATGAGATGTATCCTCTTTCGCCCTTTAACACAGCACATCTAGAAGACATGCAATTAAATATTAAAAGTACACAGGGAGCAGCACTGATGTCATAATTTAATGAAGTGGCAGATGCTTTACCCCTGCATCCACCAAGCACAGTAATACCACACAGCAGAAGCACTTTACAGCACGTGCGCAAATGCAAACAGCCTCGGCGGGTCCCAGGTGTGGGTGACTTCGACAGACTGAATTGACAGACCCTCAACATCCCCATAAACTCATTCCTAAAACTGAACTGCCTGAGAGGTCACGAGTGGTGGAAGTCCCAGCCCCTGGGGGCCCCCCCACCCAAGGCCCCCTTCACACTCTCCCTTCCTCCCTGACAAAGGAAGGCACTCCTCTCGTGGAATGTTCCAGTGGCAAGAGCATACTTGGCACCAAGAGCAGTTCAATAATTCCTTTAATTGAGGCATCTTAAATGGACCCCACCCAGCTCTTCAAAACATGCCCTTCCAATGTAGTATTTTTATTCTGTGCATTTAGTAATTATTTATCGAGATGAATAATACATTTATGCTTCTGTGATCAATTCTGTACTGATAATCACAATGACAAAAAATTCCTCTGGACTGAATTCACACAGCTTTATCACAGAAATGCTTTACATTGCAGTTTATACTTTTGTCACAGAGAAGTGTGAAGAACGATCAATAAGACTTTCAAGTATAAAAGCGCGTAATATTAGAATAAAACTCCAGGAGGGAAAAATGGAGCCCGCACACAAGCTCAGGAAGAGAAGGAGAATGTATGCACTACAGCGGTAGTGGTCTGCTCGCACTTTTTAAAGGATGATGGTGGGTATCAATCACTAGAGGACTTAACAGTGGATACTTTTGAGAGCAATAATAGTTATTTTAAATGTCCATATCTACAACATACCGGAAACTACATCTCTAGCTATTTAAAATTAGCGCAAAAAAGTTCAGATGTCAATTTAAAAACGTGCCCATAGTTTTTCAAAGTTATTTTACAGAACATGAGCAAAAGTCTGCAGATCGCTGCTGTAAGGCAACGTAACTCTGAAACAGTCATCACGTAACCGGTCACGATGATGACAGCGCTGCCTTCTGCCCACTCAGCTCGCACACCCCCCTTACGCCCAGTGCCCTCTGGATAAACAAGTTCATCTCTGATGTAAAGATGTCAAAACCCCTCCCCTCAAAATTATTGATGGAAAAATATTCCCCTCCCATTCCAAGCCAAAAATCATACTCAGATAAATACATTTTCATACAACGATGACTAAAAGTTGGCAATGAGGAGCTTATTTATTGTCTTCTGGCCTTGCAATGTCCAAGTGGTTGCTTAAAATTGTGCAGTGAGATCTGTATGTAAAAGCACAGCGACCATGACATCTAAACCAGATAAACACACTGTTCCAACTCCTCTTTCTGTCTGTTTTAAGGAATTGCTACGTATTTTGCACTCGACTTTCCCTTCTTTGAAATGGGAAGAATTTCGTCGCCAACCAATTCAGCTGGCTCCAGGATTCAAGGGCAGGACCCTCCAGCAAATTCCAAAAATCCAAACCAAGCTGCACCACGGAACCCCATTGGAAGGTACTTTCTGGAAGCAGCAAAATAGAGCACCTCTCGGGCGGGCACTAGTTCAGGAATGCAGTACTCCTCTTACCGCCAGCAGAATCCTTCAACAGGTTTGGGAGGATGAAAACACCAACGACCTAGGTCTGAACAACGCTTCCCTGACCTGGGCTTTGGGCCAAGCAGGTGGGAGGGCAAGGGAGCTGTGCTTCAGAACTTGAAAGGCTCTGCGAATCCCTTCAACCACGAGAGGACCCCACCTCGGACGGCTAGCACCCCCATTCCTGCACTTGGGGTCAATGCCCAGCACGTGCACCCTCACCGGAGGTTCCTTACAGACTCTGCCACCGCCCTTGTGTGACCTCTGTCTCGCCTAAGATTCCAAACCAGCTAAACAGAATTCAGAGCCCTTCTCTCCAGCTTCAAGGTTTTGTTTCATTTCCCATAATCGCTCTCAAAGAACTAGTGTGCGTGACTAAAGATAAGCACAGTCAACAAAGGAGCCACCCCAACTGCCTGAGCGTCCCTGTCAGCTAAGGTGGGGACAACAGCAGCCCACGCACTGCTGGGGAGGGGCCACTGCCCACAAGCAAGTTTCAAAGGAAAACTATGAGTGACGGGGAAAACAGTAAGTGGATTATGCTGTTGTCATCGAAGTCTGGATTTTTTAATCTTCTTAAAATGCCTCCTCTAAAAGTCACTTGCCAAGGAAGCAAGTTCATAAACACTATTAAGTCCCACTAAATGTTTCCAATGTCACCGCTACCCACATGGCAGTGGCTGAAAATGACTCTTGTGTAGATGGGTGAAGTCTGACTTCTGGCAAGCTTCCTTCTGATTTAAGGCAAGGAAGCCTCCTTTGCACACACAGTAAAAAAAGGTCCACAACCTCCCAGTTCGCTGAAAGTGCCTTATTTCACAAGGGCTTAGCATTTGATACCTTCAAAAAAAGGCCACTCGATGCACATTTTGAAAGTTCCACATTTAAAAAGATCCTTGTTCATTGATTTTGGAGGGGTAATTAAGCTAATCTAAACAAGGGGACCTTGTCTGGGCGTGGGTGGGGGAGGTGCCACAGGCCCGGCCTCGGCCTGGGAGCCCCCTGCAGACAGTGGCGCGGCTCCTGCTCCCGGGTCCTCTCCCACCCTTCCCTTCTATATGGCCGCTCTTCATCTGGGAGGCTTTTTCCCTCTGGTCAGATTTCCACTCCGCAAAGCTAAAACGCTCTCATGTTTCCCGGCTCAGAGTAGAGGCCACCCTCCTAATGGTGTTTCGCTGAGTGCCCCTTCACCAGCGGAATTATGCCGGGATCAAAAAAACCTGGGAAACCAGAGGAAGTGAGCGTGGGGCAGCCTCCTCACCCATCCTCAGTAGGAACACAGCTTCCAGCGCATTCCAGCTCCACAAATTACAGACCCAGCTCTGCCAGGGGTGTTTCTGAGGAGAGCACTGGCAATTTGGGGTTGTCTGCCACCTACAGCGCTCTCCAGTCACCGTCACTCCGTGCCAGGCCGCAAGGCGGTTAGTCACAAACCACCCCTGCCGGCTACACAGGGCTGGGCTTTGGGGCCCGCAGGACAAGCGGGAGAGGGCAGAGGGCGCAGACAGGGACAAACAGGCACCACAGTCTGAAAACGACAGCACAGCCTGGGCCCCAGCGTGGCCCTCCGCCCTCCTCCCCACCGTCCCTCTGACAACACGGATAAAACCAATCCAACACCAAGCAACCAAGACGCTGGCTAAAATACCTTCTCGGGCTCCTTTCCGCCAGTGGAGAGGGGGGAGCCGCCACTGCCGCAGCCCCTCCTCCCCTGCAGACCAGCAGGGCGGGATCTCCTGGCTCCGAGAGGGCAGGGTCCCGGTCCCAGGCTCCTCCCGCCCCCCCCCCCCACCTCCCCAAGAAGCAAAGTTGGAGGGCAGAGAGAGCCTCAGGGCGTTAAAAGCTGCAAGCTACCCTGGAGATCACCCAGTCCAATCTCAGCTCTGCGTTCACGGTGCAACGTGGGCCAAGGCTGCAGCACACGTCTCCGCAAGGGAAGCAGGCGCTCTCTCCGGCCCTGGAGCCCTCCCTGGGCAGCCTCCCCAGGGGGAAACCCGGGTCACACAAACCCACCGTATACACCTAATATGCATTTCAAATGCATATCAAATGAGCCACTTCTTTCCTTTACAGCTGCTGCCCATAAAAACAATTAGCCAGAATGGGACTGAAATTCTTGATTTCTAAGACAACCTATCTCCCCACCCTCTCACCAGAAGCACTGGAGGCTCTTTCCACCTGGGCCTGCGTAGCTCCGGGCCACAATCGCAGGCTCTCCCCATCTTCAAGCAGATTCTACAGAATCCCTCCCAAGCACTAAATAAACTCTTACTCTTTCTTTTAACACATAATTCACATCTAGCAAAAAAGTGAGGAAATTACATTTTTTAAAGGAGGCTAGGGGTTACTGTTTCTGATACCTAGCCATTAGTTACATTTCTTAATCAGTAAACCAATCCTCCAGCTTTTTATTTTCTTCCTTTTTTTTCCAACTACCAGCACAAAATAGAAGAGATGAAAGATTCCCCCACACCCTACCTGTCTGTCGCTGACGGGACAATGGGTGGGACGGTGTAGAGAAGGAAGAGCAGGGCACGGTCGCTTAATGCTGGCAAGATCGACTTGGGTTTTCCCCGTACAAACAGGCTTTGATTCTGACAATCGTTTGACCCCACAATTGCTTCAATACTCATCTTCTGAACACTCCTCCCTTCCCAGGCCCTAGGCCAGGAGACGTTCCCAGACCCAGGAGCTACAAGGCCCCTTTCGCTGGAGTCAGCTGAGGAATCTGATAGGACTGGGTGGCTCAGGCTGACCCACCAGTGCCCCACTGGAAATACAAAACTCACGCTCCCTAGATCAAGCCCCCCTTCCCACTCCTCTCTAGCACCCCCTCCACCTTGCAGAATCACTGTAAATAGCTAACCAGGAGGCTGTGCTTTTTTCAAACCACCGCCCCTCCCCCCATTTTGACATACCTCCCCGGGAAAAGCCCTGGGCTGGAATATGCTCCCCGAAAACCCAGTCAAGAGGCACACACCTTGGGCAGGAATGGGTTAAGCTCAAGAGCTCTAGGAGGCCGAGGTGCTCGGGAAAGGAAAAGCGGTGCTGAGATGCAGATTAATGTGCGGGGACTTCTGCAGGGCAAGGGCTCTGGCCTGGATGCACAGATGCACTGGCCCCTCTCCTCCTGGCACAAGCTCGCCGCAGGAAATAAAGGTGTCTTCAAAGGGACAGACTGGAGGACAGTGCAGATAAGATAAAAACACAGGCAAGTCCAGGGGACAGCTCAGAGCCCGAGGTGCGGAACACTGGCTGTGCGCGCTGAGGACGTGTGTGCTGGGGGAGGAGGGGTCTAGGCACAGGGGGCTGAGGCTGAACTCTCCGAAGTTGGAGGTGTCGGGCCGAGGGGGTAGGTCAGGGTGGGGACCAAGGGGGCGAGGCGCCAGGCTTCCCTTAGGGTAGAGAACCCGAGGAAATGGGGGTGGGGGATGCTGAGGGGTGGACGGGGGCAGGGTCCATGGGAAGGTGCACACCGCGGGGAGGGACCCGGGATGCTCCGGGAGGCTGCAGGGACGGGGACGAGAAGGGGCAGGTGCAGTCCGGAGAAAGAAGGAAGGGGCACGGATGGGGCGTCTAGGTCCCCTTCCCGGGGAAGAGATGACCCCCGCCCGAGGCCGCGGCCGCGCGGAGGTGGGGGTGGGGAGGCGGCAGGTGCCGGGCGCCCAGGGGCGGGGCCTGAGCCGGCGGGCGGCCGCTCACCTGTCTCCTCCGGCCGGGGCCGCGGGGGCGGCGGCGCGGCGGGGGCCGGGCCGAGCCGGGCGGCGGGGGCGGCGGGGGCGCGGAGCCCCGGGCGCTCGGGGGCGGCGGCGGCGGGGGCTGGGGCCCGGCGGCGGCTGCTCCTCGGCCGGCCGGCCGGTCAGTGAGCGAGCGACGCGGGCGCGAAGGGAGCGCTGCGAGGCTGCCGCCGGCGCGCGGGGACAACGCCGCTTTATCAGGTCGGAAACAGCCGCCGCGCGCCGCTTCCGCTGACGCAGCGCCGGCCTGCGCTCATGACTATGCAGCAGCCCGCGGGAGGCGGGGCGGGGCCTGCGCCGCGCGCGCCCATTGGCCATCGCGCGCCCCGCCCCCGCTACGCCCCGCCCATCCCCGAGGCCCCGCCCCGGAGCGGCCCCGCCCCTGCCCGCGCCCCGCCTCCCTCCTCAGGGGCGGGCAGTCCTGCGCGACCCCCACGCGGCTCCTCCCCGAGAGCACTGGCCTCGGTAGCCGCGGGAGAGCCCCGCTGCCCCCGCCCCTCCCCCGCTCACCCCGCGCCCTCCCTTCCCCAAACGCCCTCCTCGCAGAGGGGCCCGGAAAGCCTCGTCACCCGCCACCACCCTAGTAGCCCCTTTGCAAACTCCCTCTTCCCATCGCCCCCCGCCCCCGGCCGGACCCAGGCAGAGCGGGCCCCGCCCCCTGGTGCCGCCGCAAACATTCTGCTGGTCTCCCCCTCAGGTCTCCCTCCACAAACCCCCTACCTCGCCCCGGGCCGCCTCTCCTCCCCACTCCCCTCCCATCGCCCGCGCTCTGCGCGCGCCCGCCTTCCAGCCGCCGAGCCCCTTGGAGAGCTTGGCGGGACCCCGGACCCGGACACTGGAGGCCTGACCCATGCCAGGGGCACCGATACGGTGTCACCCCGCAAGCAGAATGGCTAGAATCCCTAGGATGAGGCTGCTGGGAACCCACAGGGATAAGGTCGAGGGAGGCAGCTTGACAGAGAAATAGATAAAATGGGATAAAATGGGCTGAGGTCATGTCGACAGCCTTGTGCCCTCGCCAGGGTTTAAGTGGCTTTGGATAAATTACTTCACCTCTCAGAGCCTTGGGTGTCCCCGTCTGTAAAATAGAGACCATAAGATCCACCTCATGGGGTTGCTGAAGGGATTTAGAAACAAAGGGTGCACTGCACAGCCTCCAGAGTGGTTCACATGGGAAATCTGATGATATCAAGTGTTGGCCAGGAAGTGGAGCAACTGGAACTCTCCTTCACTGCTGATGGGGATTCAAAGTGATGCAGCCACCTGGAAATCTGTTTAAAAGTACTTGATCCTATGTAAACCCTATGACCCAGCTATCCCCTCCTAGATGCATACCTTATGTGATGATGTTTCTGTTCATGGCATCACTGTTTGTAGTAGCCAAAAATTGGAAACTACCCAAATACCCATCAACCATAGAATGGATACATAAATTGTGATATTTTCACAGTGGAATGACAGCAATGACAATGAATTATCTACAATTACACACAACTGTAAGGATGACTCACGCAGGATTTTGAGCAAAAACAAAGCCAGACCCTAAAGCATATAGGATTCCACATACGTACATTGGTAGAAGTGTATACATGGTGACAGAAGTCAGGATAGTGTTAACCCTGGAGGGAGGGGTGCCAGAGCCAGGCAGGGGACAGGAAGGGAGTGTCTGGGGTGCTAGTAAGATTCTGTTTCTTGATCTGCGTGCTGGTTACATGGGCGTGTTCACTTTGTGAAAATTTCTCCAGCTGCACACTTGTGGTGTGTGTGCTTTTCTGTGTGTACGCGATACTTCCATGAGGGGTTAGTAAGAACATCAGGGGTGTACACCTGACACAAACTTGCACCTGACGCATCGTGGGTGCTCATAACTACCTCCTCTGTTGGGTTTTTGGCTCCTACAGCCAGAGGATGAAGGCGGAGGCTGTTCCAGCTGTGCTGTGTGCCAACTGCATGACCTTAGGCACCTTACTTAACCTTTCAGTTTTCATCGTAGCTGAGCCTTCTCATAACACCTAGCTCACACGTCATCTTGAGGATTAAATAATGCTTTTTAAAAAGACGATACAGTGAAGAGCACAGAATAAGGACTTAATAACTTTAATTATTCACTAAACACTAAATGCTGATATTTATTCAATCTTCTTCATTTTCATTCATTCAGCAACCAACTAGTGAGTGCCTACTCTGTGCCATGTACCATGCCATGTTCAGGGACTAGAGCTGGCGACAAGATGTGCTCTGTGTCCTTAAGGATCCCAGTGTGGAACAGGGGACACAGACAGATAAGGGAACGCTCACTAGCCGCTGCGGCCCTGGAGCCCAGCCCAGGATCTGACTTGCAGTAGGCGCTCCACAAATATCTCTGAAAGAGTCAATAAATGCCCGTATAAAGTGTATGCATAAGGTTTCGTGTGAATGAGATGCAGAAATACCAGATTAATTTCCTTCTGTAATCTGGAGTCCTACACAGAGATTGGACAAAGAGCAAGGAGGAGGAAAAGCACAGCCCCAGTGTGCGTGTGCCCCAGCGCCGCACCTGTGTGTGTACACGCATGTATGTGTGCATGCATTTGCATGAGGGCAAAAGGCACTGGGCCAGCACTCCAGCCCAGCCTACTCCCCAGTGAGATGATATTTGGAGGTGGGGCCTTGGGGAGGTGATTAGGTCACGAGGGTGGAGCCCTACTCATGGGATTAGTGCCCTTATAAGAAGAGACATGAGAGAGCTTCTTCCTCTCTCTCTGCACACACACACCAGGGAAGGCCACGTGAGGACACAACCAGGAGGAGGGCCCTCCCCTGAACCCGACATGCTGGCACCCTGATCTCAGACGTCCAGACTCGAGAACTGGGAGAAATAAGTGTTTGTTGTTTGAGCCACCCAGTCTCTGGTATTCTGTTACAGCAGCCCAGCTGACTAAGACAAAGGGTAAGATGTGTCTGTGGCCTGTGGCCCCATTATCCAGCTATCCAGGGCAGCCTGGGAATGGGGCCCGTGGGGCTGTCACACAGCTTCTCCTCACTCCATCCTGGAATGCCTGGGCCCCCCGTCCTGTGAGGAGAGAGCTTGACATATGAGAAGCCCTCTTGCTCCCGAGTCAGAAAGACCTGCCTCTGGCCTGGCTCCAGAGCAGGACACGCCTGGGCACCGACCTGTCACAGGTGTGCAGCCTGGGCAGTCCCACAGGCCCTGTGCTCAGAAGAGCTCCACGCCTGGCTTTTTGCTCTGCTGTCACTTCACCATTTTTAAATTCTTAATAATTTTTAAGAAGGGCCCCACAGATTATGGAGCTGATCCCATATGCTCTTTTGTAAACATGTCGACCTCCCGGGACGCTGGTGGGGAGCCTGGGGTGTGATGATGTCTTGATCCTTGATCATGTGACCTTGCCTTCTCCCCACCTCACTTATGGACCCTTGGAGCAGGGCTGTGTCCTTTTCTTCCTTGAACTCCTAGGGCCTAAGAACTAGTAAAACTGTCATCTTGACCATTTCTAGAGGTTTGCCAGGAATTGCTTCCTCCAGGAAGCCCTCCTGGGTGTCCTGCCTCAGAGAGGTGAGTGGTTCCCTCCCATGAGCTCTGAGGCACTCTCCCCTTCACCATGGATCCTGAGACTCCCTCATTCCCAACCGTAACTGGGCATTGCCTGTCTCCCTAGTTGTCTGCGAGCCCTGTCCAAGGGGCTGGTCCCGGGTCAGGTTCACTGCTATATCCCAGAGCCTGACCACAGTAGGCTGCAGACATGTTTGGATGGAGACGGGGGCTGAGAAAGAGAGAGAAAAGGAATTTCTTAACAAGGGCCCATTGAGAGACTCTGGAGGTGGCAGGGGAGGCGGGAGGCAGTCCACGACCCTGAAACAACATGAACCAACCTTGACTGGGGACTTGCTGAGGGCCAGCACTCTGTGGATTTCCAACAGTCACGTGCCTACATGGGTCAAGAGCTTTCATCTTTGTCTTGTGACCCTATGGGATTTAGGACACCTGCACCAGAAGGCATGGGGCCCCTGCGACCTTTAGCACCCCTGACCCTGGTGCCGGGAGTCAGGCAGAGGACGGAGAGCTGGCTTGGGAGAGGTGGGAGGGAGGGGCAAGATTTGAAGCAGGTCGGGGTTGGGAAGTGGAGGGGCCACTAGCAGACAGGCTCGGGGGTCACAGGGTCTGGGTTTGAACTTTGACCTCACTGTAAATGAACCTCAGTCTGTGAAATGGAGGGGACATTACCTGGAGAGGGTGGCGGTCAGGAGCACAGACATGGAGCTGCCTGCCTGGGCTGAAACCCCAGCCCTGCTGCTGACCAGCTTTCTGACCTTGGGCAGGTCACCTCAGCTCCCTGGACCTGGGTGTCCTTAGCTTCCAACAGAGAAGAATGATAGTTCCTGCCTCTCGGGCTGTTACAGGAAATGGATGAGTTAGTATCCATAACTATGGGCAAGCACCCTCTAAGCGTCTGATAAGCAATGACCTTCAACTACTGGGGGCTGGAAAAGGAAGGGAGGTGATGTGCATGGAACTCGGTCAACTGAGACAGCTCAGATTTTACTGACTAAAAACAATAAACCTGGTCATCAATTGGGGGCCTACTGTATGCCAGCCCCCTTCCATACCTTGTCGGATCTCTTGGGAGAACTGAGACGAGTTCTTTCCCAAGACTGCAGTCTACACAGTGCAGGGTGGGGATGGGGGCTGAAGAGGGGGTAAGAGCGTAGAAGCTGAGACGGTGTCCCAACTGGACAATCCCTTAGTGGACGCCTCTTCTGCTCGTTTACAAATTTCTCCTTTGTTTTGTAAGCAACAAATGCTTTTTAAAACAAACTTTTGCAAAACCCCAATATCTCAGTTAGCATGCTGATTTATCACCAGGTATTTCTAAGCACCCACTCTGAGCCAGGCCCGGTTCCACACTGGGGAGGGGACACAGGAGGCCATGTTCTCAGGGCACTGATTTCCAGTTGTGTCTATCTGATAGCCGCCCTCCCTCCCCTAGGGGCCCATGCTCAGGGGTGGTGGAGAAAGCAGAGAGCGGAGGAGCCAGAATTCAGCTCTGCCACTTCCCACTGTGTGACCTTGGGAAAATACCGAATCTTTGTGAGCGCCAAGGTAAAATGGACCCCACCAGAGGGTGGGGTACAGACTTCCTGGGATGCAGAGTAGGTGGGCCCATAACCTGCAGGTCCCAGATCTTATGCAAGACCAAGCCCCCAATTGACCACGATGGAACTGGAGACCCTGAGGGGATAATGCCTGCCCAGGTGTCCTGGGCAGTGAGGGGCCTTCAGAGCCTCAGCCCCAAGAGGGACAAATCCATGGTGGGACCTCCAGGTGCTCAGATTGGCAAGAGAGCAGCAGGCTCCCTGAGGTCATAGGGCTACCCAGGGTCATATGGCCACTCGGGGGTCACATGACTATCTGGGGTCATATGGCTTCCCAGAACCATAAGGCTACCCAGGACCATACAGCCATCCAAGGTCATACAGCTTCCCAGGGTCACACAGCCACCAGGGGTCATAAGGCTGTCCAGGGTGATACAGCCTCCCAGGTTCATATGACCATTTGGGGTCATATGGCTTCTTGGGGTCATATGGCTACCTGGGGTTGTATGACTTCCCAGGGTCATGGGGTCATGTGGCTACCTGGAGTCATACAATTGCCTAGGGTCATTCAATTGCCAGGAGTCATATGGCTACCGGGTCATAGAGTGACCCAGGGTCATATAGCCAGTTGGGGTCACACAGTCACCAGGGTCATATGGACACCTAGGGTCACAGGAGGGTCTCACTGGAAGCTTGGGCTCCTTCTAGGTCATTCCACTGCTTCTGTGTCCTGGGTGGGACCCATCTGCTCCTGAGCCTTGGTTTCCTAATCTGTGAGGTGGACAGAACGTTTGCATCCAGAGCGCAGGGCCATGGTGAGGGGTCCAGGGGGAACTGTTTGCACGGGGCCCACACAGGCTGTGCTCGGCTGGTGGCCGCAGCACTCACTGCCCAGCCTGGCAGACCAGGGGTTTCCCGGAAGAGAGCTGGGCAGCCTGGGAGTGGCCTGGGAAAGGCCCCATGCTAGAAAACACCACGCATGTTCTGGGCGAGATGAGTGGGTCAGGACTGGGGGTGGCAGGTTCCCCTCCGGGGTGGGGGTGAGGACATGGATGTCACTGTGCTGTGCCTTTTTCTGAAGCTGTCTTGTATTCCACAATGAAACATGTAGAGCAAATAAATAAAACAGTAAAATAAGACACGGGCTTCAGCTAGGGTGGTGGGGCCCCGTGTGCCAGCGAAAGAATTTGGCCTCGTTCCTGAGGGTGAGGGAGACTTGGGAGGTCTTGAAGCAGCAGGATCGGGATCAGGGAGCTCAGCGAGGCAGCAGCTGTCACAGGCTAGTGAGAGGGTGAGGCAGGGCTGGGACCAGGCAGGGGCGGGAGAGGAGGGCCTGGGAAGTAGGGTGCCTGCCTAACCCCGTGTGCGGCCCTGGCTGCCAACCTGTAATCCAAAAGGCCACGTGCATTCTTTTCTCCCTCCCCTGCCCCTCCTGGCCTGCTCAGTGCCTTAGAACAGCCATCTGCCTTTCCCTCTCCCCTTCTCCCTCAGGATTTTCACTTCTTAAAAAGAGGGCAATGCTTACCCCAAAGGGATCCATTGCTGATGAGGGCTCGTTAGGCACCATGGTCAAGTGTCTTTGGGGGGAAATTTACTTAGGGGTGGTAGAGCCCTGTTGAGGGTTCACAAAGCCTTAAAGCAGGCATGCACACACTGGCATGTGCGTGCACGCCCACACTCACACACACACGTGCACAGGTGCAGACACACGCACGCCATGGCTGGAACGCCAGGCTCTCAGTCTCCTTCTGGACTGGGACTGAAGAATGACCAGTGAACAGGCTTCCTCCTCTCCGAATCCCAGTGGGACCTGCAGGAGCCCCCAAGCGTGGGGCAGCCTGAGCGCTGGAGGAAAACGGCACTGGTGCCCAGGGACCTTCTTTAAAGGGGACTCAGGAGTCCTAGAGTGGGGACAGCTGGGGTGCCGGCCTGCCTGGGTTCCAGCCCGAGCTTTACCCCTTCCTTGCAGGCTTCACACAGGGCCCTACACTCAGAAGGGCCCCACACTTGGTTTAATGCTCTGTTTTTGCCATTTTGCAATTTCTAATAACGTGTGAGCACAGGGACCCAGTTTTTCATTTTGCACTGGGCCTAAAAATTATGTAGCCGGTCCTGGCTGTGCGTGAGTCTCTTTGCGTCTCTGTGCCTTAGCATTCTCATCTGTAAGATGGGTGCTTGGGTTCAGTGCTAATGCTTGGACTTGTGAGCCCGGGGAATGATGAAGGATGAGCACCACAAGGGACTGAACACCAACTCGGGCCCCGCCTGGTCAAGGTCACCTCACGCCCCCCTCAGCCCTGTGTTCCATGTGTTAGTGTCCCAGTCTGCTAGAAGGGGAAACTGAGGCAGAGGGAGGTAACGTGGCAGCCCTGACGTCATGCAGTGAGTAAGTGGCCGAGCTGGGATTTGAACCCGAGCTGCCTGGCTCTGAGTCCTTGGCCCTCTGCCCACGGGCACCGGGCTTGCAAGGAGCTCCCAGACAGTCAGAGTGGGGTGGGACTGCAGCATCCACTTGGCATCTTGAGTCTGCTTCTGAGGACAGTGAGGGGGGGAGGGTCAGGGTCCCTTCAGCCCAGCTATGAACCAAATGACCAGGGTGACCTGGACGGAAGGCAGGGAGCCAGCGCCCACGGCAGGTGGCAGGGTAGGGCATCTGGCGAGACTTCTCAGAATGCAGGGTTAAGGCAGGTGATTGCGGGCAACCCCACCCAGGGCCTCTGGCACAGGCCCCACCTGCTGACATCAACAAGGGCAGGGCAGGTCCCTGGGGTGCTCCGGCCAGGTCACAGTCCCCAAACAGGTGTCCATCTCCAGACTCCCACAACCACCTCTGCTTGATCAGCAGCCCCCTCAACCCTCTGGGTGGACTCTCCCTCCTCCTGCCTTTGCTCACACTGTTCCTCCTGCCATCAGTGCCCTGCCTCTTCCTTGGGTCTGCCTGTCCTGTATGTGCCTCCTCCAGGAAGCCCTCCCAGACCACCCCAGCACATGGTAATCTCTGCCTCCCCTGGCATGTAGCAAAAATAAAGCTGGGCTTTAATACGTCCTGAATCATCATTTACAGAGCAATCTGCACTTTACAAGGCCTACTTCCTGTCCATGGTCTCACTGGAGCCTCACAGGAACCCTACGGGGTCAGAGGGTTCTTGTCCCCATTTTGCAGATGGGGACCCAAGAGGTGAGGGAAGGGCCCCAGCTCATGTGGGGTGTAGTTGCACCAATGGCTAACAGTTACTGAGACCTCTCTGGGTGCCAAGGGCTGGCCTACGAGATTTCCATTCATTCATCCATCCATCCATTCATATTCAATAAATGTGGACTGAGCACCTACTCTGTGCCAGGTACTGTCATAGATGCTGTGGAAGCAGCAACGAAAAAACAGAACAACACTATGTGCTCCTCCTGGAACCCCGTCCGAGTGGGGAGACAATGAACAAGTAAGAACAGTAAGTGAGGTGGTGATGGAGGCTGTGCACAAGCAGGAGGGGCGTGCTGGGGGATCAGGCAAGATCCCCTGTGAAGGGGACTTTGAGGAGAGGCCTGAAGCGGGGGGGACAGCCCCGAAGGCATCCACCCCGGAAGCCAGCTGGTCTGCCCCCAGGGGCTAGGTCTCTCCCCGTCTCCCCCCCCAAAGTGCGGAGGAGCCTCCTTTGGCCCCTCACTGTGGCTCTTCCCGGCCTGGCGACTGGGCCCTCACCTCAGCCCCGGGCTCCTGTCCTACGGATCCTCTCGGCCACGCAGGGTGGACCCCACCCTGCCTCATTGGTCCCTCGGTGCCTGGCTTCTGGGCTGGGCCTGGCACTCATCCATACCTGGTCAATGCAGAAAGGACCAGCCAAAGAGAGAATGTGTGGGCAGGCGGCAGGTCCTGGCCCTGCTCCCAGACGCCCCTTGTCCGGAGTGCAGGGGTCAGGGGGTGTTAGAGGAGGAAACAGCACGCCCTTCAGAAACTAGCCCAGACGGGGCTGGATCCTGGTTCTGCGGCCCTGGGGTTCACTCACAACTCCTTGCGGCCATCTGTTCACATAGTCGTTCACTCAGCAAATAGTCCAGATTGTCTAGATCTCGCCGAGCAAGTGCGATGCAAACGACTAAGTCCTTGCTCTCGAGGGGCTTACATTCCCATGGGGAGACATAGCAATGAATAAATCAGAGGAGCCCATGGTTCTACTACCATTGAGAAAAAAAGAACCGAGGAGGGAGGCGGGAGGGAGCTGCCGCGCACAGCGGGCGGGGGCGGGCTCCAGGAGGGTCTGGGCAGAGCGGGGACACTTCGAACTTAATGTTTTAAAGGGTCCTTCAGGCTGCTGCCTGGAGAACGACTGCGGGGTGCTTCTGTGCTGGAGCAGGGAGAGCTGGCAGGTTCCGGATGAACATTGAAGCCACAGGACTGACCGGTGGACGGGCCGTGGAACACGGGAGCGGAGTCACTCCCAGCTGTGAAAGCTCGTCCCAGCGTCCCTCAGCCTCAGTGTTCTCTGTAAAGTGGGCTGCTGGGGCATCACTGCCCAGGCCCTGGTGAGAAGGAGCCGGGGTGGGTGTGCGATTGGAGCCAGCCCGGTTCGTTCAGTGAAGCCCGACTGAGGCCCCACGGACGCTGGGCGCTGGTCTAGGCCCCGGACACGCACGTCCTAGGTGCTCCACAGATACCAGTTTCCTTCTAAAAACAGGAGGTGAGAGAGGTCAGTGCTGGACCCAAAAGCAAGGACGTGCTGATAATGGACCTGGGCCATAGTGATTGGTTGGAGGCGGGCCATTTTGGATCAAGGGTGGTAGCCCTGTTAGGTGGCTGCCTCTGGCAGGGTCGGCGTTGTCTGACCTTGAGGCGGGAGAGACCAAGAGAAGTTGCCGGGGGTGACTGGAGTCCGGAGCCAAGAACGGCTGGCTGCAGAGAGGGCTGACCCCATTTCCCGAGGCGGTAGTGCCAGGAGGCCTGTGTTCCATGATGTTTGCTGAGCTCCTTGGGCTCCAAGGAGCTCTGAGTGTTTGGGCCGTGTTCCCAGGGTCATCCCCTCGACAGTACACTGGGAGGTAGGGAGGGAGCAGTGGGGGTGGCTGAGCCCATGCTGCCCTTGGCCAGCTGGGAAGGGTGGAGGCAGCAGGCGCAAGAGAGGAGTGGGTGGCCCAAACCCGCCTTAATCTGCAGTCCTAGGAAACCACGCCCAGGCCCACCTTGATCTGGGCTCAGAGCAGGGGGCTGGGGTGGAACTGAGCTGAGACCTCTTCTCCAGGCTGCCTGATGCGGAAGGGGTGGAGCAGATGCAAAAGGGTCATGACTTAGTAAATAGGGTTAGGCTCACTCAGGGAGCAAATAGGGTCAGGGGTCGGTGGATAAAACTAGAGCCAGTGATACGTTGAGGGTGGCACCAGGGCTTAATGCATAACAAGGATCAGGGTTCAATGTCTGACCAAGGTTAGGTCTCAGAATGTGAACAAGGATCAGGGCTCAGTCTGTGACCAGGATCAGGGCTCAAGGAGTGACCAGAAGCAGGACTCAGAGTGTAACCAGGGTCAGGGCTCAGTGTGTGAGCAGGATTAGGTCTCAGTGTGTGAGCAGGATTAGGTCTCAGTGTGTGACCAGGATCAGGGCTCAGTGCATGACCAGGATCAGGGCTCAGTGCGTGACCAGGATTAGGGCTCAGTTTGTGACTAGGATCAGAGTTCAGTGTGTGACAAGGGTCAGGGCTCAGTGTGTGACCAGGATCAGAGCTCAGTGTTTGACCAGGGTCAGGGCTTAGTTTGTGACAAGGTCAGGGCTCAGTGTGTGACAAGAGTCAGGGCTCACGTGTGACTAGGATCAGGGCTCAGTGTGTGACAAGGTCAGGGCTCAGTGTGTGACAAGAGTCAAGCCTCAGTTCATGAGCAAGGTCAGAGTTCAACCTGTGAGTAGGATCAGAGTTTAGTGGGTCACTAGGATTCAGAGTTCAGTGTGGATCAGGGCTCAGTCTGTTACTAGCGTTAGGACTAATCTTTGAGCGTCATCAGGACAGTCTGTGACTGACAGCAGGACTCAGCACGGGGCTGGTGCTCACGAGGCTGATGTGGCTGTTATAACCCTATGACAGAGTCAGGTTGACTGGTCTCTTTTCTCTGCATCGTTCAGCCCCATTAGTCTTCCTCTCTCTTTCATTTAAGAATCACCTCCTCTGTGCCAGGCACTGTTCTGGATGCCTCAGACTCCAGGGCCACTTAGCTGCAGTCCCAACCCTAAAGGACCTCCCCTCTCCCAGGTGGTTCAGTCAAGTCCCCACTGTACAAGATACGCCAGGGCCCAGGAAGGACCAGGGATGTATGTCTACCCAGGGACTCAAGGCTCCCTGGAGAAGGCTGTGGAGGCTGGTTCATCTGAGAGAGTGGGCAGGAGGGCATTCTGGGCAGAGGGTACTGCTTGAGGAGAGCCCGGGAGGCTGGTCAGCTCCCAGCAACCCCAGCTCTTGGCAACCTCGTTGCCAAGATGAGCGCTTGGCCGGTGTCAGGAGCTGGGGGCCAGCTGTGGACGAACAGGGCTCAGTCGTCAGAGAGCGCACATCAGGCTCCATGGGGCGGGAAGCCGTGCTTGGGCGGTGGGGGAGGGCGGGATGGGTAAAGGGGTCACTTGTACAGTGATGGATGGAAACTAGACTTTGGGTGGTGAACACAATGTAGTGTATACAGAAGTTGAATTATAATGATGTACACCTGAAATCTATAGAAAGTTACAAACTAATATCTCAATAAAAAAAAGAAAGAAAGAAAAAAGAAAGCCATGCTTGCCAGGGGCTCAGAGGTGGCCCGGGCCAATTCCCACCAGGTCACAGAGTGATTGCTTGGTGGGCACGCCCTGCCCCAGAGGCCACCCACCCTTGGGTGGGCCAGAACAAGCGGACGATGGGAAGGAATGAGACAAGCATGGCTGGCAGGACGGGTGTGGACGGAGGCCAGGGCAGTGAGGGTGTGGACGGCCCTGGGAGGACCACGATCAGCAAGGGACACACAGCGGGGGCCTGGGACCTTGGTGGCAGGGCTCCCAGCTGGGCATCATCTCCGGGTGCTTGACTGACTGGCCATGTCCCCGCGGCCTCGAGGCCTCTCCTCCCCGCCTCGAGTTCACAGGCCTTGGCCTCGGGGTCCTCCTGGCCCAGTGCTTTGCCATCTGAGCAGGAGTGTGCAGCCCTGGGCGGGGGTCCTGGCCTGCCGGGCCCAGGCCTCCCACCTCCCCAACTTCACCCCCCTCCAGAGCTTCCAGAGTCATCTTTTCAAGCACAATGGGGCCAGGTGAACTGCCTCTGCTTGCCTGCCGCCGGCTCCTGGACCAGGCCACCAGCCATTTGCATAGCCTGGCTCATGTGCCCCCCGCCCCAACTGAGGCAGCCGCTTCTCAGAGGCAGGGCTCTGGGGGTGACAGTGGGGCTGTCAAGGGGCGGGGGCTGCCTCCCAGACGGGCCGAGAGGAGGGAGAACTCTGGGCCCAACCACAGTGAGGGCTGGGGTTGCAGACGCTGGCAGGGGAGGCAGTGGGCTCAGGGGAGGAGGCAGGGGCGGCTGGGGTGCAGGCGGGTTGGGGTACTTTGGGCCCAGGCTGCACGACCACAACAGCTCATTCGGTCCTCAAAGTGCCCATTTCGTTGGACTAGGTGCTACCGTTATTCCCTTTGCTCAGATGAGCAAACTGAGGCCCAGAGCAGTTAAGTGACGTGTCCAAAGTCCCCCAGCCATTGGGTGGAACCAGGGCTAGACTCCAGACCTCTGATCCCAGAGCTGGAGCTCCGAACCGCAAGAGCTGTCAGGCTCACAGAGAACGGAACCTGGAGCTGCGGGGGTGCACCATATCTGAATTCAGAGGCAACTGGGCAATGGGGGGCTGGTGGGTCCTGACCCGCGCTCTCCCAGGCCCCCAGAGGGCCCTGCCTGCTGCCCCCACTCCTGCTTGGGCACCTCACCCTGGGGTGGCTGGTCACTCTTATAGACATAATGTCATTTGAGCCTGAGTGAACAACAGCTGGCATTCATTGAGCATTTACTCTGTGCTCACCCTTCCCCCGCTCGCTCACTGGGCATCACCCTGCAGGCTGAGGGCCGCACTCCATTCTCCATCGGTCGAGGCAGAACCCAGGTGGAGAGCGGTGGCCTGGCCAGCTGACAACAGAGCTCTGACCCCTCTGTCCATTGCCCCAGGCTGTCCTCAGGGCCAGGAATAAGGTCACCCTCATCCTGCAGGGGTGGGGTGCTGGGAGGGAACCAGGCCCACCCAGTTCCCGCCCAACCTGCTGGGTTGGTTTGGCCCTGCCAGCACCCCACACCTGGGGAGTCCGCCCACGCCGCCCTCCCCGCTGGCTCTCTCTAAGGCTCCCTGGCTCACACGCAGGGACTTTTAGAGTCCGCTGTGGCCATTGCAGGGTGCAGACCCTTGGGATCTCCTCCTCGGTCTCTGGAAAGCACCGGGTTTGAGGAGCTGGGCAAAGAAAGCCTCCAGTCCGCTAGCCTTATGGGTGAGCCCAGGTGTACTGCGACGGCCACCCAGGGCCGCACAGATCCGGAGGCAGGTGGGCGTGGGGAGCCCCACTCAGGACGCAGGCAGCCCGTCTGTGACGTGGACAGGTCACGTTGCCAGTCGGGGCCTTGAGTTCCACATTTGCAACTTTAGACAAAAAATATCCCTAACAACAGCCCGGGAGGGATGCGTGGAGTGGGCTCTGAGTGGAAGCCCAGTGCCTGGCCCCCACAAGGCTCAGCCCCTAGTTCTGGAGGTGGGGTCAAAGGGCACGGGCTGGAATCAGATGCAGATATTTAAGTCCCCTCCACCCTCTGCTAACGGTGAAGTCAGACAACCTGCATCCCTTCTCCGTGCCTCGGTGTCCCCACGTGCAGTGGCCCAGGGTGCTTCCACGGATGGTTGAGGACATTCACTTCTCTGATGCCACCCAGACAGACTTGGAACTCGTCAAGTGGGGGGGCCCCCAGGGCACGAGATGGGGATCCATGCCCACACGCATGTACCCTGCCCTCAGACCCACAGGTGAACACGCTCAGATACATGTGCATGCACGAGTGTGTGCACATCCACATGCCGCAGTCGGCTACCACGCACACTCACCTACACTTGCCCATGGATCCAGCCCAGACACCTCCTACCGCACACACGGATACACGCCTGGCCTCTCCCTCTCCCACAAGCACAGTCTCTTGGATCTGCCGCTCCCTCGTCCCCAGGCACCCCTGGAAGCTGGTGGAGGTGTCCTCTTTGCTTTTTGTCCCCTGCCCCTTTTCTGGACGCCTGCTCCTGGAGCTCCCGTCTCCTGAGAGCCAGCCCTGGACCTGAGGGTTTAGGCGGCTTCAGAGAAACAGGAACCAGCCAGGTGCCTTCCTGCCACCCCTGCCTGGGCCCCCATGGGGGTCCCCACAAGCTGAGGTCACCCCCACCCATTCTTCACCCACGACCCCACAGAGTGCCCGTTGGCGGGCAGTGTGGCATTTGCCTGCACCTGGTGCCCTGTGGATCCCTGGGGGGAGGCTTCAGGGGCCTCTCCTTTTGGGGTGCAGGCCTGCCCCTTGGCAGAGGGCTCAATCTCCCACTCCTTTACCTGGAATCCTGGCTCCAACACTCCCCACTGTGACATTGGGCTCCCTCCGCCTTAGTCTCCTCACCTGTAGAATGGGGACACTGACAGTACCCACCTGTGGGCCATTGGAGGACCGAGTGAAGTGCCAGCCACACGGCGAGGCTCCACGAGGGCTTGGGGGTGGGTCCTCCTGGTCCCAGTGGGATCATTGTCTGCTCTGGCATCAGACAAGTGTCCTGGGGTCACCCGCATGAGGCCTCTGCTTGTCCCTCAGGGCCCCTTCAAGGACACGGTGCCCCTTCTCCAGGACTCTGCCAACAGTGGGCGAGAGGAGCTATGGACACACCCACAACCTGGGCTACCGGCCTTCACCTGGCTGAGCCTGTTTCTTCATCTGTGAGGTGGGATGGCACCTGGCCACAGACTTGTGGGGAGGCTATAAGAGGTTGTGTACATGAAATGCCCTGGATAAAGGAAAGCAATGATGGAGAAGGCACGGATGGGACACAAAATCTTCATCTCCAAGACCGTAGCATCCCTGAGACATAAGCTCCTTCTGGAAGCTTCTCAGACTCCTTGAGGCTGATGGGGAAATGTGAGCATTCTGGCTGGGTCTCTGCAGTGAGACCCTCGGTAACCTCAGCGCAGGTGTCCGTGCGTGGCCCGTCTCTGGCTCTGAGCTCTTGGGAGTGGATTGGGGTCTTGTGCAGCACATGGCGGACCCTCATTGTTGAGCTCAAGGAAGTGGAGGAGAACCAATAAGAAGCAAGAGACAGCCCGGTCCTGAGCCCGAACTACTGTCCCACTGGTCCCCCAATGTGATCCCCAGTAGCACCCTGAGACACAGCTGTGTCTCCCCACTTCCCAGAGGAAACGCTGAGGCCCCACCACTGAGCAAGCTGCCCAGGGTCCCTGCTCCCTGCCGTGGCTGGCTCTGAGCCTCACATACTGTGGCCTGCCTCACGTGGCACTGTGTGGGACCTGCCATTGACAAGGATTCTACTCCCATGGGCCCCACTGACCCTACAACCCTCCCAGGGGCGAGGGAGGGCCAGCAGGATTAGCCCATCTGTGAATGAAGACTCTGGGCTCCAGGAGGTGACAGACTCAGGGAGGAAGGTCACGGGCCTTAGTTTAGTTCACGTGGGCCCTTGGCTACTGCCTGAGAGTGACTTGATTCTCTGTGCCTCAGTTTCCTCATCTGTGAAATGGGGCAGGATCATAGTGCGTGGGCAAGGGCGAAGCCAGAGCTTGCCGCTGTCTGTGTTACTATGATGGTGGCTCAGGGAGGCCTCCTGGTGTGAGTGGTGTTTGAACCAGGCAGTAAGGAGGGGCTGGTCTCTATTAGTGGGCAAGATGGGGAAAAGAGTTCCAGCAGAAGGAACAGCATGTGCAAAAATATGGAGGCCTGGAGATCTGCTCAAGGCCAGGCAGCCCCCTGGGAGGGCTGGGGCCAGGGTGGGTGGGGATGGGGTGGGAAGCAGGAGGTTCCCCACCCGCACTATAAGGTGCCCAGACAGGGCTGTGGCCAGTGCTCAGCCACACTCCCAATCATTGCGTACACTATTCCTTCTGCCAGAATGCTGCCCGGCCTTGCCCAGGCCCTCCACCCTGTCCAGACGACACGAAAATGCACCCTCACTCACCAAGGTTTTCCTCACCACCGCCAAGATGTGGGAGCGGGAGCAAAGCCATGCTCGGACCTGCTCCAAACACGCGAGCCGAGAAGGCCAGCTGGAGAGGATTCCCTGGGGGGGCGACTCCACAGCTGGGATTGGAGACAGGGAGGGGCACCGGGGGTGAAAACCTTCCGGTCAGCCCAGGCAAGCCTGAGGTCCAGCCCCACTCTGCCTTTCTCTGCCCTTCTCTGAGCCCACTCATCTCTAACAGAGCCGGTCAGGGCCCCGCAGGATTTTTCTCAGTATTAGAGAGACCGGCCGGAGCTCTGCAGAGACAAACGTCCACAGCGGGGTTTCCAGGGGCTCACTCCCCACAGAGCTCCTTAGGGTGCTTACTGCAGGGTTTCCTGTGCGAGGTGCTCCACGGGCACTAGCCCAGTCCTCATCACAGCCCATTTTACAGACGGGTGCGCTGCTGGGAGAAGAGGCCTGCCCGGTCACAGCCGGCAGGAGAACAGCATTCCGGCCCTGGATGGGGTGGCTGAGCAGGAGGGTGCCAAGGCTGCTCCCCAGGCAGGGCGGGACCCACACCGTCTGTGGGAACCATCACCCAGGCCTGGAGAAGAAACATCGATACCCCCCTGGGCGCCCAATTAATCAAGGAGGAGGAGGCTGTTGCAAGGGCCCCGGTTTTGAAATTTGACTGTGACAGCCACCCTGGTGAACTTGCCTCACTCACAGGCCAGACCCACCTTCCCCGGAGCCTCCGCCCACCAGGAAAGCCGCGGCCCCTCTGCGCCCCGGCAGCGTCCCGGCCTACTTCCTAACCCCCTGGGCCTCCCTAGTCTGTGAAATGGGGAGGTAAGTCTTCCCTTTGGGGGTGTTATGGGTTGAATTGTGTCCCCTGAAATTCATATGTTCAAGTCCTGACCCCTAGGACCTCAGAATGGGACCTGACTTGGAGACGGGGCCTTTCCAGGGGTGATCCAGGGAGATGAGGTCACAGGGCGACCCTCATCCGATTGGCGTCCGCATGAGAAGGGGAAGTTTGGACCCAGGTCCACAGGGAGAAGGCCGTGTGAACACGCGGACGGCCGGAAGGGCGGCCTGGAACAGACTCTCCCCTGTGGCCTCCGAGGAGCCCACCCTGCCGACCTTGATCTCGGGCTTCCGGCCTCCAGCGCCCTGAGAAGAGACGGCGGCCCGGGCACCCAGTCTGTGGCATTGGGTATGGCAGCCCGAGGGGACTAACACAGGGAGGTAGTTAAGATCCTTTAGATTAATGTGTGTGAAATGCCCAGCCCAAAGTCTGGCAGACGTGGGCCTCCAATGAGTGTGGGCGGTTACATTAATATTAAAAAGTACATCACACTTTCGACAAAACAGAAAACAACTGCCAAGACCCCGCACTGGGAGCTGGGGAAGAGCAGTGCTGATGGCTCACCTCTGAGCCCTTGGCGGGGAGGGAGTGCTGTGTAGCCTAATGGTCAGGAGCACAGACAATGGCTGAGGGCCCTTAGGTGACTTACTTAACCCCTCTGTGCCTCAGTTTCCCCATCAGCCAATAGCACCTACCCAGGGGGCTGTGAGGATTACCTAGGGCAGGGCTCAGCAAACTCATTCTGGAAAGGGCCAGAGAGTAAATATTTTCTTCTTGGAAGGCCCCCCTTGACTGTTGTAACCTCTGAACCCTGCAGGTGCATTTGAAGGGCCAAGACAATATGGAAAGGAGTGGGCGTGGCCGTATTCCGATAAAACTTTATTCATGGACACGGAAAGTTGAATTTCATATAATTTTCATGTGCCGTGAAATATTAGCCCTCTTTAGATCTTTTTTCAACCCTTTTAGAATGTAAAAACCATTCTTAGTTTGAAGTCCTTACAGAAGCAGGCGGCTGGCCAGATTCGGCCGGTGGCTGTTGTTTGCAGGCCCTGCCCTAGGCGAGGGGACCTCTTGGCAGCCGGGAGGCACCGGCAGGATCTGCTCTGTCACTGTGGGGCTTGGCACAGGGCTCGGGCTCAAGAAACACTTTTGAAATCCACTGGCTCCGTCCAGGAGGGCGGCTGCCTCAGTGACCTCCACCCTCACGCCTCCAACGGGAGGTTCCCAAGCACCTCCTGGGCGCCACCCCGTGTGAGCACGTCATCACGTTCTCTCTCTCGAGCTGCACCATGGCCCTGTGAAGGAGGTCCCACTTGGACAGCTCCCATTCTACAGACGAGCAGAGAGAGCTAGTCACTCAGCACCACCCTGCTTGACCTGGCACCACAACCACCTCTGTGAACCCAAGCCGGCAAAGCCATGCAGAGGCTGCGTGGTGGATGGAGGACGTGGTCAGAGGAGCGTCAAAGAAGAGGTGACGGTCCAGACGAAGGGAGAGGCAGGGATCAGGGAAGGGCATTCCCAGCAGAGGGAACGGCTTATGCAAGGGCCGGGAGGTGGAAGGGGATGTGGCACAGTTGGGGCGGCTGGAAGGTGGGGTTAGTGGCAAGAAACGACACTGAGTCATAGGAAAAGTCTACACTGGGCGTGAAGGACTTTCTCTGAGGGCAGCGGGAGCCGCCGACAGGCTATAAGCAAGGGAGGGACCGATCTGATTTAGGTTTGAAAAACTCCCTCTATTGGCGGTGTAGACAGTGCTCTTTGATAGAAATCGAATGCCAGCCTCATAAGTAACTAAATTTTCTCGTAGTCATGTTATAAAAAGAAAAAAGAAATCGGTGCAATTTATCTTAATAATATATTTTATTTAACTTAATGTGCCCAAAATATTATTTCAACGTGTCCTTAATAAAAACATCATTGAGCTATTTTACATTGTTTTTCTCCTACTAGGTCTCCAAAATCGGGTGCGTGTTTCACACTTACAGCCCATCTCACTTCCAACTGGCTGCACTTCAAGTGCTCAGCAGCCACACGAGGCTGGTGGCCGCTGTACTGGACAGTGCAGGTGTGGACGACGGGCTGCGGGGGCCGGAGTGGAGGCAGGGAGGCTGGGGGAGGCCACCGTCCAGGCGACAGTTGTGGCGGGCTCCCTCTCAGGGCTGCCCCAGACTCCAGCCCGGGCAGGGGACCGGGAGGAACTCAGAATGAAGGATTTCATCTCGCACAGCAGGTGGCACTGGGTCCGGGCTCTGTCCAGTGTCCAGCGGCAGGTCGTATGAAGAGCAGCAGAGCTGCCCCAGTCAGCGTCAGCCCAGACAGCTGGTGTCCCCAGCCTGCCGGGTCAGCCTCTCGGCCCCTGGCCACCCCCCACTCCAGACTAATGTGAGGCTTCCTGTCCCAGCTGGAGGGTGACCCCAGACCTGACCCGGCCACCCTGGCGGATGAGCCCGGAAGGAAGGCCTCCTCCTTGATGTGCTCCACACCAGGCGTCTGGCGGGGGTTCCCCGGGGACTCCCTCTGGAAGCACTTCACACGCTGGTGGGCGCTCAGCCAGGGTGGCCCCCAGCAGCTGCAGGAGGGCCAGCAGCCAGCACTTGGGGCCCCTGAGGGGCTCCCCACAGCACCTGGGGCTGGGGGTATGCAAGGGTTGCCCCCACGAGTTAGCCAGGCCTCTTAGAGAACATGCAAGCAGGCTAGCAGGCCAGCTTCCTCCCAGCCCAGGCTCTGCCCCAGGGCTCAGGCCAGCAGAGAACAGGGGCAGGCGCACACCCTAGCTGTGTGGCCGGGTGTGGCGCTCTGCCTCCCCTGAGCCTCTGGTTGCTCCTCCGTGCAATGGGGCACTGTGACGCCTGTCTCAGAGCAGGGAGAGAATTCAGTGAGCTCACGTGTGTGCATGTGGGTCCCCGCGAGAGAGCTATCTGCAGCCACGTCAGGAAAGCTTCGGGTCCGGCCCCTCATTCCTGCTGTGCAGCCTCCTGTTCCCTGAGCTGATCTCTGCTCCCAGGACGGTAGGTCTCCCTGCTCTGGGAGCTGACTCACTCATGCACCTCGTTCATCCGCCTTCAGGACGAGTACTCAGGGCCCTCCAACTCGCCCTCAGTGCCTCGCCTTGGGGTGTCCCCCTCTCTCCTTCCTTCCCCCCCGACACTAGTATTTATCGAGCACCTCCTATGTGCTAGGTGCTATGGTAAGCGCTGAGGATTTAGCTGGGAAGGCAAGAGAAAAAGCCCCGCCCTCCTGGAGTTGACAGTCTGGGGGCAGACACTAACAGCTTACATGGATAGTAAATGCAAAATTGTGACTCTTCAGTCCTTTGGAGAGATACCTGGCTGGCATTAAGAGGGCAAATAGCAGAGGGATGAGGGCCAGGAAGTGGCTACTGAGAGGTAAAAGAAGTGTGGGGAGGCAGCTGGGATGGAAAGTGTGGGCAGCAAGTGCAAATGTCCTGGGGCAGGAGCCCCACTGCTGGGCCACTGTGAGAGGAGGCTGGTGACAAGGGCAGGGCCAACGTGCAGGCAGGCCTCCTGGGGGCAGGCTGGGGTTGTTGGTCTTCTCAATCAAGAGCAGCGGGAGCCCGTGGAAGGGGACTAAGCAGGGGGTGATGTGCTCTGATCTGAAAGATCAGCCTGGCGCCTGGGAGAGTGTTTGGAGGAAGCAAGTCTGAGGCCATCAGCGTGGACAGGGCTGGAGGGCAGACAAGGGGAGAAGTGGGTGGACTCAGCACGCTGGAGGCAAGAACCGCCAGGCCTTCTGCTAGGTTGGCCATGAGCACGGGTGTGCGCGGGGTGGGGTCGCCGACGCCCCCCTCGAGGACTCCTGCATGTGGACGCCGCTCTCCCAGGGGGCTCCGCTGCCTGTGCCACCCGCCAGCCCTGATGGTGGGACTGGAGGAGGCCGTTCACATGCCCAGCCCGGGAGCCCTGCCCGCAGGCGGTGCTCCTCCTTCTGGCCTGAGTCACAGGGCTCCCGGGAGTCTGGCCTTTGTCCAGTTCCGGGGAGGAGCGAGAGGGAGCCCACTGTGGCCAAGGCCTTCAACATCCCCTCCAGTACCGCTGACTCAGGCATAATGGCGGCGTTGACCTTTCCACGCGCCTGACTCCTGTATCTGCTCTTGGAGAGTTAAGTTGGGGGAGAACGGGGAGCATCATTTGCTTGGTCCCCGCACAGGTGCGTGCTGGCGGGGACGAGCTGAAGTCTAGGTCCGGACCTGGGCGGCGGTGGCTGCAGGGACAGCAGGGTGGCAGGATGGGTTTATTCTCCAGGACTTGCTCTCCCACCTCAAGTTCCAGAATTCATGCCACACACTGGGATGCGCTTGGCTAGAAGCTAGTAGAGACCTGTTGCATCCTGGTGTGTCCGCGCCCTGCCTTCCCCACTGTCCTCACCCCCCGACCCAGGAGTTTTGCTTCCAAGGTCAAGTATATCACTTTGTTCCATCTCCATTCCTCTATCCTGAGCCGTCTGTTGCCAATCCGGCCCCTTTGGGAAAAGAAAGCGGAGGAGAATTGGATCCACCACCCACTGGAGAGGTGGTTGCTCAACCCACATGAGCAGCGTTTGACTGGGGGATGGGGGTGTGGGCTCCCGCCAAGCCTTCAGAGGACCCCGCTCCAGCTGGGCTCCCAGCACGGGTAGACGGGCTGGAAGTTTAGGGAAAGGGTAGGAGCCCTGTGGGCCTCTCCTCCTGTGACTATGTTGCCAGGGCCCCGCTTCACCCTCTGAGCCTCATTTTCCCCAGCTGTAATGGGGAGAAGGGCCCCACCTGCCTGCCCGGTGGGGACTCTGCAGAGCCCGACTAGCTCAGCCTTCAGGTTGCGGGTCCTGGGTTTACACGCAGGAGCTCTCTGGCTAAAGACCAGGGTGGGCATGGCGGGACGTAGGGATGAAGCAAGGGGGACTGGGGACAGGATGAGGGGCAGTGGTGGGCTCTGGGCCGGCACCTGCTCCTGTTCTGTGTTGGGACTCTGATGGAAGAGGGGCCACTGTGCTGCAACGGTGCTCATAGCCAAGATCTGGACAGAGGTGTTGGGGACAGGAGGGTGGCATGCCACGCCGGGAGATATTTAGGCCATTGCCGAGCAGAAATGAGAGCGCATTATAAATTTCCTGAGTGGAGGGCAGCCCTTAATCCCAGTAAGATGGGCAGTAAGAGAGAGATTCCTCTCGAGGGCCCCATAATCCCCTTAACCAGCTTCCCACTGACCTACCAGACGTGAGGGGTCACGACATGGGCCTCAGGGGCCATTGCAGGGCTCCCCCTTCCCCCAAGTGCTGTCACAGTGACTGAAACCCCACCGCTGGGGTTATATTGATTTGATCCTATAACACTCCTGGATTTTCCAGTGTTAAGCACTCATGAGATGCTGCCAGCAGCTAACACTTATTAAGGGTGTCCTGTGTAGCAGGCTTTGTTCTGAGCATTTTTTGGTTTTTTTTTTCAGTCTCTTATTGATGCAGGAAATAAATCCTCTTAACCCATTTACAGACTAGGAAACAGCAGCTCAGAGAGGTTAGGTAACTTGCCCGAGGTCACCCAGCTCATGGGTGGCAGAAGCGGGATGGAACACTGCCTATGTGCTGATGGGGTGGGGAGCACCCTGATTCATTTTTAGAGCCCCCACCCCTAATCCTGGTGGGAGCAGCAGGCCCCTGAAAGCAGGCTGAATCAGACAAATTAGCCAGACAGATTAGCCAGGCAGCTGAGATGGAGGGAAAGGGAGGCTGCTCCTGGGGTCCCACTCCTAGGACCTGCCATGAGGAGCTGTGTGCCCTTGGGCAAGTTACCTCACCTCGCCAGCCTCAGTGTCCTCCTCTATCAAATGGGATACTAAGATATGTGTTTGGGAGGCTGCCCTCCCTAGAGAGCCCACCTCTATGTTGACAGCCCCTCCCTGTGAATTAGAAAAAGGCACTTCCTCCGAGCAGACGCAGCCCCTTGGGCTCATGGACTTGACTCCTGGCTTGGCCCTCAAAAGAGGCCAGAAGGATTGCATTCCCTCCCTTCCCCAGCCGCTGAACTGAGGCCAGACCACATGACTAATTCTGGTCAATGGGTTTGTGAGCAGGGTAGGGCTCAGAGTGTGACCAGGATCAGGGCTCAGTATGTGATCAGGATCAGGACTCAGTGTGTAATTGAGATCAGGGCTTAGCCTGTGATGACGATCAAGGGTCAGTGTGTGACTAAGGTCAGGGCTCAGCACATGACCAGAATCTGGGCTCATTATGTGACCAATATCAGGATTCAGTGTATAATGGGATCAAAGTCAGTGTGTGACCAAGGTCAGGGCTCAGCAAGTGACAGACCAGGGCCCTCTCTGAAGTTAGGTATCTCGGTGTGATCATCTCCAGCTGGCGGTTGGACTGGAAGCCAGAGCTTCACCCCCACAGGTGCGTCCTGCCTGAGACCCAGAGGAGCAGGGTCAGCCCCGCTTTGGGTGTTGTCTTCGCCCATGTGTTTAACCTCCTGCTGGCAGGGCTCTGCACACGGGGCTCTGCAACACAAGTCCTGCTCAAAGTCTGAGCCCTCTCCGTTAGCCATCTTGCCCGTGGACCTGCCCCTGACCCAGCCCGCCCTGCAAATTCGCTAGGCTGCCTCCCCCATCCTAGCCCTCGTGTGCACACCTGGGCCAGGACGTGGGCACAGCTGGAGAGATTGACTGGGGAACCAGGGAGCACACGCATGTGTGCATACATGTACCTGTGCGCTCACACCAGCTTCGGCAGGGAGACCAGAGGCCACAGTGGGGCGTGGTGGGGGTGGGGCAGCAGACCTCGGCCGAGGTGTGACTTCAGCTTGGTGCTGGGGAGTGGGGTCAGGAGAGGGTGTGGGGCATCCTGCGGCCCACGGTGGGCATGACTACTGCCACCTGGTGTGACTTCCAGCAGGCCTTTTCCCCTCTCGGAGCGAGATGAAGATAAAGATGAGATGAAGATAACGGCCCCCCAGGGGTCTCATGTGGATGACACGAGATCGGCGTGTGCATGGTGTCCACACTGTCTGTATCCTGACCCCACGTCCCTGCTGCCTCACCTCCTCCCAGAAGGCCACACTGGAGGCTTCCACATTCCGTCCCTGAGCCTCCATGAGCGGCTCGTCTGTGTGGGCCCTGTGTCGGTGTGTGTGGAGGGAGACACTCCAGGTGTGGGCCCTCACTGGGGGAGCTCATGGGCCCTAGGAGAGACAGGTGTGAACCTGGTTGATGACCATCCAACAAGTCAACATTGTAAAGGAGGTGAGGATAAGGTGCTGTGGGAGCTTGGGACACAGGGGCTGCATTTGCTCTGAGAGGCCCCGAGAGGGAGAAAGCTTCCCAGAGAAGATGGCAGCCAAGCTGTGTCTTGAAGGGTGAGTAAGAGCTCACTGGGGGAAAGGCATGCGAGGCAGAGCAAACTGTTGCTGCAAAGACACGGTGTAAAAGTACTGGTGTGTAACATGGGGTGGAGATCAGGAAGAGGCGTACCAGGTAGGCAGCCTGCCCCACCCTGGGCTAACTCCAGCCTGAAGGGGAAGGGTCTGAGTCCCTGCTGCAGGTGGCCGACTTGAACACATGTCCCTGAGGAGACTCACTCTCTCATTCTGCAGGGAGCAAGCTGAGCCCAGGGAGGGTGCCCACTCACCCTGCATCACACAGAAGAGGAAGCTCAGCTGGGGAGATGGAAAAAGGCAGCGTTCTGATCTGGCTTCACCACTATGGGCGCAGCCTGATGGAGGCAACTCTTTCGATGCGGGGGTCCAGCCCCACAGCCCTCTAGATTCTCCCAGCCTTCACCCTCTTGGATATCACGGTGATGTCACTAGGGTGTTGAAGGTTTCTGGGACGCTCCCAGGAACACTTCTATTTTACGTGTGGAGTAGGTACTCGGAGGCCCAGACGTCCGGCCTGGTCCTTGGGGGGATTTCCTGAGACCCGTGGGTCCCAGTGCCTGTGCACTCGCCGTAAACTAGAGAATGGCCCCGCCCTCTGCCCTCCCTGGTGAGGCTTGCCTGGCAGAGCAGAGGTGAGAAGTGAAGGCAAAGAGCACCCTGAGGTCTGTGAACCGTGGTAAGGTCCGTAACGAACATTTCAGCGACACTGAAAGCATCACCTCCAGCTCCAGACTCTGCCTCTCCCGGCTCGTCCGCTGTTCTGGTTGTAAAGGATGCTGTGCCCTTCGTCACACCTTGACGAGGGGGGAGACACCCCTCCCTGCCCTCTCTTGTCTGTGTCCCCCCTTCTCTGCTGCTGAGTGTTCGGGAGCTTTTAATTCAAAAGGTGATCACACAGAATGTTTGCTAAAAATAACCTGTCAAACGTTCCCAGGCATGGTGTGCTATTGTGGCTCTTAAATACTTATTAAAAATGAGAGCATACTCCAAATAGATTTTTGTAGAGTATGAATTCTTTTTTTAAATCCGGTTTTCAGTCTGCAAAATGTCCTGAAAGACCCAGGTCCCAGGGCTCTTGTCTGGGTGGCCTGATCTTTCTTCCACCTCCATCTCAGAGTGGGCTCTGGGGTCAGCCAGAGCTGGGTTCCAATCCCTGGGCCTCACCTTGGGAGCTGAGCGAGGGCTCTTGCTGTCGTGGGTCAGGCCCCCGGGGCAGTGGTGGCGTCCTGTCCCTCACTAACCCTCTGAGCCCGTGTGGAAGCTACGATTCCGCCCATTCTATAGAGGGGAAATGGAGGCTCAGGGTGGTCCCGGCTGATGCCCAGAGCGGTGTCTGAGCAGCAGGCTGGCCGACCCCCAGTGTCCACACTCCCCCTCCTCCTGCTCTCTGCCCCAGCAAATGTCCCTGCCACGCGAGCGTGCCTCCACCTTGGACCATGCTGGACTTCTGCCTGCACTGCTCACACTCCCAGCCAAGGGAGGGCTGCAGGCACAGCCCTACCCAGCTGCAAGGCCCCTCGGGGGAGGGGACAAAGGGGTGTGGGGGCCATCTAGGGCCGGGAGTCTTCCTCTGCCTCTCTCTCAAATTCCTTGTGTGGGCCTCAGTCTCCTGGCCCCCAGGGTGCTGAGGCCTCCTTGGCTTGGAGACCTGGGAGCTTGTTCTCTGCTGGGCTGTTGTAAGATGAGGAGCCATGGCTGGTCCTCGAGGTCCCCTAGGCCCAGAGGTCGGAGCTGGAGCCTCCCTCCCAAGGGTGGATGGGACGGGTGGGGTGGGGTGAGGGGCAGGGGGTGGGCGGCCACTGGCGGGGGCCTTGGTGTTCTCATCTGTGAGTCAGCGGCGATGGGAACATTAATTTATTGGAGTGGCTGGCGCGGCAGAGGCCTCAGAAGACAAGGAGGCTTTGCCAAGGCCGGGCCCAGGGCGCCGGGGCGGGCGTGGGGGAGCACCTGGGTGAAGTCCGCAGGGTAGGCTGAGTGCCAGGCCCTGTGTCCAGTGCTGGCACGAGAGGGCGCCGCCCCATGGGCCAGCTCTCAGTCTGATGCGAGAGGCAGGGGAGGGAGGGTGACTCCACGTGATGGGGCTCTGTGGGCGGGTGGCAGGATTCACAGCAGCCCGCATGGGCCCTGAGGGAGCTGGAGTCTCCCGCCGGAAGGGGCAGAAGACGCAGTGTGGTCCAAGGCGCGGAGGAGTGGAGGGCCAGGGGGAGCCGAAAAGGCAGCGTGGCAGATCCCCCCGGAGCCTCCACGGGAACCAGCCCTGCTGGCCCCTCGATCTGGGGCTCCCAACCTCCAGAACTGCGAGGGAGTAAATGTGTGCTGTTTAAGCCACTAAATTTGTGGTAATTTGGCCCAGCAGCCACAGGAGACTAGGACAGGGTTTTCTGGGGCCAGAGGCCAGCCGAGGCCCCAGGCTGATGCTGGCTGGAGCCCTGCCCAGGTGCCGTCATGGACGGGGTGGGTCAGGCCAATCCCAGGACCCCCGGTGGCAGTCACTAGGACCTCTTAGCTGGCCCCCACCCACAGGCATGGCCCATCGAGACGGGGGGGGCTTGGGCTCAGGCTGGCACAGGGCTGGGACCCCCCAGGCTGCACCCAGGCCCTATTGGAGGCAGATTGTCGGTGGCACCCCCAGCCCCACACGTGGTATTGGGGTCCCTACAGGTATGGCAGGGCTGCGGGGGCGGAGGGGGGCACGAGGAGTAGGTAGAGTCTGCTGGCCAGTCTCTAGGATACTTTAGGATCTCCCTAGAAACATCTGGAGCTAGAAGAGGGCTGCCCTGGGGCCTGGAGAGTCACTTGGAAGGCACTTTCTGTGGACGCCCCCTTACCACGGCCTCCCAGTTAGGGAGCCCTTGGCTTGGCTGGAGGCAATGCTGGGTGCGTCACAAATTGCAGAAATAGTATTTTTGGTTAATCCTTTCAAAATCCTGTGGGGTATTGTTATCCCTGTTTTTCAGATAAGGACTTTGTTAATAGGTTTTTTTATTGAGGTGAAATTCACATAACATAAAGTTACCACGTTAAAGCGAGCAATTCAGGGGCACTTGGGGCGATCACAATGTTGTGCAACCACAACCTCTCTCTAGTTCCAGAACATTTCCGTCACCCTGAAAGGAAACCCTGTACCCATTAAGCGGTCACCCTCATTCCCTCCCCTCACCCCTGGCAGCCACTAATCTGCTTTCTGTCTCTGTGGATTTGCCTTTTCTGGACATTTCATAGAAATGGAATCACACACTACATGCCTTTTGGGGTCTGGCTTCTTTTGCTTAACGTAATGTTTTCCAGGGTCGTCCAAGTCGTAGCATGTGTCAGACCTTCATTCCCTCTTAGGGGTGAGTAATATTCCATCCTATGGCTGTTTGTCCTCTTATCTGTTGATGGATGTTTGGGCTGTTTCCGCCTTTTGGCGGCTGCGACTAGCTGGGTAGACGGACTAAAGCAGAGAGGGGAAGGCCCTGCCAGAGCCCAGAGCCATTTGGGCTGGAGCCGGGTCTGAACTCCTCTTTGTGGGGTCCCGGCTGTGCTCTCTCCCACACCCCTCACTGCTCCAGGCCTGCCCTCCCCTTGGGACTGGGTCCTTGACTTGGTGACTTCTGGCTCCCCCACCCGCCCCCGGGTGAGCCCTGCCTCTGAGCATCAGGCTGGGCTGGGGAGGGGTCAGCCAGAGACCATGTGAGTTCCCTCCAGGCTGCATGAGCCCAGGAGACATTCTGCAGGCTACCTTCCTGCCTGAGGTTCCAGAATTGGCAAGTCCTACAATTCCAAGGTCTCAGAACCCTTGGGTGTGAAGATTCTCAAACACTAAGCTTCTGAGGTTCCAGGAGGTGCAGAGTTCTGAGCCAGTTACATGTCCCCACCCCCATGCCCACCCACGGCAGACATCACTAATTGAGATCTGCCTTAGCATCCCTGCAAGGGCCTGGGGCAGCTACCACCAGCAGCTCAAGGTGAGACCTGTTGGCCTCCTCCTCGTGCAAACTGTCCATCCCCAGCCGACCCCTCCCTCCCTCTGGCTTCCCACCTTGGACCCCTCTTCACATCCATAGGCCCTTCCCTGCCCTCTCTCCCATCCCTGGTGGCCTGCTCTCTCCTGCCACCCCCATCCTGTGCCCTGCCACACTGAGGCAGGGCCCGTGGACAGCCAGGAAGGGCCCCATAGGGAGGATCTCATAGGGAGGACCCTGGCAGGGAGGCCCCAGAGGGAGGGCCCCCAAGGGAGTGTCCCGCTGAGAGGGCCCACAGGGTCTCAGAGTGGGGAGAGGTGGTGGGGATGGGGGCTTTCCAGAAGGGTGGGGGAGACTGCCCAGGGTGCCCGGGCTTCTTGGCCAGCAGCAGAGAAACTGGCTAGAGGATAGCAGCCCCCATGGGCCTTCCCTGGGCCAGTTGCCTGGTTCCAGGAAGACCCCGGACAGGCAGGAGGTGACACGGCCCCCTGTGCTCCAGTCCCTCCCGTCCCTGCCCACCTCGTCCTCCAGTTGTCAACGCCCCGGGTCAGTCCTCTGGAAGGGGGATGGACTGAGGGGCGAGGGTGAACACGGGGCGGCCAAGGAGGAGCTCTGGGCCCACCAGGGCCGTCCCCATGGTGACGGGGAGCCCATCTGCAGGCTGGGCAGCAGCAGGGTGGTTTCCGGGCAGCCAAGGATGGGATCACATGTGTTGGTAAATGCTTCTCGTCCTCCTTCATCTGGAAAAGGGGGCCTTGGAACTGGAACTGTCTGCCCTGGGTTCTCAAACTGGGCTCTGGGTGCCCTGGGCTCCCTGGGGGAGGAGACGCTCAGCCTGTCCTGCTCCATCAGGGGGTCTGTGCTGCTCGTGTTGGAAGACAGGTGCTGGGTCTGCTCCGCGTGACCCCTTCCCTGTCCTCCCGCCACAGCCTGGGAGCAGGGAGTCCTCCGTGGGAAAGGACGTGCTCTGGGCCTGGAAATAGCCAAATGTGGACAGAAATAACTCTGGCCTCAAGAAACCACATGGAAAATTCAGTGGGGAACATTAGCGCTCGCCCGGCACTTCCCACAGCCACCATCTCGTCCGGGATGCCGAGCCTGTATCCTCACTTTGTGGATGGGGAACCGAGGTCCAGAGAGGGGGCGGGACTGCTGAGGCCCTTCTGCCGTTAGCCAGGCCTTGAGCCCTGTGCTTGCCACAGCATGGCCTCTCCATACCTCTGAGCCTCTGCCCCACAGTGACGCTGCTGGAGATGCTTCCAGAGAGGCAAATTCCTACTTATCCTTCAAAACCCTCTCAGTAACACTTCCTCTGGAAAGCCTTCCTGTGCCCCTGCAGGTGGCTGAGCCCTAGGGTGGGCCTCTGCCAGGACCTGGCACACTGGATTAGGGCAGTAGGCTCCTCGAGACAGGAGCGTGCCTCGTTCATTGCTGCATCCTCCAATTCTATGCCAAGGAGCATGGTAGGTCCTCAGCAAATGCTTGTTGAATGACTGATCAATGGACTGGTCTCCCCTGCATTTTCATTACAACACCCTGAGAAGTTAGCATTAGTATGGCCATTTTACTGATGAGGCTCAGAGAGGTGAACTCACCTGCCTGAAGGTCACACAGCAACTAAGAGCTGGACCTGGGATTTGATCCCAGCCCTGCAAGCAGGGATCTTTCTGGAAAGCCCACTGTGGGCCTGGCCCCAGGGTGGGACTGGGGAGTGGGCAGTGCCTCTGACTGCCCAGACTGTCCATTCCCTTCTTCCCCTACACCCCATGGCCTGGCTGTCCTTTGGGCTGTCTCAGCTGTGGCATGTGAACCCCCTTCCTCATGCCCAGCACTCCCACCGTGGGGTGTGGCATGGTCTCCGGGGGCCCCTCCCAAGCCGGGGGGGGACATGCTCTCCCGGAGCACTGCAGCCCCGCTCAGTAGGGATCCTCCAAGGTGCCACGGCAGCCACCAGGGGCACCCAGAAAGGTCTATTTTCACAGGAAGGCAAGGGCTTGGTGCAACCAGGCTGGAAGTCTGCCTGTGGGGGGACCCACATGGCTGTCTCGGGGTTCCAGGAACATTTGTGAACCATGTGCCTCCCTCTCTCGGCTCCCTCAGGCCGGCCCCCCACTTCTCGTCCCCTTTCAGGGGGTCCTTGGCAAGCACTGAGGTCTGAGGTTACCCCTATGAGAGGCTTGAGGGGGACAGAGACCAGAGAGCAGGGAAGAAGGGAGTGGAAGGAAGGTTCTAGAGCCATCACAGTGAAGGAGAATGCAAGAAAGGATTTCAAGATTCCAGTTTAAAGAATGAAGGTTCTAGGATTCTAGCGTTTCCGTGTCTGCGGCCGCCTAGAGAATGAGAGGAACTCCGGGAAGGGGTGAGAGGCGGTGGACGGGACGGCAGGGAGAGAATAAGCTGGAAGGGGAAGCGCACCCCCAAGGGAGGAATGAGCCCTGGCCCTTGCTCTGGGAGGGGCCCACTGAGAGGGTCCCAGGGCTCAGTAGCCCCACTGCCTGCTCCCTGGGGCCTGTGACTCGAGCTTCCTGGGGAGCCCGGTGGGAAATGTCTGGGGAGAGGCCCGTCCCACCTGGCCTCTCCAGGAATCCAGGCCTGGGCAGAGCTGGGCTGGAGTGGGCCTTGTGCCCACCCAACCCCCTGCCCCGGCCAGGCTGCCCTCCTCAGCTGAGCTGGCGGGAGGGCTGCCACCTGCCCCGATGCCCGCTGCGTGCACAGGTGACGGGCAGATGGAGACATGGGCAGTGTCACAGCCCAGCTGTCTGGCCAGGGTCTACTGGACACTGTCTCCCTCTGTGTCCGGTACAGACAGGGCCCGTCCCCTCTGCCTGACTAGAGAGGCCAGGGACCACCAGGTGACTCATACCCAATCCAGTCCCTCCCTGGCATCTGTCTGTCCATCTGTCTGTGTCCTGCCTCCTCGCCGCCCGGCTGGGGGCAGGTGCCAGTGCTGCGGCTGGAAATGCACGGTGCAGCTTGTCAGGACATCCCAGCCCTCGGGCACGTTTCTCTCTTCTGCCCACACAGCCGGCTCGGCTGCCAGGCTCGGTGACTCAGGGCAGCTGTCCGACCCCTTCTGGGCTCACGAGATGGTAAATGAGGTTCTTAACCTGGGGATGACATACAGCCTTGGGGGGCTCTCAGCTCCCCTAAATCACCTGTAAAATGCAGCCTGTGTAGCTGGAAGGAGGAGGCAGCGCCTAGCTGCCCACAGAGCCCACCAGCCCCGTGTGTTGTGGAGATGCCAGCCTTGTTCCACAGCCCATGAGGAGGCGCCCTTCCCCTCTGTGGCTCCCTGGCCTGGCCTCCCCCTGGCAGGTGGGGAGGTAGAGGCCTGGGGCAAGGGGCCGCCTCGAAGGTGGTGGAGTCAGAGGGGCTGAGGCCCCTGACTCGGGGTCTCTCTTCTCCCAGGCGGGTCAGAAAGCTGCAGCCCCTCTGAGTAGCCTTCCGGGACTGCCGGCTCTGGGGCTGCCGCTCCCACAGTCAGGTGGCAGAGGGGATCCTGACAGGGTGCTGGCTGGCGGTGGACACCCGAGTTGCCTCTCCCAGGCCAGCAGCGCCACCTGGTGGCCACAGGCCCCCCAGATGCCTCGTCGCACTGGCGTTCCCAGTGGATCAGCTGGAGGGGCTCCCTAGAGAGACCCTGGGAATCCTGCTCCTGCGCCCGAGCCCAGAGTGTGCCCCTGAGCTCTGCGCCCCACCACCCCCTCCGCCGTGTGCAAGTTCCAGGGGAAGCTCAGAGACAGGGCTCAAGCCGGAAGGAGGAGCGAGAACGGAGGGGTCTCAGTCATTGTGACCAGTGTGTCGGGGGACAGACGTTCTGTCGGCGGAACCCTCAGGTGACACTCCGCACAGGGAAGGCAAAGGACGCTGCCGAATGAATGAAGGAAAAGGAAGGAATGTGCTGGGCCTTCCTGGGGGAGCCCTGTTTCCTTCAGTAACTCAGTTCAGTCACAATTAGGAAGTGCTGAGGGCCGTGGAAGACACACACGTACACACATGCACGCATATACATGGACACACCACGCACACACACACGTGCACACATACACAGGTGGCACATGTACACGGCGCATACATGGACACAGCACATACAGCACACATGTATACATCACATACACATGTACCCAACACTCGTGTGTACACACAATGCACACACATTTACATACACACAACATATACACATACACCAATATATGCACACACAACACAGACACATATACACACATATACATACACGCTAGTGTTTAACTCTCGTAACCACACCTAAATGTAGGTGTCAGTTATCCCCCCTGACAGAAGAGGAAACGGAGGCTCAGGGAGGACACAGGACTCGCTTGCGGTTGGAGAAGCTGTTGTGGCCAAGGGGCCTGGTGTGGGTCGAACTCTGTCACCCCTGCCTGGGCTCTGTCCCTGGGCCCTGCCTTGGGCTGGGCTGCAGCACCCTCTCTGTGAGCCTCTAGCGTTAGGGTCCCTGGAGCTGCCCCCAGACCCACCCCCATGGCTTTGCTCTGGGGAGGACAGGGTGGAGCGGGGGTTCAGACCGCCGGACCTCACCCCCATGGACTAGAGCTTGACCCTCAGGGCCCCCCCGCAGGCCACTAGGAGGGGCATCCATGGGGGTGGGTGAGTCGGGAGGACCCTCACAGGTCCCAGGACTCCTTCATGAAGGGGATCCCGAGGCCACTGACAGTCTGGACACCCGGGACACACAGGGGGTCCGATGCCCTTCACCTCCCATGGCCCCCAGGGGTGAGGGTCTATGGGTCCTGGGGCCCTGTGACATGCTGGGGACGTGCTGACGCCCTCCTGGGTCCTGACAGTTCAGTGCAGGGCGGGTGACGGCACCCGGCCTGCTCCTCCCACCCCTATTCCATCTGGGACCCCGTTAGGAGCCCCCACTCTGGCGTGTGGAGCCCTAAGAAGGTCTCCCTGGTTTGGGGTGTGACTGGGGACCCCACGCCTTGTGAGCCCGCCTCTCTGGCCAGGACATCCCCTCCCCCAGCGGGAGCCCTGGAAGACCAGGGGCAGCAGGGTGAGGGGGCGGCAGAGCCCGGGGCTGGTTTACGTCCTCACTGTTAACGAGGGTCCAACACCGCAGGCCAGGGACCTGTTTGTTCTAAGCTCCGGATTACAGACAAGGACACCAAGGCCCAGGGAGGGGCAGGGCTGTGGTGAGGTCTCTCGGGGATTGGGACGGCCTCCTGCCCGCCGGGCCCCGCTGCCCCTCCTGTGCGGCGTCTCGAGCGTGGCAAGGCTGTCTCGGTCCTGGCGCACCTGCAGCCCAGGCAGCAGGCTCTCGTTTACAGACGGTGGAGCCGAGGCACCGGGGGTCCAGAGTCAGCAGATCAGCAGATGAGCTGCGCTGGGACCAGTGTGTGTGGTCCCAGTGGGTGGGCTTGTGTCCACTCACGTGCTGGGCCTCAGTTTCTTCATCTGTAAAATGGGGGTGAAACGTCATGGCCCTGCCAGCCTGGAGAGGCTCCAGCATCACTCCATGCATGAAAAGCTCCCGGCACCACAACCTCAAGGAAAGGCCCTGCCGGGAGAGGGCTGGGACCCCGGGGAGGCGGGGGTTAAGGTGAGGATCAGGAGGGAGGGCCTCGAGCACCGCCTCCACCATGAAGCCCTCCTGGATGCCCCTCCTTGGCTGGTCCCACTTGGTGTGATAGAGGGCTCTGGGCTCCCACTGACCCCAGCTGTGCCACTGGCTGCAGATTCCCAGGATGCAGGCCTTCCTGCGGCCTGCAGAGAAGATGCTGCAGTGGGAAGCGCTGAGCATTGACCTGATCTGAAGAACCAGGATGATGGGGGTGGGGGGGGGAGGGGGGGGACAAATGGCACAGAGTCCCTGAGGGGCTCAGCTAGGGGCCAAGGGCCCTGCGGGTGGGGGTGCAGTCCAGAGGGCACAGCTGGGTCATGGGGTCTGTCCAGGGGTCGGGTGGGAAGGAATCCATCAGGCTGGCCCCGGGGTGAGCAGGGCAGAGGAGGCGGAGGGACCTGAGGGGTGGACATTCGGGGCTGGTGCTGAGCGGACTGGCGGGGCCATGGGCCTGCCAGGACTGAGACACAGAACAGAATGGGTCACCCCGAAGGGAGGGTGTGGGAAACGCCGAGAGCAGGCTGGGGGAGGGGCTGCCAGCAGAGGGCAGGGGCCTGGCTGGGAGGTCTGGGAGGCTCCAAGGGGCAGGTGGCCATGTGGGAATGTGGGGGCAACCCAGGAAACAGCAGGGACCCAGGCCTGGCAGCAGGGAGTGTGGGGTGGGGGGCCATTTCCCCAGGCCTTCACTTCCCCTCAACCCCCGCCACCATCCTATACCTGGGTGCACCCCCATTTCCACTGACTGATGGGGCCCCACCTCCCTGGCCCACAGCTTTCCTGGCTCTTTTCAGGGTGTCAGGCAGGTCTGGGTGGCACTGGGTAGCCCTGGACTGGTCCCATCACATCTCCAAGCCTCAGTGTTCTCCTCTGTGAATGGGGACACAGACCCCCTGGGCGTGGGGCAGGCCCCCAGAGGGAGGAGGCTGTGAGGGGTGAGGGGCCCCGGGGGTACCCCTTCACACAGTCGAGGGTTCCCCTCACACCCACCCTGGTCCCCTGTCTGTCCTGGGGGGTGGAGGGAAGTGTGAAAAGGCAGGGGCCGAAGTGTGGGGTCTAAACCAGGGCATCAGCGTGGGACGTCCATCTCCGACAGGGCCCCCACTCTGGCCTCAGTCATCCCGGGCCTCCAGGAAGCGGGGGCAGGCGCCACGGCGACATTTCCTGCTATTAATGGAGCTTAATCTAAACAGGCCCTAATATTTACCTCCAGACGCCTCCGGCCTCCGAGGGCGCCAGACAGCGAGAGTGATGGGCCCAGCCAGCCAACGCCCCTTCACTCCACTTCCCTGGGCTGAGGACGGGGACCGGGCTGGGTGTGAGGCGGGAACTGGGTGCCCAGAGGCCCAGGTTTGAGCCTCCTCCCGGACACCCAGAGCCTCAGTTTCCCCATCTGTGAAATGGGGGTGACAATCCCGACCTCCCAGGCTTTTGGGGAGGTTCAGAGAACAGCACTTTGTAAGCCCACAAGTGTGCCAGAGTCCCTCCTTCTCCCTCTGGTGTCTGCCCACTGACCCATCTCCTCCCTCTCCCTCCAGATTATACCTTTGTTGATATGATAGGATGCTGTGGGCATTCTGGCTGCCCTGCCCATGTCCATGTCCTCTCCCTGGACAGGTGAAGTTGGGACCAGGATGGGGCGAGGACACATCGTTCTGCTGGTCTATGCCCCTACCCCAGGTACCGTGCCCACACCCTGCCCACAAGTCTACCAACTGCACCTCCACCATCCTCCGCCGTTCGGAGTGGGCCAGGCCCAAGGTCGCCAAACGTGTCCCCAGCAGTGTTGGCGAAATCACGAACCCACCAAGACAGCCTTTCCTCACAGGACAGTGAGTGGACCCCCACCTGGCTCAGTGCCCCGGTGACCCCTGCCCGCCAACCAGGGTGCCGAGTCGAGGGCACGAAGGGAATAAACAGATTTAATTCGGGAAGTTCTTGTTAAGGAGATTGTTTCCATCAGATACAAATACACGCGCCATCGCACGTCACTCTGGCTTTCTGAAAACCCGGGCGGGGAGGCCCAGGAGGGGGGGATGCAGAGACCTCACACCCAGCACCCACGGGACAAGGACAGTCCCGGTCTGGCCTCCAGAGGCTCCTGAGCCTCCGTCCTGCTGGAGGAGGCCCGAGAGGAGGGAGCCAGCCGTCAGGAGGAGGGAGCAAGTGTCCGAGAGAGCCGTGAGGGTTCAGACGAGGTCACGTGGGGGGACCCAGGCCCTGGTCCCCTGCCCTTTAGCTGCAAGGCCAAGAAGAGGAGGGGGAGGAGTGGAGAGCGGGGAAACCAAGGCCCATCTAGCGAGGGTTCTGCATGGGGGCAGACCGAGTTCTCAGAGGTGCGAGGGTGGCCCCCAATTCCCACCCTGGCCCCAGAAGACAGGCAGCCACCCTCTCAAGCTGGAGTGGTGGAAGTCTCCCCTGGGCCCCGGGGGTCCTACACCTCTAAGGCTCCTGCCGTCCCTGAGTCCCTGGATGGCGGGATTTCAGACATGGGCACAAGCAGAGGGGGCCCAGGCCCCTTCCTGGACGTGGCTCCCAGTTCTGTCCATGACTCTCCTCTCCATAAATGGTGGGATCAGGGAGACGACGGGTGTGCAGTAGGGCCGGACAGACCTGGCACTCAGGAGGTGCCGAATCAACGTTTCCCAAACCCATGCTCGCTCACCGACCTTAGAGATTCCTCCTAGAGGAAAGGATTGTTCCGGGAAAATTGCGACCCCTCCTCCCCCAAGCAGAGCTGTCAGCTAGTGTCAGCGCCCGCTCTTTAGTGTGAATTACAGTGAGAACCAGGGGGTGCTGACCCTGGAGGAAAGCCTGCAGGTGGTGCTCCTCCGCTGTAGGACTGCCCGGGCGTGGGCTCACCTCCCTGCCTGAAAACCCACCGTGCGTGCCTCTCCCCGGGTCAGCATTCCTCTTGCCATGTGTTTCTCTGCAGGGACAGCCCACCCCCGGCCCCCTCCTTTCCCGAGAGCCAGGCCCCTCCTCTGCCTCCTGCAGCTCGGGGTCCCTGGTGGGCCCCAGCCCCTCTCTGAGCTGGGGTGTGCCCGACACTCGGTCAGGGCCACGGATGTCGCTGATGACCACACCCACTGCTTCCTGAGCATCTGGGCCCAGGGGAGCAGCCCTGGGGCGGGGGGCAGCTCCACCACCACCCTGCTGAGCGAGCCTGGGACTTCCCTGGGCTCCAGGCCCTCCAGCAGGGAGGCTGTGGGCCGATGTCTATCCCCCATCCCAGCTGCCCCACAAGGTCCTGGGGTCAGAGGAGGCAACCCCATGGGGCTCCAGTAGGGGTTGGCAAAAGTGCTGGCCTCACAGTGTCTGGCTACTCACTCTATGACAGTGGCAGGCCCCTTTCCCTCTCTGAGCCTCAGTTTCTTCTTCTGTGATATGGGGATATAAATGGCCTTCCTGCCTCCCATCCAGGCCTCTCTCCGGAGCCCTGAACTTGGGAGACAGGGTGCTTTGCCTGGAGCCACTGAGCATGTAGGACTTTTCTCTGTAGACAAAGGGCAAAGCTGTGTCCCAGATTCCATCTCACCTGCTTCAGCGGTTGTGGCTGAGAGCGAGGGCGGAGCCTGGTGGCTGGAGGTGCCCGGGATGCCCAGAGCCCCTCTCCCCACAGCAGGCCCCCTCTCCCATACAGTAGTTCAGAAAGGGCTCCTGGGAGCTGAGACAGCAGGCACATGGAGGCAAGCCCAGAGTCCAGCTCAGAGGAGGTGATCAGAGGCCCAGGCCAGAGAAACGCTTCCTCCTCGGAAAAGGCGAGGACATGGAAGGAGCCAGGCAAGAGGAGCTGGTTGGTCCAAGCTTGGCTGCTGCCCCCGAGGGGAGAACAAGGGGCTCTGTGTGGGGGGCGAGGTGGCCCTAGGCTGGCAGGCCTGCGTTAAAGTTGCTGTGTCTTTGCTCCTGGTTTTCTCATCCATAGGACAAGGCTGGGAGCCCCGCCGCCCTCCTGGGGCAGCAGGCGGGGTCTTCTGAGACCACTCCTGGAGTGGGGGGCTTGGAAGATCCGAGCGGTCTCCACGGGGCAGCGCAGGGTGTTGAGGAGCTGGGACTGGGTTTTGATTCTGACCCAGCCATCGCCCAGCGGTGGCTCCTGTGTGTGCCACTAACTCCACCTGCACTTGGGATGGGCAGACAACAGCGCTCCTTGTGGGGTTGTTGCAGGTTCAAGTGTCAACCCAGGTATCAAGTTCTTACAACAAAGCACCCATGGGTGGCACACTGTCCTACTGTGCGTGCAACTCATGGAGGCCTCAGGCGGGGTCCCTACAGAGACATGAACCCTCATGTCTGCTCATGTGACATTCACATCCCCTGACATTTCCTTTCTGCCCTTGTTCTCTCTTTGTGGGGAAGGAGGGATGGCAAAGGGGAGGAAAGGAGAGGGGATCCCTCCAGGTTGTCTTTTTAACTCTCTTTGGAATTCCCAGTACCAAAAAATACCTTTGTCCCTGTTTCTGAGAAATCCCTTCTGGGGGCAAACGGCCCAGATGAGAAGCAGCTCCTGGCTACCCCTCTGAGTTCTCCGTGGACACAATATATGCCCTAGGGATGGTGAATAGTCAGCACTCAGACCACCACGTCCCATCTGGAGCCTGTGGCAGACATTGCTAATCAACCACAGCACAGTGGCCTTAGAATCTTTCCCCCTGCGGTTTGCTGAGCAGCCATCACCAATCAATGGATGTGAACCCGATTCGTCACTCGGGCAGAGCAGAGGTCTGCACTGTCTCTGACCTGGCATGCCCAGCCCAGTTCTGACCTTTGGCCCCCTCGCAGAGCCTGCCGACTAGGCCTCAGGCCCATTGGTCAGGGCCTGCGTGAGGGAGCGAGGGCTGGCGCTGAGGATGTGATGGTGGCCTGAGGCCTTGGAGCTCTTGTGCATGCTGCCCACGTTGCCGCTGCTGGGCTCGCGGTCCGCTCCGCGCCGGTGGAAGAGGCCGCGGACCGTGGCCTGGAAGGTGCTGGTGACGAAGCAGTAGACGATGGGGTCCATGCAGCTGTTGAGGCTGCTGAGGGTCACGGCCACGTGGTAGACCACGAGGCTGGCGTGGGGTGGCACGTCGGGCCACAGCGCCACGGCCACCTGGCGGGCGTGGAAGGGCGTGAAGCAGACGAGGAAGATGACGAGCACGGTGAGCAGCAGCTGCATGGCGCGCACGCGGCGCTGGCGGCCCTGGCGCAGCAGGCCTGGCCGTGACAGCGCGCACACGATGCGGCCCGTGAACACGCTGATGACCAGCAGCGGCAGCAGGAACTCCAGCACGGTCAGTGCGAAGATGTGGCAGCAGGGCCGGCCCCCCGCTGTCACGCCCAGCACGGACAGGGTCACGGTGCCGGCGGCCAGCCACACGAAGGCACACACGACCCTGGCGCAGGCCGGCTGGCGCCAGCGGCGGAAGCCGTCAGGCTGCACAATGGCCAGGTAGCGGTCCACGCAGATGCAGGTGAGGAAGAGGATGGAGCAGTGCATATTGAGGAAGTAGCTGAAGACGTGCGGGAAGGCGCAGCGCAGGCAGCCGCGCGTGCCGTAGAAGACGGCGAAGCGCGTGGGCAGGGACAGGCCCACGAGCAGGTCGGTCACCACCAGGTTGATGGTGTAGATGACGGACGGCGTCTTGGTCCGGGTGCGGCAGCAGAAGACGTACAGTGCCAGCCCGTTGAGCACCAGCCCCGCCAGGAAGATGACGCCGTGCACCGCGATCAGAGCCAGCCACAGGCCCGGGAAGGCGGCGTGCAGCTCCTCGTCCAGCAGGGCGAACAGGTGGAACAGCGGCACCCCCGGCACGCTGATGTTGGCCCACGCCACCACCGCCACCGTGGCGTTGGGGGCCCCCACGGCCGAGGGCCCCGCGGGAGATGCAGAGGGCATGATGGTGGCCGGCGCGCGCCCCGGGCCTGGAAGGAAGGAGACAGTGACCAGGATTATTGGGGCCCTGCCTGGAGGCTGGACCTGGTTCATGTGCCCACCAAGTGCCCCAACATTCCCGCCTTCATGCCTTTGCCTGGCCCGGCCCTGAGACGCCTGCCCTCCCTGCTCCACCAGGCCCTACGTGCCAACCAGCAGAATGCTAGTGCTTGGGCCTGCTCGTTGCTGGAGCAGGAGGTAAAAACCCTTGCCTTGCAGGACCGTCACCGGGACTGAGAGAGAAGACAAAGGGGACGGCTGTGCCACAGGTAAGATGCGGGGCTCAGTGTGTGGTGTTTGAGCCCGGGCTCTATTCCCCACATCTCCCTCACTAGCTGTGCAACCTTGGGCAGTCACTTAACCTCTCTGTGCATCATGTCTTAACCTATATGGTTGGGGTCAAGGAGCTGCTGGGAGGATCAGCTGAGCACAGCAAAATTCAGTACACAGTTGGTGCGGGATAAATCACAGTTCTGCTCAGACAGAGCCCAGCCCATGGATGCTCTACCCCGCTGCCCCCACACCCACGTGTCATGGCTCCCGTCTTCCAGGTCACCCATCTATTCTTGCGTCCTTCAAGGCTGGCGCCAGGTCAACGACCTCTCACAAGGGACCTGGTCCAAGGGGCCAGGATGGGGCCCAAGAACCAGCCCCACTGGCCACCCCGGTTCCCTTCCAGCCCTGAGAGGGGAGCACCTGTGTCTCAGAAGCCCGCGCCGGGTGGCTGTCTGGGGCCTGAGCCTGGAGCTGGGTCCTAGCAGCAGTAGGGCGGGTGTGAGTTAAATAAACCGTGTGCTCCCTGCCTGGTGGCCCAGACAGCCCTGAGGGGCCGGTGGGGGTGGACAGGGGCCAGGCAGGCCGCCCACTCTGTTTATGTTCCTGCTGAGCTGTTTAACTTGCCGAGATTTATCCCTTTATTTATAAATGAAGGGTTAACAGGCCCCCACCCCCGCCTCAGGCCAGGCTGATGCTCCAAATAAGGACATTTCTGGCTTTTTCAGGAGAAAGGAGAAGGCTTTGGGGAGAAGCGGGGAGGAGGGGCGGGTGTGTGGGATATCCTGGGTGCACAGTGTGCCCTCCCCCACCTGCAAGGAGAAGGGAAGGCCCTCCCCCACTCCTGGAGGCCAGTGGAAGGGAGGCATCTACGGTGCAGGCAGGACACTGCCCGCTCCCCCTGGCCAGATGCATGGCCTCAGGCAATGGGCTCCTTCTGGCAGCTTCTAGCCTGTGGACCAGGGACACTGAGTCCTGCCTGCCAGGGGACTGGGAGATTGAATGCCCAGCATGGCAGGGGTTGGCGCAGCAGAGGAGCCCTTGGTAGCTAAGGTTCAGGTCCCAACCTGGCCTGGAGGGAGGCCTGGGCAGGGTGGGCAGCCACCTCCCTCCTCAAGGAGATCAGCACCTGCCCGAGGTCACCCAGCTGTGCCTCTGCTGCTGGGACCCCTGCTCTGGGAGTCTGCCGACCCCCAAGGCTGCTGGGAGGAGTCAGGTGCTGCCCAGGCCTGTGCCCGACCTCTGGCCACCCCCACAACATGCGGGCCCAGGACTTGGCTCACGGGGTCCTCCGGGCTGGGCTGCCCTCTGCTTGGTACCCCCAGCCCCTAACACGCAGGGTCAATGGATGTGTCTGTGAATGGCAGTTCGGGGAGCAGGGAGAGTGAGGGAGGTCTGGGGCAGGGAGAGACCTGTGGGAGCGAGGGCGCCGAGAGGGGAGGCGGTGAGGCCCGGGCATGAGGCTAGGAACCTGGTGCCTCAGGGCGTGGGCCTCGTCCTCTGGGCTGCGGGGGACCCCAGAAGGCCCCTGGGAAGGAGGGGGGACCTCCCAGCGTGTCCCTCCTCTACTGTGAAAAAACCACGCACACACAGAAGGAGCGCTAGGAGCTGGCTCCAGGGACGCGCGGCAAACAGCTCTTTGGATTCCCTTCCGCATGCTTTTCGGGTTTCCCGTGTGTCTGCACTGGGTCCACATTAGTGTCACAATCAGAGACAAATAATAAACATTACAGAACGTTTCCTCTGGGACATAGTCCCAGGATGACGCCGGCCCCGGGGATTCTGTCCTCCCAGGAAACTCCCCAGGGCCAGCCTCGCATGCCGGCCAGCAACTCGCTCAAGGTGCTGGGGGGCCCAGGCCAGGGCCGCAGGGCCCGGGGCCTCTGGAGCTGGGGGGCTGTGCAGGATGCTCAGGACACCCCAGAGGCCAGGTGGCTGAGCAGACGGGAAGACGTCTGCACACGATGGTTCTCAGCTCCAGGAGTCTGGACCCGGGTCCCAAACAAAGCTGAGCCCCAACCCTGGTCACACGCTGAGCCAGGATCCCAGTGACATGATAAACCTTGATCCCTGTCACACACTGAGCCCCGACCCTGGTCACATGCTGAGCCCTGACCCTGGTCACACACTGAGCCAGGATCCCAGTGACATGATAAACCTTGATCCCTGTCACACACTGAGCCCCGACCCTGGTCACACACTGAGCCCCGACCCTGGTCACACGCTGAGCCCTGACCCTGGTGACACTCTGAGTCCTGACCTGGTCACTTATTGAGCCCTGACCCTGGTCACACACTGAGCCCTGACCCTGGTCACATTCTGAGCCCTAGTCCTGGCCACCCCCTGGGCCCTCATCCCTGACTTTCTACATCCCCCCTCCTGTTTTCTCTCTGCTGAGTCTGGTGGTCTCTGTCTATATTGTAATACCCCCCACCCCCCAGTTACCCTTTTCCCCCATCCCCAGCACACCCCAGTCCTCTGCCTCCCTCTCACAGTGACTAACGTCTGATCTAATTATTCAGTGCCCACTCTCCAGGGCACCCACTCACTTCGTTCTGAAGGATGAGGAGCTCAAATGGTGGGCCTCCAGAGGCTGCACTGGCCCGTGGAGGTGGTGGCCTCGAGCAGCCACCAAACGTGGCCCTCCCCTCTCTGGGGCAGGGAAGGAGCTGGGCTGGGGGTGTCTGGGCTGAGCTGTCCGCCCACCTGCATGGCCTCAGGCAGGACAGTCCTCTCCCACTGCCTCAGCTCCTGCTCCCTCGGCACTCCACTGGGATGGCTCCCCTCCCCTCCCCTGGATCTGCTTTGGTCAGGCATGTGCCTTTCTGGGGGCTCCCTGACCCCTCGGCGGAGTGTTCCCACCCACCTTCCACGCTCTCAGCACCCCCCGAGCTCCTGCCAGCCCTGAGTCTCCTGGCGGCTCCTTCTTGCCTCCAGTACTCCCCCTCCTCGTCCCCCTACTCCACTGTCCACACCGGGGCCCCACACCCCTGCCTGCCAGCCGGGGCTGGGCCTGTCCGTGCTCCTATGGGAAGATGGGGCTCAGGGCAGTGTGGGGCCATCACAGCTGGCAATGGTGGGGGCGGCGGGCGTTGTGGGGAGCATTTGAACAAGGACGGTAAGCAGGGGAGGCGCGGGCGTGGGGCTGGCCTCCACTCACCACCTGTCACTCCGGGAGCGTTGGTTAACCTCCCTGAGCCTGCCTGTCAGGTGATGTAACGACAGCACCTCCTTCCTGCAGGCTCTGAGAGGTTCATGGTGTTGGTCCCCGTGAAGGGCCAGGTGCTGCTGACCCTCCCGTCCTGGCCTCCAGGCCTCCCTCCTCCACTCACGCACGAGGAAACCCAGGCTCCGGGAGGGACAGGCCAGGACTTGAACCCAGGTCTGCCCAGGGTGAGCCTGCGGCCAGGTCCTGGGACCTGAGGGGAGGGTGGGGGCACCCAGGCAAGCGGCCCCCTTGGCCGGCAGGAGCACGCAGGACCCACTCCCTATGTGCCCCCCTGCTCAGCTTCTAAATATAGCCTGGAACCAGGGGAAGGGAGAGAAAGTGCTGCTTCTCTGTGGAGACAGCCTGGCCCCAGGCCCGCCCACCCAGTCCGAGGGGGGAGGCAGAGACCTGGCAGTGAGCAAGGAGAGGAGGCCCAGAGACCTGGGTTCAAGTCCGGCTCTGCCACTCCCTCACCCCGGGACCTCAGCTGGGTCAGCGAGCCTTGCTCTCCTCATCTGCTAAACGGGGTTGCTGGCGCCTTCCACAGTCTGAGTGGGGAGGCTCTGCCCTGCCCCGGGAGCCAGTGTGAGGGGCAGGCATGGCCCTGTCCCCTCCCCCTTCCTGGCAGGTGCCCTGGGTCTGGCTGAGGAGGAGCAGATCCTGCAGCCGGGCCAGCTGGCTGGAGCCCAGTGGGCAGGGGCCATGTCCTCGTAGTGCCCGCACGGTGCCTGGCTCAGGGCCTAGAAACTGCACCAGGGCAACCGTCCCGGGCTGGGAGCCTGTGCAGTGTCCACCAGCCCTGCCCACGGCCCCCGCTCGCTCCGCCCACCCACACGCAGGCACTTCTCCAGGAGGAACAGAGGGGACGCGGGCCTGCTCTCCAGGGGCTCAGGGTCAGTGGGGGTGACACACAGTGCGGAGGTGGGGCTGGAGCATGGGCATCGAGAATCCCGCTCCGGCCTAGACTGCCCCATCCAAAGCCCTGCTCCATCTCAGAACAGACCGTGTGACCTTAAAGTCTCTGAGCCTCAGTTTCCCCATCTGGAAAGTGGGCAGAATTAGAATCCACCTCTGAGACTGTACCGATGTGTTGTCAAGAGGTGGCACTGGAAGGGTCCTGAGAGGATTTTGGCGGGTGGGGATGGGGGACAGGACTGAACATGGACAAAGGCAGGGGTTAGGAAAGGGGACCCCTGTGAAGAACGGCAGCAGGAGGGCCGCAGGGGCGGGCACAGGCCGGGCCCTCACTCTGTGAGAGTGGATTCGGCTCAGTCCTCAGCCCCTAAGGGGGGTCCTGGTGCTGGGAGCACTGACAGCTGGCGTGCAGCTGTGCCTGAGGGGAGGAGGCGGGGTCCCAGGCTGTGCCCTGTCAGCCCCCACCAGCGCCCTTCTCTGCCCGACTGCTTTCTAGCTCTGCTGGGGCCTCTCTCCCTGCCCCTCTCTCCTGCCCCTCTCCCCTGCCCCTCTCTCCTGCCCCTCTCTCCTGCCCCTCTCTCCCTGCCCCTCTCTCCCTGCCCCTCTCCCCTGCCCCTCTCTCCCTACCCCTCTCCCCTGCCCCTCTCCCCTGCCCCTCTCCCCTGCCCCTCTCTCCCTGCCCCTCTCCCCTGCCCCTCTCCCCTGCCCCTCTCTCCTGCCCCTCTCTCCTGCCCCTCTCTCCCTGCCCCTCTCTCCCTGCCCCTCTCCCCTGCCCCTCTCTCCCTGCCCCTCTCCCCTGCCCCTCTCTCCCTGCCCCTCTCCCCTGCCCCTCTCTCCCTGCCCCTCTCCCCTGCCCCTCTCTCCCTACCCCTCTCCCCTGCCCCTCTCTCCTGCCCCTCTCCCCTGCCCCTCTCTCCTGCCCCTCTCTCCTGCCCCTCTCTCCCTGCCCCTCTCCCCCTGCCCCTCTCCCCTGCCCCTCTCTCCCTGCCCCTCTCCCCTGCCCCTCTCCCCTGCCCCTCTCTCCCTGCCCCTCTCTCCTGCCCCTCTCTCCCTGCCCCTCTCTCCCTGCCCCTCTCCCCTGCTCCTCTCTCCCTGCCCCTCTCCCCTGCCCCTCTCTCCTGCCCCTCTCTCCCTGCCCCTCTCTCCTTGCCCTCCTTCCCTCCCGCCTTGCTCAGAGGAAAGGAGTCTCAGAAGGAAGGGTCAGGAGTCCCTGCATCCTGCCCAGGCCCTCTCAGGCCTCAGTCTCCCCATCTATACAATGGGCACTTCCAACACTGCCGTGCTCCAAGGATGGAACATCCCTGCACCTTCCGGAACATCTTTGCTGCCTGGCCGTGCTGCCTGTGTCTCTGGACCTTCAGGCACAGACCCTCGAGACTGCTCTAGAGGGCTCTTCCAGGAGCAGTGCAGACGGACGATGGTGGGATCGCTGGGGCTGGAGGGTTGGGGGAGACCCGGGCCCAGGGCTTCCTAGGGGAGGAGGAGGCCCTGCAGACCTCCGGGCAGGAGGACCCAGCCTCCCTCCACCTTTGGGGGATAAAGTCCTTCAATGGCCTGACCCTGCTCAGTTCCCGAGCCCTGGGCTGGGGCTCCACAACAGTGAACCCCAACTACCCCTGATGACGAGCTCCCCAGGCTGCAGTGACTGGTCACTGGTGGCCCCATGACCCAGCCTGGCCACTACCAGCCACAGGACTTTCGTTGGCAGCTCTCTCCTCCCTGGGGTTGCCAAGCTGGTTAGATGAGAGACTCAAGCTGCTGATGGCCATACTCCTCTAGAAGAAGCCCGCCAGGAGGGAAGCAGGACCGAGTGAAGAGGAGAGACCGAGTCCTGAGAGGGCGGCTGAAGCACCTGGATCCAGCCCTGCCTGAAGCAAGAGATATTCTGGGACTTGTTGGATATATAAAACCATTATCTCCCTCTTTGGCTTAAGTTACTTTGAGCCGAGTTTCTGTCACATGTGACTAAAATAATTCTGACTAAACACTCATTCACCTGCCAGCTTTCTCCAGTTCAGATGCCTCTTCCTTCAGCAAGCCCTCCCTGATTGCCTCAAGTAGCTTTGCTGCCCCTTCGGGGCTCTCGTAGCACCCGTGGCTCTGTCATCACCTGGCCACTTGTCCGGTTCCCCGCTAGCCTGAGAATTCCCGGAGAGGAGAGGCCTGTACCGTCCCATTGGGTAAATGTCAAGTGGGGAAGTGAATGAATGCGTGAAAGCTTAGCTTGCACTCCTCTGAGAATGAGGAGCTCATTACCTGTCAGGTTAGCCCCCTGCATTGCAAGACTGCTCTGAAGGTAAGCACCGTCCTCACTGTGGCCCAAATTGGCTCCCGCTGCCCCCAGCCCATGCCCCTGGCCTCTGTGCGCATGGCGTGGAGTCTGCCTGCTCTCCGCACCCCGCACAGGGCCTGCAGCGAGCTGGAAGTGGGGAGAAATGTCTGAATTCCTCCTGTTATTGGGGAGGGAGGATGACCCATATTTTACGAATGAGGACCGAGGACACAGCTTCAGCAACTAGCCTGGGGTCACCCAGCTGGGCCTTGGGGCTTGTCCCTGGCTGAGCGGATCCTAGCCTCCACGCATTCACACTCGGAGACCACTCGCCAGGGGTTCCCGTGGGGCCTCACGGAAGCCGTCTGGGATTTGCTAGCTCCTCCACTGCCGGCCGCCGAAGCCCAGGCCTTTCATTCTCCAGACGAGGAAACTGAGGACCAGGGAGGGAGGGATGAGCCCCATCCTGAGTGGGGGCAAGGTCCAGGTCAGACCCGGGCCTGACTGCACCCTGCCCACCATCCCTCCCCTCACCCACAGTCCCCTAAGGGACTGAGCACTGGGGGCCCTGGCCCTGCCTCCACGGTCTCTTGGGTGGGGCAGATGGACCCCTAGCTGAATGATGGGTGCAGTGACGGGAAGCACAGGAAGGTGGGATCAGGGAAGGCTTCCTGGAGGAGGTAGTGGACTCAGCAGGTGCAGGAGACTGGGTGAGCAGCCAGGGCTGCAGCGCAGGGAGACCCGGAGGCTGAGGCCAGGAGCCGCCCTCACGGGCCGTGAACACTTGATCCAGCTCACCAGAGGCAGGCTTCTGGCCAGAGGCGACCTCGTAGGCCTCCCTCCCAGGCACCTGCGCCACTCACTGCCCCGCCCAGCCTTGGAGTGAGGGCTCTGACCCCGCAGGGGTCCTCACCGAGCCTCAGTTTCTTCTCCTGTGAAGTGGGGACAGCTGTATTATGCTGCCCCGCATGGCTGTCCTGGGCCTTAGCTGAGACAGAGCACCTGGTGCAGGGGTGGCCAGAGGTGGAGCGAAGGGGAGGGGGCTGTCTGTGTGCGGCCGCAGGTGGCGTTTCTCCCCGACCCCTCCAGGTGGGTAGACCCGAAGCCCTGCCCGTCACAGGCCTTTCCGAGCTTTGAGCCTCTGTAGGGGGCACAGGGGGGGAAGGGCGATCTCTGGTCTCCCCCCACACACCCTCTCCCCAGGCATCTGATTACAGCCAGCCTCCAGAGGTGGCGCTGCTGGGGCCGGGGCCTCCCGGGAGGGGCCTGTGGCCTGGACAGGGCTGGGGGACCCCCTCCATCTCGTGGCACCCCGACTCTCCGATGACACTCCACGCACCCTCCGACCCGGGCGCCTTTGCCCAGGCCGTTCCCTCCACCTGGAGCTCTGCCCCTCTCCTGCCTCATCCCTGCCTCCGGCCTCCAGTCTCAGGCAGCCTGCGTCGGAGGAGCAACTTGAGGGTGGGGCTCGTGGGGGCCGAGCTCTGTTCCTCCGGCACCTGGAACAGCCCGGGCTCAGAGCACCCATCTTTCCCTCTGGCTGAGGGCACCCCTTAGCGAGCCCCATCAGCGCCTGCAGGGTGAGGCCCATTTCTCGCCCCGGCATTCAGTGCCCTCCCCACCTGGCCCGGCCTCCTCGCGGCCCACCCGGTGTCCAGGCGCTGGCCTGGAATTGGCTCCTGCCCTCAGCTCCACCCTCACTTCCCGCCAGTCCTCCCAGCCGGGCAGGGTTGACACCTCCTCTAGGAAGCCCACCCAGGCACCCTGACCTTCAGTCCGTGCTTGTCCTCGTCTTGGAGCCTCAGTTCCCTCACCTCTGATGCTGGGAATCCTGTTTGTTGAATGAATGAGTGAGCAAACGGAGGAGTGAAATCCGGCAGAGCGGTGGGCGGTGTTGGGTGGACGAAGTGAGAAGCGCCTGCAGACAGGCCCACCCAGAAGGTGGGTGGTAATAATGACAGCACTGGAGGCTGCTGCTTTCCCCACCTGCACGGAGGCCCTGCCCAGGCCAGCCTGACCGTTTCTGGGGAGAGGCCTGGGTCATCCACAGTGCTCAGTGCAGGACTTCTCAGAGCCTTTGTGGAGCTCTCAAACCCTGGGAATCTTCCCAGAGGAGAATGAGCACCTGTCCCCAAGTCATTTGAGCCTGTCCCCACCTGGGGCTCCCTCTTTGTCCAGCCTTATGGCCACACCAACTGCTGGGGGGCTGCACCCCACTGCTTCCACTCACAGCTCACTGGGTCCCTGCTGTGTGCCCAGCAATACAAGGCCAAGACCACCAAGACTCGAGATGCTGGTGGCTGCCCACAGACCCCGAGGGGGAACCTGGGGCCATGCCGACCTCCCCTCCCTGGCAGGTGGGGTGTGTTCTGATGTCTCCTTGGTGCCTCTTGAAACCACCCCGCCATCCGTGCGTGCTCTCACTCAGCTGCCTGGCTGCCCAGCCGACGCCAGTCCCCCAGCCTGGCTGCCTCCTGCCCTGCTGCATATGGGACCAGGGAAGGCAGGGAGCCCGGTCTCAGGCTCAGGCCAACAGGTGGCTGCCTAGGAGTTCAGCCCCAGATCCCACCTGCTGCCCCGCGGCTCCTGCACCTGGGGCCGGGAGGGCAGGCGTGGAGGACAGGCCTAGCTTTTCCCAGACCAGGGTGCTCGGAGTGTCTGCTGTGGGCCAGGTGCCTGCGGGACACTTGGCATCCACACAGCAGTCCCAGGTTTTACAGATGAGGAAGTGGAGGCCCAGAGAGGTGGGTGACATACCCTAGGTCACACGGCGCAAAATTGGTGAACTGGGAATCACACCCAGGTCCACCGCTCCCAGCCCAGGTAAGGGTGGGATCAGGGCGGGGGCGGACATCTCTAGACCTGTGGAGTATGTGCCTGTGCCCCCAATGGGTGACCCTCATGGCCCTCCAAGGCCAAAATAGCCATTATTGGGGGAACCATCTGCCTGTTTATTTTTCCGATTATTCTTGGTTTCATGGCATCTGCTTTAGAACATTGCCTGCTGTTTTTGGCTGGTCTGCGCCTCTGCTCATTCCACCCAGGGACGGCGGGGCCCTTACTGAGGTCCCCAAAAGGGGACCCAGGCTGGCCCTGGGTCACCCAGCAGGTCCCAGGTGGCACCAGCTGGAATCTAGGTGCCTGCACCCAGCTCAGGGAGAGGGGTCAGTCCTGGGCGCGGGTTGACCGCTGTTGAGAAGGGCACCTGGGGTCCATCACGTCTGACTCTGCCTCACGGCCCACCACCTGAGAGCCCTTGGCTGAGATCTTGGTGCTGATGAAAATGTAAGTTCCTCTGGGAGCGGCAGCCCCAGACATCGCCGCACACGGGAGTCCTGCTGGGACTCAGACAGCCCTCCCCGACGCCCTGGTTCATCCCGCCCCTCGTCTTGGCGGCTGCAGGCCCCGACCCCTCCCCAACCCGGCCTCTCTAGAGGCAGCGGGACAGGGTTCCACGGCTGCACCTGCCTGGCCTCTGCCCGCAGATCCTCAGCCTGGTGTTCTTGGCCTTTGTGCATGCCGTCTCTGCCTGTGTCACCTGCTGCAGGCTCCTGGCACCCACAGTCACCACCCCACACAGTCCTCCCTGAGCCCCTCCGAACTGCTGGTGCCCTGGACACTCCTCCACTGGGGGAGAGATGTAATCCCACAATTCATGGGTTATCTCCAAGAAGACCCTCCCAGGGTCTCACTGACTCCTCTCAAGATGCTCCCAAGTCGGTGTTGCTGGCCCCAGTTTGCCTGTGAGGAAACTGAGGCACGGGGAGATTCAGTGGCATGTCTGGGGTCACCCAACTGGGGATGGAGAGGCTGGGATTTGAGCTCTGCCTATGGGCCCTCCTGCCCACATCAGGCTGTGGAAAGTTGCTGTGCAGAGAAGGAATCAGAGGCCCGGGGCCAGAAGCTTGCCCCAGGCCACACAGCTCAGTGGGGAGGTCAGGGGAGCCGTTAGGACCACATGCTCTGGAGGCATCAGACCTGGCCTCGAATCCCGGCGCTGGGGGCATAGAGGGTCCCAGGCAGACCTGGCTCCCCATTATGAGCTCACAGCTGGGGGCAAGGTCTGGGGAGTGGGTTAGAAAGTAACCTTAGCTGGTCGTGAGCAGGACGGGGCTCAGGCGGATCTGGGGGATCACGGTGTGGGAAGGCCCTAAGGTGGGAACCAGCTGCCGTGCTCAGGGCCCTGGGAGCAGTCCGGGGGCAACCTGGGCGCGCTGAGGGCTTTGGCCTCTCAGGGGGAGCTCCGCTGGGGAGGGCTGAGCAGGTCGGGATCTGCTGCCTGTGGGCGTTCTTCAGGCCCCAGTGTCGCCTCCTCAGGGAGGCCCCCCAAATTGCCCAGCTCCCCGCACCACCTGCACCTTTTCATCTTGCTATCTTTTCTTTGCAGTCCTCCCACCGCCCGACAGCTTCATATTTACTTGCCTTCCTGTTTCTTGCTTTTCCCCCACTGGACCGGCTGTGCCACGAGGGCCAGGGCCTGAGCTGGCCCTTCAGGGCTGTGGCTGAGTAAACACACGAATGATTTTTAGAGACCATTCTGGCTTCTTCAAGCATTAGTTTCCTCATCTGTAAAGTGGGTGGGCTGAGACCACCTCATGACATCAGGTGACCCCGAGGACAAAATGAGGCCAGCCGTGGGCTCCCAGCAGACACTCAGAGAATGTCTGAACCGCCCCCCCAGCATGGGAGCTGTCAAGGCAGCAGACCCTGCTTTTGCCAAAGCTCAGAGGGTCAGAGACTTGCCCATGGCCACACAGCCAGGAAGTCCCTGAAGGGGAGGTGGCACCCTTGGTGACCCTCTGGCTAGGAGTGACCAGATGTTGGCAGAAGACTATGGGGCCAGTGGGCAGGTCCGGCCGCCTGCCTGACAGCCATGAGCTGCTGCCGCCATCCCTCCTACCCCTTCCATCCCTTCGGTTCCCAGTCCTGCCCGAGGCCGCACAGCTGCTCCTGGTCTGCCCCGCCCCGCCCGGCACCCTGGCCACAGGCCAGTTCCCAACCCGCCCGCCCCCCTCGGGACCCTGTTCCTGCCGCCTTCTCACAGGGCAGTTACCGCGAGCGAGAGCCAGGCGGGGGCAGTGCCAGCTCCCAAGTCCATGCTGGGGGCGGGGCAGGCCTGCGCCTGGGCCTCAGTTTCCCCACCTCTGAAAGGGTGGGGGAAGGGCCGGGGCTGGCGCATAGGACCTAAACTGTGGGATAGCAGGGCTGGCCCTTCACGGGGGCGTGTCCCGCTCGGAGCCTGTCCTCATGAATCCCTCAACCCCCAGACCTTCCCCAGCCTGGGGGACAGTGGTGAACAAGGTCCCAGGGCTCATCAAGCCTCTGGGGTCCCTAACCCCTTCCCTGGCTTGGCCTCTGGGGCCACCCTGGTGCCTTGACAGGTGGGAAAATTGAGGCCCAGCTCTGGGCACCCAGCAGATGATCAGGGAGAGTGTTGAATGAATGAATGAATGAATGAGTGAAATCCAGAGAAGTTGGCTTGTGAGCCCAGCAGCACAGGTAGGCTCTGGGGGCAGGAAGGATGCCCCCCAAGCCCTCAGGAACTCTCCCTGCCATCTCTCCAAGCCTGGCCAGCTCTAAGGGTCCCCCTTGGGGTCTCAGTTTTCCCATCTGTAGAATGGCTCCCTGCGGGTGGGACCTCAAAGCCGCTTTAGGGCTCTGAGCTCTTGCCTGCCCGGGTCTGGGGGCAGTTTCTCAGCCCCCTCCCCATCCCGCTGCCTGTCTGGCTGGGGAGTGAGGACACCCAGCACTGACCAGCTCGGGGAGGTGCGGGCCAGCCCGCGGGGGACTCACCACACCTTCGCCCGCCCGGGCGGCTGGAGATGAGCCGGCGCTGCCTGGACTGGCCGGCCTCCTCCCGCGGCAGCAGCTCTGCGGGCCAGTCCGTCCCGCCGGCCGGACCGCGCCTTCCTGGGGCCTGACGTCAGGCCGGCGCTCGCTCGGGGCTCCTTTTGGGCAAAGGCAGTGGGGGTGGGGGCGGGGTGGGGCGGGGCGGGCTCCTTCCCCGCCCCCGCCAGCCCCTGGAGGAGCCCGCTCCAGGGCCCTGGGCAGGGAGCCTAGGGACGGCAGAGTCGGCAGGCCCGGCCGGACAGAGGAGGAAACTGAGGCACGGAAGGGCAGGATGGGGTGGGGAAGAGCAGGGAGGGCGGCTGCAGCCCTGGCTCTCTGACTGCCCAGCACCCTGTCTGGGGGGCCCGCAGTGCCCAGGAGAGTGTGGCGGGCGCTCCGTGTGCTGTGTGCCGCAGGAGGTGGGGGCACACGCAGATCCTTTTCTGCCTGGGAGGAGACGAATACCGGCTGCCTCTGCCCCTGTGGCTGCCCCCTGCGCGGGGCTGGGTTCCCCCACGGCTCTCCGGGGTCTGTGCCCGCGTGTGCTCTGAGCCTGGGTGTGCCCGCGTGTGCCCATGACCGAGGGCCTGCCCACAGGGTGTCTGAGCCTCCAATGAGCCCGTGCCCGGGTGTCCCTGGGGCAGACGTGGCTTCACAGGGGCACACGCAGGCCCGAGTGTGTTTGTGGGGCTGGCAGCAGCCTGGGGCCCATGCATGACCTGGCGTGGCCTCTGTGAGTGCTAGCGGCTCTGTGGGGACACGTGGGTTTGGGTGGGTGCGTGGGAAAGCCCTGGACGTGACAAGGGCCAGTGGGGGGGCGGGGCCAGGGGGGTCATAAATCTCAGTAGCAGAGGCCTGATCCTGGAATGGCAGCTGGGAGGGACGTCCCTCCCTAGACAGATACCATGTCCGGGTGGAGGCTGGGGGCCAGCCAGGGTGGGTCAGGGTTTCAGGGTCTGAGAGTGGCTGGGATGGGGGTCGGGGGCTTAGGGTCAGGTCTCCGCAAGTGCCGTCTCCTGTGCCTGAGCCCCTCCCTAGTCCCTTCTGTCTCTGTGCTCCTCCTCACTCGTGCAGTTTCCTCCTCCAGCACCCCTGACGAAGCACCTCCTGAACTGGCCAGAGCTGGCCACTGGGGACACAGGGATGGCTGCCCGAGACGAGGGCCCTGGCCTTTGAGATCTCAGTCTGGTGAGGGACACAGTTGCAGTGCACCATCAGGAGGAAGGAGGGTGCCACGGGGCCCTGGCCTCGCCTGCTGGGGAGAGACGTGGTCAGGAGGGCTCTGGGCAGAGGCAGGGGTGACAGGAGGGAGGCAGCCTGGATGGGCAGAGCGTGAGAGGGGAGGCCATCTGGAACTGCACGTCAAGGTCCCAGTGAGTGGAGGCAGAGATGAGTGATGCAGCTGGGAGGGAGCAGGGCACTTCCACACTGGGTCTTAGCTGCCCCTATGGGTTCCAGAATGGTAGGCTTGACCCTGAGGGCAGTGGGGAGCCATTGAAGATTCTGCAGGAGGGTGGTCTCTGGAGCAGCCTCCCTGCTACCCCTGTCCAGGCTCCCTGCTAGTGCAGGGCTGAGCCCACAGGCCACCATTATCTCCTTACAACACTGTTGTACCTGTCCTAGAAGGGGAAACTGAGGCCCAGAGAGGGGCAGGAGCCTCTGGCCCTCCCAGGCCCCCTCCCCCAGGTTGCCCCTGGCTTCTGGTTGGCAAGGCTGGGGCACCCAGGGTCTTGCTGGGGGCGCGTGGATTCAGCGTTGTTCCTGTGCAGGGGTGGCCTGGAGGCAGTGGGATGTGGGCTGGGTTGGGAGGCCTGAGCCAGGGGAGGCTCAAATTTTATGAGCAGGAGACTGCCACTGAGTCACAGCCAGGGCCAGCCAGGACTCGTGCCCACCTCTGAGGGCCGCGGGGATCCAGCCTGGCACATGCGGGCTGGCTCCTGAAGAAATCTCAGAGATTCTGTGGAACAGAGCAGATGCCAGCGGAATGCCGAGGAGGAGGGTGACAGCCCAGGGTCAGCCTCCAGGACCCCTCCTCCTAGGACCCCTCCTTCTCTGTAGGACCCAGGGGTCCTCGTGGGGAGCCACAAGCCTTGAGGTGACCCTTCCATAGCCCTCAGCCGAGACAAGGGCACAGGGACAATTTCACCCTTGTCACCTCCCCAGGCTTGTGGGTCAGGCTGGCTGGGGTCAGAGGTCAGATGGTGGCTGGGCCAGGGGTCAGGACCCCTTCCAGCGGGTCTGATGGGTGTGGTTTAGGGTGGGGCCGCCCCTCCTGGAGCCCAGCCTGGTGGAGAAGCTTCCCTGAGCCCACAGAAGCCCCCGGCCTCCCTGCTGGACTGGGGAGACTCCGCAACTCTGTCTCCAGGACTCAGGATCCCCTGTGACGCACAGGCGTGCTGCCTCTAGGGGAGTCTGCCATTCTGAGGGATTAAGCCACAAATAGCAGCCGAGCAGCCCAGTAGGGGCTGGGGTGGGGGGCAGGGGACACAGTGACAGCCAGGCGGGTCCTGTCACCGTCCTGGTGCCTGCAGCCCCAGACCTCACCCTTCCTCCCAAGTGGCCTCGTCTCGGTGCCGCTTGACGACGTGAACAGCACCAGGCCCCTGGGCATGCGTCCTGCAGGCTGCCCAGGGTGAGGCCAGGCTGAGGGGGCCTGCCAGCGTGGGTGGCGCAGGCCAGCTTTGGGGGAGGATTCCGCCCACCGGAAGGGGGTGACCTGGAGAAACGTAGCAGCTGGGGCTGGCTGAGTGGGAAGGCCCCTGGGGGCCCTGCTAAGGGGTCAATGGCCACGTGCCCCCTTCCGCACTCTGGGCTCCCTGGCAGGGCCAGGCACCCACGGGGAGGCTGGCGGAGGCTGGGACTGGGGCCTTTCTCTGCCCCTGGGAGAGGTGACCCCACATATCCAGGATGGGGTTGCTGGGAGCGATAGGCCCCTTGGGCAGCCCTGGGTTCGAGCCCAGCTGGGCTACTCACTTATGTGCTCTGACCCTCAGTATCTCCCCCACAAAGTGGAGATGACACGATCCGTGACTGACGACTGGAAAGGCCCCAAGCCGAGTCCCCCTCCTCTCAGGAGGCAGCTAGGCCTGCCAGGTTACATGGGACATTCGACAGAAATGCTCATCCCCAGATGCTGTGGGGAGACACGGCAGGGGTGGGGGATGCACCCTCAGACCCACAGCAGGGAGTGGGGAGCTGGAGAAACCAGGGCAGGCCTTCTGAAGGGTGAATGAGGCTCAGCTGGGGCAGAACTTTCCAGGGCTGATTGAGGAGGGGTGGTCTGGGAGATGCCCACCCCTGTGTCCTGAATGACTGGGGCAAGTTTGGGCCGGACAATGAGAACTTGGCCACAACCAGCCTTGGGGGAAGCGTCCAGGGCAGTTAGCCCGGGACTAGTGCATAGTTAGCACAGGAACTCACTCTGAAGCCCTGGGGAGCTAAGCCAGAGGTGACCACTGGGACCACCACACCCTGGGCTTCAGCCTTTCGATTCCCTGGGCCATCCTCCTGCACCCCACTTGTCACCAAGGAGGCCTCTCAGAGCTCACTGTGTCCCACCTTCGACTTATACAGGTGGAGGAATTGAGGTCCAGAGAGGGATAGAGACCTGGCCAAAGCCACACAGCGAATGGGTTGCTGCAGATGCTGGCGGGAACCAGGCCTGGGCTTCCAGGCTGCTCTTGGCGGCTGTGTGGCAGCTGTGACTCCAGGGCTGGCAGGCCACCTGAGGGATCAGGGCAGGGTTGTTCAACTTCCCGTTGAACCCTTGACGCCTGGGATTGTGAGAATAGCCCTGCTCGTGGGTCTCGGTGAGGCTGTAGCCCTGGTCCTCAGAGAGCATAGGCTGTTGGTGCTGCTGAGGGGAGGCTGTGTGGAACTGGCAGAGGCCCCGAGGCCCACAGAGCAAAGGGAGGGTCCCTGTGGGGATGGCAGGGAGGTACGGGGGCGCTGGGCTCATCCACGAGAAGGCCGAGGGGAAGCCCCTTGTCTCGGCAGGGTGGATCCAAACCGAGAGGGCTTACTGGAGGCGGAGGACTTGTCAGCAGCCTTCCCAGGACTGGAGGAGCCATGGTGAACTGTGACCCTGGCTGGGCTGCACGGAGCTCTTGCTCTTCCCAGGCACTGTTCTCAGGGATTCTGCGTGCATTGCCTCGTTTTCACAACTGCCTTGAAAGGTAGGTGCAAATATGATCCCACTTTACAGATGTGGAGACTGGGGCCCAGAGCTAGGGCTTTTAGCTAGCCCAGTCCTCCAGCCAGCATGGCACCGGGCTGGCCTCTCAACCATCCAGCATACTGTCTCCACATCTCAGTCCTGAAATGTACACATCACCCTTACTCCTCAGCCTCCCACTACCGCACACGGACAGCATGGCCAGTCCACCGCAGCCCCCACGTGCACGCACATGCACATGCATGTGTGCACACTCAATGCACACGTATGCACACACATACTTGCACTCTTACATGCACATGCGGACACAGGCATGTGTGGACACGGTTGCGCACAAACGCCCCTCCCCAGCCTCCTGGTTAATGCTGAGTCCTCTTGGGAGGTGAGTCTGCAGCCCTCTCCAGGCTTCCAGGCTGGGCCGTGAGGCAGAGGGGAAGCATTTCCAAACAGGAGGAGCTCACTCGGTGGCATTAAGTCTTTCCTGTGTCGGACGTCCCAACCTGGCCTGACCGTCACTGGCCCCGTTGGGCCTCCCAGGATTTGCACTTGCCTCTGCCCAGCTTGACTGCAGAGCCCTCCATTTGGCCCCACTGTTCATAGGCTCAGCCCTCCGGACTCAGTCGCTGCTTCCGCCCGCTCTGGGCTGCCCCTCGGTCTGTGCAGGTGCTTCCCGTCATGGCTCTGGCCCCTCACCTGGGACTGGCCTGGCGGGATGGGAGTGTGCATCAATCCTCCCCAGGTCCCAGAGCCCACCCTGGGCCAGCTCAGGAGGTGCTGGGTAAACAGTGGATTTCCCCTGGGGCAGAGGACACGGGACAATGACTGCCAGTTTACCTGGGGGCTTCCCGTGTGCCCCATTCCAGGCTTGCCCCTGGATCAGCTCATTTCACCCCCCACCGCCACCTCCTCAGGGAGAGGAGCCCGAGGAGTCAGGATGGGGGCCGGGGAGCTCTGGGGCCGGGCCGCAGCTGCTTGCACTGCCCCTGGACCTTCTGCACCTGGGTCTGAGGAGGAGGGCCCTCTGGGTCTGCTGGGGTGACTCGGTCACCTGGTAGAGGGCGAGAGGAGGCCCCTCTGGAGCCTGAGTCCTGACCCCCCACCCATAGCCTCCTCTGGACACTTGGCCCAGCCCGGGAGGGGCTCTGGTGGGGCTGGCCCAGGTGCCGCTGTGAGCACTGGTCCAATGGGCGTCATGGCCTGGGAACATGGCGCTGTGGGCCCTGCTTGTCCCCCCATAAGCTCTGGGTGCTGTGAGAAAAACCAGTGCAAGTAGTGACCCCACTAAATTGACCCACTGCTGGGTGATGACCTGTGGTTTGAAAACACTGATCGAGGAGGCGGTCACTCAGCCAGCAATGGTGACTGACATGTAATAGTAATGGCTGCCATTTTTGAGTGCTCACTATGTGCCAGGCCCTGGGTGAAACACTTCAGGTGCTCCCCAAACAACCCTCTGGTGGGGGTGCCCTGCTACCATTCTTGTTTGACAGAAGATGAACGGGAAGCCCAGGGAGACAAAGTCACCTGCCCAAGGCCACACAGCAAGGAAGGGGTGTAGCTGGGGTTTGAACTCAGGTGACCGGGCTGGGCCTGCAAAGCCCTGAAATCGCCCTGCTGAGCCGGGCCTGCTGTCTCTCTGGAAGCTTCAAGAACCCATCGCCAGGCATGGTGGAGAGGACCCCACACGCTGGAAGCCCCGGCACCCAGGGCAGAGAGTGTTGGGTTCAAGGTCTTTCTTGGGTCCAGGTCCCTGTCCTCGGGCAGCTGACCACCCAAGTCCTGGAGGCCCAGGCCAGCCACTAAGTGCTGCCCTGGGCTGGGCTGGGCTGTGACTCCCTTGGCAGAGCCAGACAGGCCCACCTAGGTCAAGAGCTGGCCACCTCCCCCACAGGGCCTCAGGACCTGCTTTCTATTTCAGCCCTTCCCGGCCTCTGGACGGCCCTGTGGGACAGGAATAGCTGTGCCTGTCTGGGTCTGACTGCTGAGCAGGTCTCGGAAGGGTGGCCCTGGACACCCTGGGGTCTCCTGACCTTGGCTGCCTCCCCGAGCCTGGAGTGGGAGCAGAGACCCTGCAGCAGCAGCCAGCATTCTCTGTGCGACCCTGTCCACCTTCCCTCGGATGACCTCTGAGGACTGAAGCAGAGACCCCCAGGCTTGAAGTGTCACCGATTCTAAGATTCTATGGTTCCAAACTTCTAAATTGTTGCCCACTCAAGGTCTCAGGACAGGCCCTCCCCGACACTGGCCAGAGGCTCCATTTGCCACCCGAGACAGAAAATGCCACCTCTCGGTTGGTGTAGGGGACGGAGTGGGGTGCTGTGTACCAAGACTCTGATGCATCCTGTTCAGAGAGGGCGGGCCCGGGGCTTCCCAGCAACTGCGAGGAGGAGCCAGGATCTGAATCAGGGAGGTGGCCCCTGCATTTGTCCACTCTGGGCCCCTCCGGCAGCTGATGTGGCATGGTGGGTGGCAGGAGCCTGGGTCAGCCCCCACCTTTGGGGGGGCCCTGGACACTTCCCGGCCTGTGTCCTTCCTGACCTTGGTCTATCCATCCAGGCTCAGAGGCCAAAACCCAGCCGACGGGGTGGGAGGATGTTGGGGTCACTGTCCATGGGGGACCCCACCTCCTCTTCACTGCCCACCACCCAGAGGAGCGGGCGGCTGTGGGAACGGCAGGAGGAGGGCTGCTGTTTCTGTTGGCCAGGACAGTTGCTTTCCGGAAAGCTGATGCCAAGTCTCCAGCTGATGGGCGGGGAGGGTGCTGGGAACAGTGTCAGGGAGTGGGCGGACACGGCCAATGGGCAGCCCCTTAGAGGTGCAGGCCGGATCCCATGTGCCCCCAGGGCCCCCACCCGGGATCCTGAAACCCAAACTGCTCTGAGAGGGGGAGACATGCAGGTGAGTGTCACGCCAGCCCTCTCAGCAGCAGACACGGGAGGGACTGGCCCAAGGGTGTCCCGCTCAGTGTGGTCTCCATCCAGCTCACTGCAGAGTGCTCCGTGTGTTTGGTGGAGGGGGGCTGCCCCAGAGCCCACGGGGGTGTTCCGTAGCACACAGTATGGACGTTTATTATCCTTCTAAATTCTGAGCCAGAAACACACGTGGCTCCGGAAGTCTCACAGAAGCAGCAGGATTGTCTCCTGCATTTTACAGAGCAGTGACCCGCGGTTGGTGAGGTCTGCCCTGGGGGCTGGGACGTCTGTTCCCTGCCAGACCAGAATCCTCGGCCCTGCTGATGGGGTGCGGTGTGAGGTGGTCCACGACTGAGGAAGTACCTTCCCTGTCGCTGCCTGCCCCCTGAAATTGGCCTGTTCTGTCCTGAGTCATCTTCCCAGAGGTCTCCAGGGGAGCTTGGCCACCCCACCCCTGCCAGGCATTACCCTCTGTCAGTGCTGGGCGCAGACCCTCTCTGCCCCTGGTGCCAGGGCTCTTGCCCAGCAGGGGCTGCCCTCTCCCTCATGTGACCCCACCAAGGCCCAGGCCAGGTCCTCAGAAGCTTTGGTGGGAGGCAGACAGTGCCAGACTCAGAGTCCAAGACCTGGGCTTAGGGCCCAACTCGGCAACTGACCAGCTGTGGGAGCCAGGGCTGGGGCTTCATGGCCACAAGCCTCTGCCCTGCCAAACTCACAGCACCATGTGAGAGGCTTGGGTGAATGTTCAGAGTGGGACCAGGATCAGGGTTCAACATGTGACAAGGGTTAGGGCTCAATGTGTGACCAGGACCAAGGTGCAGTGATGACCAGGGCCAGGGTTCATTGTGTGACCAGGATAAGGGTCTGTGAAGAGGATCAGGGTTCAGTATGTAGCCAGGATCAGGGCTCAGGTTGTGATCAGGATCAAGGCTCAGTGTGTGACCAGGATCAGGGCTCAATGTGTGACCAGGATCAGGGCTCAGAGTGTGACCAGGGTCAGGGCTCAGAGTGGGACCAGGGCTCATTTTTCGGCTAGAGTCAACAGTCAGGGCACACAGGCTGGGTACATGCTGCCCCACCCTCTGACTCTGGCCCTCTTAAGAAAGGTTCTCACACATCACAAGTGGCCCTGTGACCTCTGTGCCCTGCCCTGTCTCTGCCCCAGGAGGTTTCTCTCCAATGAGGAGTGGGGAGGTGCTCGAGGTCTCATCTCAGGTGCTTCCTAAGCCCCCTTGTTCCTCCCTGTGGAGCTGGTGGTGTCTGGGATCCGCCTGTGGAGGGCCTGCTGGCTACTTCCTGCTTACAAGGCATGTCAGGAGGACAGAGGCCAGACCTGGAAGGTGTTGCAATGGACGGGGGGTGGGGAGTTGGGAGTGGGTTGAAGCTTGGGGTAGGAGTGAGAGCTGGGGTGGGAGCTGGGTCCAGTTTCCAGGCTGTCGGGGTGGCTGCCATGGTCAGGGCGCTTTCTACCGGCTGGCAACCTGGTTTCCATCCCCACCTGGGTGGCCTTGGGCAAGTGAGTGGAGGGAATGAGGCTCAGGCTGACCGTCTGGGGCCGGGCCCTGCTCTCCCTCCAATGGGCCGGACTCTGGGCTTGGGCCCCTCCCTGCCCACTCTCAGGAAATGAGCCGTGTGTCCAGACTGGGTGCCCGGCCCAGACCCTGCACTCAGGCCCTTGTCTGTGGCGGATGGGAGAGCCTTTGATCTGGTGGGGAAATTGGTCAACGGATCCACAGACTCAGTGGACGTGATGAAGATGATATTAAGATAGTGATGGCAGGAGCAGCCACTGGCATTCGCGGGGAACCAACAGAGCCCCGGCCGGCTGCTGGACCCAGGCTGCTCCCCACGAGGACCCTGCAACGTGGGAGCAGCAGTTAAGAACCCATTTGCTGCAGATAAGAGAAAGCCCCTGGGAGCTGGGAGCTGGTCCAACTCCACAGTCTCCCAAAGCTTTAAGCAGCAGAATATTTGTCTGAAAAAAACTACCTGTGGATCCCACTCTGTGAAACAGAGAAGGGCGCTACCCTGGAGGTCCTGGGGGATAGGACTGGAGCCCCCTTCTACCTCCTTTGCTCCGAACCATAGCCTCGGGGACCTGGGGAGAGCCGTGGGGCTCCAGTCAGCCCTGGAGGGTCCCTTCCCAGCCCACTGCCAGTGGGCAGGGGGTGGGACTGAGGTCTGTCCCAGGGGGAGGGCAGGTGGGGCTTCCTAGAAGGGAGGGGAGACGCCTGCTGGTGAGATGGGTGAGGGAGGAGCCGGGCTCCGGCCAGGACTCACGGCTGGCGGCCAGTTCTGTGGTGGGGCAGGAAGCGAGGGTGGGGAGGGCTAAAGCTGCCCGTTGGCTAGAAGCAGACAGCTGCTTGGCGTCCTGCCTGTGGGGTCTGGGGAGGGGGCATGGCCATGGCTGGGGCTCTCTCAGACCGCAGGAAGGACCCCAGGCTCCTGGCCTCTGCCCAGCCTCTGCCTCCACCAGGCACCTCTGTGTGTGGGCAGGAGAGCAATTAGGGAATTCAGAAACATTCTCCATAGGGGGAAGCTCTTAGAATCTTCGTTCCTTTAGCTGGGAGGCTGTCCGACATCCTCTGATTCGGGGTTCTGGATCAGGGGTCCTGGGCGGTTTCAGTAGATCCATGCACCCCAGAATTTGTGTGTGAAATTACCTGTTGGTGTAGTGAGGGTCCACCAGGGCCTTCAAGGATCTGAGGCCCCACGCAGGTGAGAACCACGGTGTGGTCCGGCCCCAGTCTGTAGCTGGGCGGCGGCCCCCCAGGTCACACGGAGAGTCGGAGGGTCAGAGCCAGGACAGGCTGACTTAGCTGCTGAGTGACTCTGCCCCCATGTCCCGGACCCTGCTCCTGGGGCTGATTTCTGTCCCCAGCCTGGTCCCCCCGGAGGTCGGAGAGACTGGGATGGGGCCTCAGCTGAGCCCTGTCAGCATCCGAGGAGATATGGACCAAGGAAGATCTGCTTCCCTCGTCTGTCTGACTGTCCATCAATCTGTCCTTCTCTCAGCCCTGGCAGAGAAGGCAGTCTGAGGCTGGACAGCACCGTGGAGGGTAATTTCTGGGCAGTGAAATCTGGGGTAGCATTTGACTTTCATCTTTGCACACTTTGGCCTTGTTTGAAATTTTTATAATGAGCACGTGTCATTCTATAAACAACATGTAACATGTCCTTTTTCCCCTAAAGAACAACAAAAAACTCCCCCTCCCCAAAAAACCCGGAAACAACTGCCGGGGTGTTGGCAAGGATTAATTCTGGGCAGTGGGAAAGCAGGCAGCTGTTAATTTCTTCTTTCCACTGCTCTGTATTTATTACCAATTTCCCCCAAATTAAAAAATTTAAAAAGTTTCAATACAGAAATATCCCTTTGGACTCTAATTTTGTGGTCATTTGTGATCACCGTCACACCCACACAGTAGTGGTCAGGAATTTGTAGTTTTTTTTTTTTGGTGAGGAAGACCAGCCCTGAGCTAACATCTGTTGCTAATCCTCCTCTTTTTGCTGAGGAAGACTGGCCCTGGGCTAACATCGTGCCCATCTTCCTCTACTTTATATGGGACGCCGCCACGGCATGGCTGACAGGCAGTGCGTCCGCGGGCGCCCGGGATCCGAACCCGCGAACCCCGGGCTGCCAAGCGCGGACGAAACCGCTGCGCCACCGAGCCGGCCCCAGAATTTGTAGTTTTGATGAGAACTTTCATTCCAAGGATGTTAGGGCAGGAGGGAGAAGAAGGGAAGGAAGGATGCTGGCAGGCACGCGTGCGCCAGCATCCCTGTCCAGCCCTGGGCAGGCATCACTAATCAATCAGGCTGTCACTACCACTGAGCCGAGATAGACCTTCCACAGCCCTCCAGGCGGCCGGCCAGGTGGACTGGCATAGCACAGCCCCAGCTGGATCCGGTCCAGGCTCCCTCATTTACTGAGCAGGAACATGAGGCCTAGACAGATGGGAATCAGCAGAGCCCCACGAGGGTCCAGGCGGGGCCTGGCCTGCTCCCAGCTCAGTGTTCTTCCTGCTGGGAGCTGGGCTGTGGGTCTAGGTGCTTCCTCACTCCACATCTGGGCCCCTTCTGGCCGGGCCATGGCAGGGCAGGGTGAAGCACCCTCCCCATCCACCAGGGGCGCCTCCCCTCAGCCCCAGGAACCAGAGCCCTGAGGCCTCCAGGGACCCAGGCCTCACCCAAGGGCCCAGAGAGTTGCAGCTCAGAGACTTGAAATGAGGTCCCTGGACCAGCCGGCTGGCATGGGGCCGAGCTGGGACTTGAACCCGGGCCCACCAACTCCAGCACACAGTCCCTTCCCCACAAGACACCCTGGGGAGCAAGAGAAGGGTGAGAGGAAGAGAGGGGAGAGCCTCGGGTCTGCTGGGGGACAGTCCCTTCCCTGGGCACCCTGATCTGGTGGAGGAGGCACAGAACAGCCTGTTGGCAGCAGCAGAATGACTCATCAACAGGGTCATGGGGACATTCTGGGATGACAGATTTGTGTTCCAGTCCCAGCCCTGTTGCATCCTACCTGAGGCTAGTCACTTAGCCTCCTGTGCCTCAGTTTCCCCAGCTGCACAATGAGGACAGCAATGCTCGGGGCCTCAGTGAGGAGTGAATGAGAGAGCAGACGTGTTTCCAGGTCCAGCGCACGGCTGTGTGGGCTGGAACGTGAGGTGTGCATCAGAATCACTTGGGAACTTTGATCAAATACAGATGCCCAGGCTGGGCCCTGGAGAGGCTGATTTAAGTGGTCTGGGCAGGCGCCAGGGCAGCAGCATTTTTAAAAACCTCCCCAGTGATTCTGATGTGCAGCCGGGGGTGACTGTCACTGGGCTGACCTTGGCTCCTGCCAGCATGCTGAAATGCCGGTCAGAGTGGACACCGGGCTATCAGCCTGCTTAGCTCCGGTTTCCAACCCAGACCTCGGCTAACACTTGCTGACTGAGGACAGTCTAGGGTGGGACTCCTCTCTTTCCATCCCTCCCTCCCTCCGTCCCTCTGTCCATTCCATCCCTCTGTCCCTCCATCCCTCCCTCCCTCCCTCCATCCATCCAACCCACTGTCCCTCCCTCCATCCATCCAGCCATCCCTCCATCCCTCCGTCCCTTCATCCCTCCATCCCTCCGTCCCTCCATCCATCCGTCCTCCATCCCTCCATCCATCCGTCCTCCATCCCTCCATCCCTGCCTCCATCCATCCGTCCTCCATCCCTCCATCCCTGCCTCCTTCCATCCCTCCATCCCTCCATTTGTCCCTCCGTCCATCCATCTCTCCATCCCTCCGTCCCTTCATCCCTCCATCCCTCCGTCCCTCCATCCATCCGTCCTCCATCCCTCCATCCATCCGTCCTCCATCCCTCCATCCCTGCCTCCATCCATCCGTCCTCCATCCCTCCATCCCTGCCTCCTTCCATCCCTCCATCCCTCCATTTGTCCCTCCGTCCATCCATCTCTCCATCCCTCCGTCCCTCCGTTCCTCCGTCCCTCTGTCCCTCCATTCCTTCAAGAACAAATGGGCTTTACTTTGTCTGACGCCTTGTAGATAATTATTTTTTTCCCTCTGTAAATCAAGTCCTGTTTAAATCCCACTTCAATCCTTCCAGCCAGAGCTCCCGCCTGCCGGCCTGCTCCTCGTCTCCGGCCAGCGGGTTTGTTTAAGGCGGTCTGACAGTCCCTCTCCTGCCGCCTCGGCTGTTTACACTGGGGCTGTGAGCGGAAACTCCAGGTGTGGGAGGGGCTGCAAGTTTATCCTGACCAGAGAGGGAGCAGGGACCACGGGAGGCGGGCGGGGGGTGGGTTCAGGGCACCCTTCCACATGGTGTCCCCAGCCCTGTTGACATCCCCATTTCACAGGTGAGGCCTCAGAGCTCAGAGGTCACCCAGCAGGCCAGGGACAGTCCCGAGATGTGGCCCCAGGCTTCCAAGTCCTTGCCCTCTCAGAAGGGGAGCCCAGGAAAGCCTCTTGGAGGAGGTGACATCTGAATTGGTTGTGAGGACTGCGGAGGAGCAAACCGCGGTCACTGGAGGGGAAGGCGTTATCAGCAAAGTGAACAGCTTGGGCAGTGGCTGTCCAAGGAGGGGCACAGCCAGAGTGCAAGCAGTGTGGGAAGGCGGGAGGTTCTGAGCCTGCTGCCTGACATGAATCCTGGCTCCACCACTTCCCTGCTGTGTGGCCTTGGGCACATTACCTAACTTCTCTGGGCCTCAGTTGCCTCATCTCTAGAGTGAGGGGAGTTGTTGTATTGTATTGACTTCAGAGTCACTGTAAGGATAAAATAATCTAGGAACACAGGTGGGAGCCACGCTCAGGAGTTTGGGCTCTGCCCTGCCAGCAATAGGGAGCCATGGCAGGTGACTGAGCAATGCCATAGGTGGATAGATTTCTGCATGGGTGGGTTAGGAGTTTTACACTGCTGCCCTCTGACCAATCACAGATCACCTACCTTCCCTCCTAGCCAGTGATTGGTTCAATGGTGGGCAGGTCTAGGCTGATTTAGGCCAATGAGAGGTGACCAGAGGTGGCCGTGTGGGTTCTGTGCTCTCTCCAGTCCCTGGATAAACAGGCAGCCTTTTTGTGACCACGAGGGGAGCCCACCCAAGGATGAGGGTGGGAAGAATCTCAGAGAAGCCAGCCAGAGCCCTGATCATCTTGTGCCTGGGCACCCACTCACTTTGTGCTTTCTGTCATGTGAGCTCATAAATTTCTTTCCCGGGGAAGACAGCATAGTCCTGGTTCCTGTCACTTCTGCTCAAAGTGCCCATTCTCCACACAGCCCGGAGGGTCTTCCTAGAGCTTAAATCCAACCTGCCTGCTTAAAACTGCTAGGGGCTCCCACCTCTTTACAGTGACAGCCTAAGCTTCCTGGAGGCCCGCAAGGCTACCCGGGCTGTGGCTTCCCACTGTGGTCTCCGGACTCCCCCCACGCTGGATCCCTGGCTGTCCTTGAACAACTGGGCACACATCTGCCTCAGGGCCTTTGTGCGGTTCCTCAGGCCGGGGATGCTCTTCCCTCAGGCTGCACTGTCTCACCCCAGCCTCAGTGAGGGCCCTGGCGCGACGGCGACCGCCCAGAGCGGGAGAGTGGTCAGGGCAGCCTGGCTTACGCCACAGCAGCACACAGCCCCGACTCTTGGCGGCCTAAACGGCGGAGGCGCATTTCTCGTGCAGGCCACACGTCCATTGCAGGTCAGGGGAGTGGGGGTGGGGCTCTTGCTCCCTGGTGGCCTGGGGGCCCCAAGTGACAGAGGCTCCACCATCACACGAAGCCGCTGCCGTCTCAACACAAGGCTCCAGGGTCCACCACTAGGGGAGGGGGGCAGCATCACCCACCGGCTCTGAAATGCTTCTGCCCTAAGTGCTCCTCCTGTTCCAACGGCTGAAGTTGGTGGCGTGGCCATGCGTGATGTCAGGGGGTGGAACTGTGACCCCGAGCCTGGGAGGGAGGAGACGCACGGCCACTGGGCCCCCAGGCCATCCGGTCCCATTGGCAGCTCTCCCCACCCCGTCCACATTGTCACTCTGTTTTTACTCAGGAAAAATCCACACAAAATCACCATGTTAAAGTGAGCAATTCAGTGGCACTGGGTGCATTCATAGTGTTGTGCAAATACCACCTCTATTCAGTTCCAGAACATTTCCATCACCCCAAAAGGAAACCCTGTACCCATATTAGGCAGTCTCTCCCCGTTCCTCCCTCAGCCCATGGCCACCACTGATCTGCCTTCTGTCTCTGTGGCTTTGCCTATTCTGGACATTTCATAGAAGTGGACTCACACAGCATGTGGTCCTTTGTCTGACCGCTTTCACTCAGCACAATTTTGAAGGGTCACCCATGTCGTAGGGTGTCGGATCTCCATTCCTTCCTGCGACCGAATAATGTCCCACGGGGTGGACAGCCCGTGTGGGCTGTATCCCCCTTTGGCTGCTGTGCACAGAGCTGCCGGGCGCAATCGTGAACAGGTATGGGGTGAGTCCCTGCTTTCAGCCCTTTGGGGCATCTGCCTAGACGTCGCCCCGCTGAGCTCCTTCCTGATGCTGCCGCTCCTCTGGAGTCACTCGATCCTGCTGCCTCCGTCCCGTGGGAGCACTGGGGTGTTAATGGTCGCTGGCCCAGGGCGAGTCGGAGGGTCAGGTGCGTTTTGCAAGGAGGGACCGGACACTGCCACCCTGGGCTCGTGCCCACCCAGCTCCCTGGCATCTTCCTGTCACCTTCTCCTCCCTGAGGAGGGGACTGGCCCAGGCCTGGCACGCAGCAGGTGTTCAACTGAAGCTCGCTGAGTCGTGAATAAATTCAGAGTGATTGCTGGGGCTTCCTGGGAGTTTTGTTTGCAAAAACAATCTGCTGCTAAAGAATTTTCAAAGTCTGATGACCCCACACTGTGCTGTTCTGTTTCCCCAGGGCCTGGGCGGGAGTCTGTCTGCCCCACGGCAGCCCCTCCCCCTGGGCCGGGAGCCAGGTGAGGCGCCCCCCGCAAACTCCGTGTTTGGGCACAGCCGAGGGGGTGCTGGGCGGCGCCTGGTCCCTCCTGTGCTTCCTAAACAGCTCCGGCTCTGAAGAAAATTCCCCAAAAGGAGTTCCAGATGCTGCTGTGTCCAGGATGGCAGGCTGGTCTCCCCTCCACCAGCGTGTCTCCTCCCCCATCTGCCGCCAGAGGAGCCCCCAGCAGGATTTGGTTACCTCCAAGAACGGGGTGCTCACACCCAGAGTGGGGTCCACTTCTGACTGTTCTTCTCCAAGTCCTAGAGAAATGTGGGAGGTCCCCCACCCAGAATCCCGTTCTGAGTTTATTTGGCTCCTCGCTGCCTTGGGTCATCGCCCTTGCTCTGTCCCACCCTCTCTCACGGGCCCCCCCAGTGTGTCTTCAACACCCAGGCAGGTGGGTGGCTAAAAGCATCTGCGTGAGGGGGGTCTGGGATGGCCCTGGCTCCTCCCTTTCTTTGCTGTTTCACTTTGGTAGTTTCCTCCCCCTCTCTGAGGCCCAGCTTTCTTCTCTGCTAAATGGGGACAAGGAGATGCAGCAGGAAACGTGCGTAGCCCAGGGCCTGGCACGCGCGGAGCACTCGGTAGATGCCAGCTGCAAGCCCATACCACGTCTAATGTGCTCCCGCCCGAGCCCTTGAAGGGCGTCCTGCCCCCACAGAGCGCAGCCCGGGCACATCGGCATGGCGTGCGCGGCCCTTTGTCATCTGGGCACACCTCACAGCGTGCCGCGGTCCTGGTGGCGCCAGGCTGCCTGCCTGCTCACAACAGGCTTTTGCACTTCTGCACCTTTGCCTGTGCCGTTCCCCTCCTGGGCTGCCCTGGACCCTCTTGGGGGCCTGCAGCATCCCGCAAGCCCCCATGCGAATGTCACCCAGACCCCGAGTGTCTGCTGCCCCTGCTGCCCCGGGCTCGTGGCCTGCCCATCCCTGGAGCCCAGCCATCACCTGCAGAGCCTGCAGATGGGGTCTGGGAGGACTAGGGGGACTGAGGGCTTGTGCCCCAGCCCAGGTCGGCCACCCTCCAGCCCGGGGAGCAGTAACCAATGTCCTTGAGGGCTCTCCTGGTAAGTGGTGCTGCAGGGGGCACACTTGTGAACCGTGGGCAGCCCCGACAGCAGCGAGGGCTCTGCCGTTTGCACCCTCTGGTTCAGAGCATTGTAGAGGTTCAGCATGTTTGCTTGTGAATATTTGGACACGCTTGTGACAGGGAGCTCACTACATCGTTAGGCCACATTTTCAGCAATGGCACTTTCCTGGGAATGAGAGCTCAGCACCCCCCAAGGTCTCCCGGGGGTGAGGGTCAGCAGCCCCAGGTGGTGTGAGACAGTGAGTCCCAGGGTCCCCCACCCCTCCAGAGTGGCAGCAGGGAGCTGGGGCTCTGGTGAGCCATGCTGCCCCCTGGTGACCGCCACCCACAGCTGCCAAAGCTCTCCTGGTCTCTGCGTCTCCTGTGTGGCCATTAGGCTCAGATCCCTGAGTGCCCACCATTGGGGATGCAGGGGACAGGGGCAGCAAGTGGGTCACAGGCTCTGTGGAGAAGACAGACACACAAACATGGAGGGCAGGGTGTCTTCAGGCTCGGGGAGGCCTGACGGTGGCTCCTGGATTATAGGACCCTGTCCCGTGGATGGGAGGGTCAAGGACCCCCAGTCCTATCAGATTTCCTTGACCTGGACCTGTTGTCTCCTGGGAAGTGTCACTGTTGGGATGCCCACGACCTTAGGGTGGGGTCACCTTTTCCATGGCTGCCCTTTGTCCCCCTAGGCTCCCCAAAGGGGTTCACTACACAGGGTCAGCACATGCCAGACTCGGGGACACCTGACTGGACAGTCCCCACTGCCCTGGAGCCACCACACAGCTCTCACCCAATCCCGGATTCCTGGACGGCTGGCCAGCTGCCCCCCGCCCTCTCTTGGTTCTTCTGGGGTCTCCTTGGACCCTCTGCACCATCCTAGCCCCAAGCAGCCACCCCTGCTGCTCTCCAGACTGTCCGGAGCACCCATCTTCGAGGCCTGTGCTTGGGGGAGGGGACCAGGGGACAGGAAGGGCCCATCTCCAGGCCCAAATCTTTTGTCCCGCCCTCCCACACAATACCTCCCCCTTCTTCTCCCCTTCCTCCTCCCGACTCAGGGACCTTCATTTAATCTGGGAGAACTGGACCGGGAACTTCAGTGTCAGTTACAGGGGCTGTTTCCTGGTTTGGACGTGGGGCATCTCTGAGCCCCGTGGGCCTTGCCAGGGCCTAAGAGGGTCTCCAGGAAAATGAGGGGGCAGGGGTGAAATGAAGGACTGCAGGGGGCATGGGGAGGGTAGGCAGGAGTGAGCACGGTGCCCTCTCCAGCCCCAGAGTCCCTGCAGGGCGGAGGGGTGCAGGGTCGAGGGGTGCAGGGCTGAGGGGCGCACCGCCGAGGGGTGCTTCTAAACCTGTGGGTGAGGCGGGTGGGCCAGGTGGAAGGCAAACCTCTCCTCCTTTCCTGACAATTGGGGCTGATGCCCTGCGACCTTGGGTGGGGCCTCCTCCTCTGCGGACTTTGGGGGTCTTCTACATTGGGGGTGAGCTTGCTGAGACACAGCTGGAGGTCTTCCTGCAGGACTCCCGCCTGTCACTCCCAACTTGCTGGTGGTCCTGGCATGGTGGTCTCTGCACCTCATCCTGAGTGGGGAGGCGGTAGGGTTTCTGCTGGCACATGTCACTATGGCCATCTCCCTGGCATCCCAGGTGACCAGGGCTGGGTGAGGGCCCACAGGCAGGACCTGCTACACAATTCCCGGGGCCCAGTGCATGGAAACCTGGGCCTCATTTCAGTGGTAAGCGTTGCCTGATGGGGGTCCGGAGCATTAAGCCTGTGACTGCCCAGGTCTCACAGCCGTTGCAGCCGGCCCTCCCCACAGGCACCACAAGGGGGTGCCCTTGAGGCGTGCCCAAACATTCCCAGGCCGGAGCCCAGAGGCGCCCACCCCCAGCCTTCTAGCCCCAACCGCCGGGGAAGGCGTGGGGAACATGGGCATCCTGCATGTCCCAGCCTCCTCACTGGTGGGGGCCCTCGTCTCCGGGGTCCTCTGGCCTCTGACTCCACTGCAGCATCCCCGGTGGAGGGCACAGCTGTGCGAAGGCCAGGACTCTAGGCATGGAGCTGGAGGTCACCAAGTGCGGCGGCTGGCACAGATGGGCCCAGCAGGGTTGGGTAGAGGACACTGTGGCTGTGGCCATCCTCAGGGAGCCCTCTGCACCCGCCGGAGCGCTCTTCCCGACTCACTCGCCTGTCCCCTGTCTGGTCTGCAGGCCTCCCCTCCAGTGCTGATGCCTGGGAGCACCCTGCCCGATTCCCAGCCCCGGAGGGCCTCTCAGGGGCCGCTGACGACTGTAACTGGGGAGCTGTCTGGGTGGCTCCTGGCTCCAGGCTGCAGCCCCCAGGGCAGCCTGGCACAGGCATCCAACAAGAGTTTGTCAGAGCCCAGGTTCTAAGCCAGCAAGGGGTGAAAGAGCCGGGACTTCCAGGTTTAGCTGGGCACCTTCACCTCCACAGGGGCTCCAGTTCAGACACCCCAGAGTGCCCACACCCCGCTCCATTGGTAGGCACAGAGGTCTGGGCTTAAGAACTGCCCTGCCTCCAGCCTGGCACTGGAAGGAAAGACCCCTGCCCACCCCCCACCCCCAGCCTGTAGGGACCCGAGCTCCTCCTGTAGCTGCCCATGAAGGGGCCCTGCCCTCCCCACACTGACTCGGGGCTGCCTGTGTGACCAATGGAGAGGACCACGTGTGACACCGGAGGCTGTTTACAAATGCATTGCAACTCTGGGATTGCCCCAGCAGCCCCCTGGAGATCTGCTCACGAGGGGAAGGATGGGGCCACGGCCAACACCCTGCGCAGGTGGCCGGCTGGGACAGTGAGCGAGCTTGGAAGCAGGGCCTCCCACCCTAGGCGGGCCTTCAGATGACGCAGCCCCAGCCGGGAATGCCCCTCGAGAGAGCCTGAGCCAGGAGCACCCGGCTAAGCCCCTTGGAACTCCTGACCCAGAGGTGTCAAGACAGGACAAGTGATTGAGGGGACTTGCTGCGCAGCCTAAATAACCAACGCAGAGATAAAACGTTTCATCATTTGAGTAACACGATTGCACGATTGGAAATGTGGGAAGAGAGAAATGGACTCCTTCACCCCACAGCCCTTGTTTCTCCAAGTCCAGCCTCCTCCTCACAAGGGAAATGCAGCTGCTCATTCAGTTCCTCTGACAGCAGGGCCTGAGGTGGGGGCTCTGGTGCAGGTGGTTTATCTAGGGGGATCCAGGTGAGGAAGTGGGGCAGGAGAGCCAACACACAGGGGCATTATGGAAGTTTCTCCATGCTTCCAGGACCCCCTGAGAAGTGTTCCAGATGCCCCCCGGATGGTCTGTCTGCAGATGGGAGGCTGGGGTGTGCACTCACTGGAGAGGGCTGTCCTGGGGTGTCAACACCTTGGGGCTTGGCACACAGGGTGAGGAGGGTCCCAGCACGCTCAGAATGGGCCACCGCTGCCGAGGGGGTGTGACGTGGCCACCAGGGTGTCAGTCCCGAGGTTATTCTCGGTCTATACGTGTACCTTGCACCCAGCGTTTGTTTTTACCTGACTCAACAGTCAACAAGCTATTTTCCTTTGCTCATATCTGACCCCGAGACTTGAAGATGATTCTGGAAGGAGAGTCGTAAGGTTTACTGAGCACTTGCTCGTGCCTGGCAGAACTAACCTGGCACTGCCAAGCACTGTCTTGTCCTCTGAGGTTGGCGCTGTCCCTATGACCCCACTTTATGGACGAGGAAAATGAGGCAAGGAGACGTTACAGCGTGCAGCCCAGTGATGAGGCTCAGAAGCTGCTGCAGGTGCCATTAGCCATGCCCTGCCCCATGGCTGGCCCTTGGCCCCCCGCCGGGGCCCCTCCTTTGTGTCCCTGCCCCATCTGGGGCCAGGTCTGCTGGGCTGGAGGCCACCTTCTGGAAATCCACTTAGCACTGACCTCGGCTTCGTCCTCGGAGCTAATCTGCCAATCCTGCTGCAGCAGCGTCCCCTCCACGGTCTGGTCTGGGTCCTCCTGACCCACCTCCTCCTACGTGCCCCCCTCCCAGCTAGGGGCCGGTGGGCAGGTCCCGTGACTGGGGGTAGGTGGGGATGGGACCCTCAATCCTAGGGAGGATTTGGGCATCTGGGATTCCTGCCCGGACTCTGCCTCGGCCTCCCCTCACACAGCCAGCACCTCGGTGGTCTCCCTTTCCTCCTGCGTAAAGGAGGTCAGTTCTAGCCAACCCTCCTGCTAAGAAATCTTGACTCTTCTCCACGCCCCTTCCTGCCCCGCCCATCGCACCCAGCAGTGGTGCAGGCTCTGGCCTCCCCAGACCCAGGTTCAAGTCCCGGCTTTGCCTTAACTGAGCTTCAGTTTCCTAATCCACCAAAGGGGGTGGCGGTCCTTCCTCAGCCGGGCACGGCGTGCACCGGGCAGGGTAGCGGGCACCGGTCCCCAGCGAGGTCCACGTTCAGAGAATGTTTGGGGAGGGAACTGCCGGCCCCTCCTCCTTCGCTCCCCACACTGCCAGGAACGTGGAGGCGAAACAGATGCCAGCCTGTGAGCCCGGGCGGATGGCCACGGCCACCGCCCCACAGCACCAGTGGCCGGGATGAAAACCTCCCTGAGACCTCGGGCAGGAGAGGAGGAAGAGACAGACTCCTGTGAGGGACATGGGCGCTGCTCCGGCTAGGTCAAGCTGAACACTTAAACAACAATAATTAAAATGTGTCCGAAAGTCCCACAGTGAAGCGGGGAATGGGCTGCCGTAGTGGATGCCGAGCTCCCGTTTCAGCAGAGGGTTCCTTTCTTCTAGGACTTCAAAGCTGGAAGGCACCCCAGACGTCGCTTGACGGACAGCACAGCCTTCCTGTTGTTCTCTGCTTGAACGCACCGAGGACAGGGAACCCCGGCTTGGCAGTTAACTGCGGGAGGCCTGGAGCAGCCTACTCCCAACTTACTGTGTGATCTTTGGAAGTTGCTTAACCTCTCTCCGTCTCATCTACAAAATGGGGAGATCAACAGTCCTTACCTCATGGGGTTGTGTGGGGATTAAATAAGCTGAACTGAGATTCAAACCCAGGTCTGCAAGGTTTGCCCTCCGCCCTCTACTGCCTCTTTGGGAGGAATTGGGGGCCTGGGCCACCACCCAACCACCCATCATCCAACATCGATCACACACCTTCAGTGTGCCAGATGCTGGTCTGGGCGCTGGGACACAGCTGGGGACGCAGGCGAGGTCCCCCCCCGACCATGATCAGTGTTGTAACTGCCCGGGGGGGACTCTGGCAGAGTTGAGAGCACAGCGGGGCTGCGTGAGGGGACGGCCAGCAGAGACTGAGCTCTGAGGAGGCGACAGCTGAAAGGGACCACACCATGTCAAGGACGGCACCGCACGGATCATCTGGGGCAGGAGCTTCCAGGCAGAAGAAACAGCAAGTGCAAGAGCTCCGAGGTGGGACGCACCCCACTCTTGCCTTCCAGTGGTCACTGCGGCTGCTGAGGGTGGATGGACCGAAGGGCGTCCTCCTCGGGGAAGTGGAGGCAGGACCAGAACAGGCTTCCAGCCTGGGCATTTGGCTGGGCTGGGGGTTCAATGGACCCCGGTGTAGGGGGACAGGGTTGGGTGGAGGAGGCCCCAGCCCGTTTTCACGTCCACCTCTGTTCACCCTCTGTCCTGGGTCTCCCCCACATGCCACCACTGGCCTAGCCATGAGCCTTCCTAGGAGGGGCTGACCCACAAGGGGACCCCCTCACCACTCCTCAAGGGGGCATCCTAAGATCTCCCCAGGGGCTGGCTGGTGGCTGAAACGGCAGGGCACCTGGGCGGGCCGGTGCGGCATGGAGTGGAGGAGCGCGGGGGCTCCGGGCAGGTCCGTCCACACGGGCCTCGCTTCCCACCACCGGCCCTCACAGGGACAGCGGCCACCTTCTGAGCACCTCTGTGCGTGGGCCCCGTAATAACCACCTCCCTGAACCCCAGGTAACAGAGGCCTGGGGGCCTCGAACCCCGGTCTGACCCTAAGCCCCTGGCCTGGTGACGGCCATCCAGGTCCCCACGCTCCCAGCAACTCCGCCCGTGCGCGTGGGCTCTGCCCCACTCGACACAGGGGGAAACTGAGGACTCGAGTTTTCTGAGACCCCCGGCCTCCGACCCCCCTCCCTCAGCCCCGGCGCACCCCGCCCTCTTCGTCCTCAGGGCCAAACCCGCCCCCTGACGCCCACCGCCGGCCGGCAGGTGCCAAAGGGCCAAAGTCAGACCCCACGGCCGGCCGCCCTGCACGCCCCTTTCCCCAAAGACGAGCCTCCGGGGCGCGTGACCGCGGCGTGGGGAGCGCTCCCATTGGGCCGCACCGCCCACGTGACCTGCGCGCCGGGCCCGCGCGCGCGCGCGCGCGCCCCCGAGCCCTCCGCCCGTCGCGCCGGCGCCGGGACCGCCAGGTCAGTCTCCTCGGCGCCGCTCGGCGGGGGCGCGCGCGTGGTGCGGGCGCGTGGGGCCGTGGGCGCACGGGCGCGGCCCCGGCTCCGGGCGCAGCTCCGGGGCGCGCAGGCGGAGGGCCGGCCGTCTTCCCCGCTGCGGCTAGTCCCGGGGCCCTCGCCCTGCTCCGGGCGGCCGCTCCCGGGAGCTCTGGCCCGGTGTCTGCCACGTGCAGGGTCTCAGCCCGGGAGGCCGGGCTCGGGGACGCAGCCCGGTGTCCCCCCGGTGCGGGCAGCGGGACGCCGCTGGCTGGAAGGCGTGACTCCTGCTCCCGTTTCTGGGGGGAACGGGAGACCTCCTACCCCTAGTTCATCCTCCCCAAAGTCTGGCCCAGAATCTGGCTCTGCCCCCATTCCCTGCTCCGTTTCCTCATCTGCACAGTTTGGGGGGACGTGGTCTCCAGCGCTCCTGCCCACCAGAACCGCACTGATCTTCCCTGCCTCCAGGGAGGAGGGGCGTGCCACTGGATGTCGCCGGAGGCTGAGCTCCAGGTCCCAGTACCCTGGTTTAGACCCGCACTGGGGCTGGAGCCCGGCAGCGGCACCTCACCTCTCCAGGCAGTACCCTGGCTACAGAACAGGTCAGCAGCCTTGTCCCAGGTGTTGCAGGGATTAAACAGATGGCTCTTGAAATGCTCCTGTGTTCTCCTGGGCAGCTGGTGGCCGGTGGGGTTAGGGGGGGTGGGATGCTCACTTCCCAGCTGGTAGAGCAGCCATCGCCCTGGCCTGGCACTTCCTGGGAAGAGCGTGGAGACCCCACAGGCCGGGGCTTGGCTAATGAGGTGAGGCTGCCCGTGTGCTCTGTGATGGCAGGTCTGAGGGCAAGTGGGGTCCAGGCCAGCAGGTCACAGTGTGCCTGGGCACCCCAGCCCTGGCAGATGGGCATGCGCCGTGCCTCCTCCTGGCCTGCAGGCTCTCTGGTCAGCTGTGACGTGCTGGTGGGTGCCAGGCATCAGTGTGCTGTGTGTGGACTCCAAGGGGGCCCTGCTCATAGGCGGGAGCAGTGAGGGGGGGCCATGGACCAGATGTGGTCAACGAATGCAGGGTGCCTGTGGCCTCGCCCAGACAGAGGCCCCGTGCAGTATTGTGCAGGCACCGTGCTCCACTGACCTCCTCAACTCCTCCCATGAGGTTACTAGCCCCATTTCTTAGACGAGGAGGCTGAGGCCCTGGGAGGTGGCGTCAGGTCCAGCCCCACAGCCTGCAGACCTAACCAGAGCCTTGTTTCCCCATATGTGAAGTGGGTGCTGGTTGGCCCAGCCTGCAGGCTGCTATGAGGAGTAAACCGGAGAGGCACCGACCCCGGGTCCCTACCTGAGCCAGGCATGGGGGTATCCCTGCCTCCCCCAGGTACCCTTGCTGCAGATATTCAGGGGAGAGGCTGCACTGATCAAGTGAAAATTCCCGGGATGCCCCCTAAATGTGCCCTTGGGGAGCTGGCCGCCCCCCAACAGCCCCACAGTGTGCCAAGCACCTACTCTGTGCCAGGCCTCATGCTGGACTCAGAGGTGGGTGATGGCCGCCAGCCTCAGGACCCTGCTGGCTGGTGGGGTAGGGCAGGTCGCCCCCCCTCCCCCGCATGCCCAGATGGTCAGTGTGGTGGGCGAAAATGCTGGTGGTGAAGAGATGGACAGGAGGAAAGCCGGGTGGGTGGTGCTCTCTCAGACAAGCAGGCTGTTTGGAAGGTGAGGGGTCCTGGAGTCACCGTGGGTGGGTGGGCTCGACAGTGCCATCAGGGCACCGGGCAGGGGCGTGCTGGTTAGTGCTTGACGACTTGAAGCGTTAGCCACCTTGACTTCCCGCCTGTGGAGATGGGAAGAGGCATGCGTGGCCTGGCCAACTGCGAGCTGGTGAGCCCGTCTGCCCACTGGGGTGGGCAGAGCGTTGGCTGATGCACAGGGCCCACGCTAGTGACCTCGCATCCAGATGGCGATGCTGCAGCTCAGGGAGGCACCTCACCAGCTGGCAGACCCTGGCAAAAGGGTGCTTTAGGTGGAAAGGGCATGGCCCTGGTGTCCAGGTGGCATTTGGCCAGAGGGGCAGAGCCAGGAGCTGCTGGGGCTGCCAGAGAGCAGGGCTCATTTCCCCGAGACCGTGGGCTCGCCTCCATCCCCAGAGGCTCCACACTTAACCGTCGGCTGTGAGCAGACGAGCACCCTGCGTTCCCACCCCTGGCCGGCCCTGCACTATGCCCTCTGTCTGGGATGCCCTCCCCGCCGGCTGCCTCGCTGGGCCATCTCCTACAGGAAGCCTTCCCAGACCACCTCAGGGCACTTTCTTAGCTGCCCCACCTCGGGGTCTTGGGTGCTGATTACCTCCACCCTGGCCACCCTTGCTGTCACCTGCTCCCTCTGGTCCCTGGCATCTCTTGCTGACTGCTGGGGCTTTTCCCAGAGCAACGGGGCAAGGCTGGGCTGGAGTCAGGAGGCCCTGGGTTCCGAGTTTCCTGCCAGGGACTTAATGCCTCGCCCCTCGGTTTCCGCACCTGTCATATGAGAGCAGCATGGGTGTGGGGTCAGTCACTCGGGAACTCGGCCCGGGCAGTCAGGTGGAGGGCTCACACGCGCAGGGTCAAGGTCACTCCCATGACGGATGTGTTAGGGAGAAGTGGAGTAGGCGGGCGGCCCTAGGAAGGGCTGTGCCATCTGGGGCATGTCCCCGCTGAGCCTCAGCGCCCCTCTCTTCCTTGGGACAGTGACGCTGCGTGACTGATGGGCCGTGTGGGCTGACCATGCATGTCCAGGGCCCACTCTGCCAGGTGGGGCTCCAGGTAGTGAGGACCAGGGAACGGAACAGATGTGGCCCTGCTCTCGGGGACCCTGCCTTCCGTGCTGGGTGGTCTGAGCCCAGGGCTCAGCCTGTCCACACTGCCACTCTCCTGGCCAGAAGCCAGGCCCGAAGGACTCTGTGGGCTGGAGGGAATGAGCACAGGTCTGTTTGTGCGGAACACAGCTCTGCCCAGGTCCCCAGGGCCAGAGCGTCTTCTGCCACTGCAGCTCTGGGAGGCGGGGGTGACAGCTCCGCTTACAGGTGGGGAAGCCGCCTCTCAGGGAAGGTAGTTGCCAGGGTGTCGGGTGGCTGCTGTGGGCCAGGCCCCGTCCTGACCTGGTCTGTCCCCTGATGACGGGAGGCATTGTCCACTTCTCATGCAACGACAGGCCGAGGCTCAGGGAAGCTCCTCACTTCCCAAGGTCACTCGGCCTCTGGCAGGATAGCTTGGGAAGGAGGCCCCTTCTGTCGGACCCCATCTCTGGCCCCCTGACCTGAGTCCCCTGTGTGGACTGGGAAGTGTCCCAGTCAGTTATCAGGAAGGCCGGCCCAGGTCCGGGTTGGGTTGAAGTGCCTGAGCCTGGCCCAGTTCCTGCTGCAGTGACCACTCTGCTGCCCGGCCTGGGGCCTGTCCCCTCCCCTGCCCAGGTTTCAGTCGGGAGCCCAGGGAGTGGCAGGGTGGAGCTGGGGTGCACATCCCCTGCCAGCCCTCGCCAGGCAGGTGGTGGTGTAGGTTTGGATGTGAGGACCTGAGCCTCAGTGCCTGAGGGCCTCAGGGGCATACAGGTGACCTGAGCCTTGCGGGGACCAGTGTCCTCTCTAAGAGGCGACAGTCCTCAGGATGGCTGGAGTGGGAGTCTGCGGTCCTCGGCTGGCGCAGCTGGGAGGGAGTTTAGGAGACGCTTGTCAGCAGTTAGACCTCAGCCCGGCATTGCTCCCCCACTGCCCCAGGGTCTCAGGCCTCTGGGCCACTAACCCCCTCTCTGTCCTGGATCTTCCAGGCCACTACCTTTCTTGTGCACCTACTGTGTGTCCTGCCCGAGCTTGGCTGAGTCCGGATGGGATGGGCTCAGGACGCAGGACCCTGGAAGGTCAGTGCAGGCCGGCTGTGAATGAAGTGGTGGCCAGAGGTGGTGGCGGCAGAGCCCCTGGGCAGGGCCCGGCGGGGCAGGGCCAGCAGGGAGGAGAGCCCGGTGTCCTGTGCTCAGGAGTTGTTTGCTGGATGAGAGGCTGCTGGGGCTGGGCCCAGAAGGTGGGGTCAAGACCCCACTCTCCTGCTGGGTGACCCCGGGGGTGGACGTCACTGCCCTCGGTCTCCGTTCTGCACCAGCACATGACAGCTGCACCAGACCACTGTTTGTCAACTGGGGAAGCACCCCCAGGTGCTTGTGCTCTTTGAGGTGCACATGCACGTCCCCTCAGAGATTCTGATGTCCCCAAGTGGGAAGCACTGTTGCTGGTGTGGGCAGATGGAAGGGTGGGAACCCCAGACTGCCGCATGCTGTGGTTCCATTCCCTGACTCAGATTCTGGGGGATGGGGTGGCAGGAGACATGGAATGTCCTAGAGCAGGGTGTGAGATTGAGCAGAGCCTATAGGGGTTCAATTTCCCTGGTATATGGTCTCGGAAGTGGGGGCATCAGGAGGAGGTCTCCAAACACGGGGGTCTGGAGGTCTTGGGTGCATGGCTGGGGGCTGATATTCCTGGAACAGGACTCGAAGCGGAAGACATGGGGATGGGTGCTGTCGTGGGTCTCCCCAGCGTCCAGGCCCGGGCTGCCAGGGCACGCTTAGTCGATGACAGGTCACTAGCCGTGTGGCTTTGGGCCAACTCTTCTCCTCTGGGGTCTCAGTTTCCCCTTCTGCAGAAGGGGGCTCGGACCTCCTGTCTCCAGCTCCTCTGTCCCCCCAGCCCCTCCTGGGATTTGCAGGAGCCTGTTCCCACGGCCCCACTCGCCACAGAGACCCCGAAGCCAGGGCCCAGCTGGAGGAGGCAGGCGGGTGGCTCTGCCCGTCCCCATCCCATGGGACCGGTGCTGCCGGCCGGCGCTCTCCTGGCCCCGGGGCCCCCTTGTGACTCAGGCTTCCTGGAAGAGGCTCGGGAGAGCTCAGAGGATTTCCCGCCACCCCACCCTCAGTGCCCGCTCTCCCGCCTACCCCGCACGTCCATCACCGCCCTCCGGCTACACATGGTGGGCTTTACCTGCTTATCTGCTCGGCCCCCGCCCCAGAGGTGCCCCTCCTGCTGGCACCCACCCCACCGCCGTATTGTCTGCTGGTGTCAGGACGCTAGTCCCCTCCTCGCTCCCTCGCCTGGACTGGGCCCTGCCAAAGCAAACATTTCTCTCCTCTCATCTACTTGCCGGGGCGGCTGCTGGGTTTCCTCCTGGGCTCCGCTTCTCTCTGGCCGCCCGCCCAGTGACCCATCTGCTGGGAATTGCCATGCGGAACTCAGGGGTGCCCGGGACCGCCTGGGGCTCCCCCAACGGTGGCCTCACTGTCTCCTCCACACAGCCCTAGGGAGCCTGGAGCCATGGCCCCAGCTCTGCCAGTCCTCTCTGGGTGACCCTGGGCCTGCCCCTGCCCTATCCTGGGCCTCGGTTTTCTTGTCTGGAGAAGGGGGAGCTTGAAGCAGACCATGGACCCCCCAGAAGACTGGGTGAGGGGTCAGGACAAAGCCAATGGCTTGGGGGTTAAGCCCCAGCCACTTGAGTCAGGCTGCCTGCTCCCAACCTTGCATCTGCCCTCTATGACTGGATTGCGGGAGGCTCACCATTTACGCTCTCGGAGGCCTGCGACCTCAGAAAGAGCCGTCCATGGGTGCCTCAGTTTCCCTGTCTGTCAAGTTGTGCTCTTGGGCCTGGCCCTGTGCAGGGGTGGGCAGAGAGGGCCTGGGATCCCACAGTGACAGTACTGCCTGGCCCCGGGAGCTCACGCAGGGGGAGGGACAGCATTCAAACAGTGCTCTATGTTGCTACTGTTTTAATCACAGATGTATTGAGGTTCCTCATAAAAATGCAAACAGCCCAGGCAGCTCGTAACTGCTGCGGGCTCTAGGCTTCTGGGCACATGCTTGATTTCACAGGAGCAGACTGCTCACGTGCGCTGTTCTGCGTCTCACTTGAAATTTCCTTTACTGCTGACCGTGGACCTCTCCCCTGATGGCACTCGTGGGCCCAGGTCCCGGGTCTGGATGGACCCTTGTTTATTCATCAGGACCCTTGTGATGGACTCGTATAAACAGGGCCCTCCCGCCCCGTCACCTCCGTCTTGGCTGCTGTGTAGTGGCCTCACTCCTGCCTCCCACCGCCTCTTGAGGGGCGGCCCAGGCCTGCACTGGCCCCCGTGAGGGATGGGAGGAAGCAGAAAGAGGTGGTCCTGACCCTGGGAGGGACGCATGGGTGAACAGGACCCACAGGAGACAGCAGTCACCTTCCCAGAGTGTGTGTCCCCAAAACTTTGAGGCTGTGGTGGGGCGTTAAGTCAGGGTAGCCTTCTGGGAGAAGGTGGCATCTGGCCTGGGCTTGAAGGATATGGGCATCAGAGTAATTGGAGGGAGGGGCTCCAGGAAGGGGGGCTGGGTGCAGGCAGGCTCCCCCGGGCCCAGGGCCTGATTGAACGGCATCACCCGAGCGGTACCGTCGCGAGCTCGTTCGGGGCGGGTGGCCCCTTCAGTCCTCAGGGTCAGCCACGTGGCAGCTGCTGCCGCTGTCTCCGTTTCCCAGCTGGGAAGGTTGGGTGTTTGAGGCCGAGGACTGGCTTGGGGTGGCGGGTTGGGAAGTGGGGCTGGGACGGAAGGCGGGCACATGAGTGCCCGGTGCTCCTTCAGCCGGGGCTGTGCCATCCTTGCAGAGTGGCCTGGGGCCAGACTGTTTGTCCGCTCGTTTACAGAGGTGCCTCCAGGTTTGCATGCAGCGAAGGGGGAGTGGACCCCATCCCTGCACAGCCCCCGGCTCAACCTGAGATGAGACCCTCCCCTCTGGCCTCGGTTTTCCCTGTCTCTGAAATGGGGCTCAGAGGACCTGCATCCACTGTGGGGGGGAGGGGGCCTGATAATGAAAGGAGTGTCTGTGAGTGGAGGGGAAGTCCTGTTCTGGCCTCTGGCATAACTCGCCTGTCTGTACCTCAGTTTCCCCTTCTGTAAATGGGAGTGTGAAGCCCTTTTGTGGGGATGCTGGGAAGTGTAAGGGGGTCGTGGGGCCCAGTGGCGGGGATGCAGTGGGTGCTCTGTGGGTGGGTGACGCAGCCCCCCTCCCGCTCCCACCACTCCTCCGTGGCCTCAGCGGCTGGGCCGTTCCCACGGCCGCCGGGCAGCCGCAGGAAGCCATCTGGAGGCCTTGTTTACCCCTCCCCCCGCCTCCCTGGCAGGAAGTCACCGGAAGGGCCGTCCCGAGGGGCCCCCAGGCCTGTGAGGACAGCCAGTGGCTGGGGGTCCCCTGGTGGAGCGTGGGGGCAGGGAGCACAGAGGACAGAACCGGGTGGAGCTGGGCACTCCAGGGCCCATGGTGTCACGTGGGCTGGAGGGTGGATTAAACCATTTGTCGAGGGTGTCCATCTGTCTGTCCGCTCTGTCAGCTACCCCGTCCCCCAACTTGGGCCCCAGACAAGGCCCAGTGCGGCCATGGCCCACAAAGTCACGGTCTCCAGAGGTGGACGAGGCCACTGCAGCCTCAGCCCTGGGTGGTCTGTGTGATATTGGGGAGGGGTGGGGTCCAGGGAGCCAGAGGAGGGGCCCCTAACCCACGGGGCAGGGGCCAGAGGAAGAGACCTTGGTTCCAGCTGAGGGCTGAGGAGGGAGTGTCCAGGGGAAGGGGGTGGGGGAGAGGGGTGCAGGCAGAGGGTTGGAGGCCCCCCAGGGTGGTGAGTCTGAGGCCCTGAGAGGCTGAGGGGGTGGGGGTGGCGGGAGGCGAGATAGGGAGAGGACAGGGTCTAGGGGCATGGATGGTGACAGTGGGGGATGGTGGCAGTAGGGGTGGTCATGGCCCTGCAGACCCCTTTCTCTCCACCCCTCTCCCACGTCTCCATCCCCTCCTCAGATGCCCACAAGACCCCCAGACCAGCCTGCAGGTCAGACGTGCCCAGAGCGGGGTCACGGCCTGGGCTTCCACCCCTCGGGACGTGCCCAGCTGCCCTGTGTTTGCGGCAGCCCTGATGCCCACTGACTGGCCTGAGTGTGGCCGGCTGGGCCTGGGGACTGTTCCCACGGACACTGCCAGCTGGGCCTGCCCAGCCCTCGGAGGGACACTGACCCCAGCGCGGCCTTGCGTCCTGTGTTCTTGGCTGCCTCCGCCTTTAGAAGAAGCCTGGTGGGCTCAGGGGTCAGACAGCCCTGCCTGGCCAGCTACAGTGGAGCAAGGAGCACCCCCAGCCTCGGTTTCTTCCTCTCCCACCCTTCCTTCCCTCCTCCCTCTCCCCTCCCCTCCCCCTTCCCCTCCTCCCTCCCTTCGGAAGGCTCTGGCTCAGGGTCCTCATGAGCAGAGCCCTCCCCGAGAGTGTGCTAGGGTTTGGGGCCAGGGCGAGTGTCCCCCACCCTCCCCATGAGGAAGTGAGCGTGAGAACCAGGGCTTCAGGCGGGCTCCGGGCTCCAGGAGACGCTGCCGGGAGGCGTGTCCATCAGCCAGTATTGGGCGAGAGTGGATGTTCCAGGGGCATCTCTGGGCTGAGGACAGGCAGTTGTGGGCCTGTCCCAGGAGGGTCACTGCCTGTTCCCAAGCCCCTACTGCGTGCCAGGCCCGCTAGCCTGTGACCCAGCCTCACAGCCACCCTTGGGGTGTAGGCACCCCATTTGCAGAGGATCAGCTACCTCCCCGAGGCAGAGCCCGGGCCGACCCCAGGTTTGCGCAGTGTTGGCCTCCCCCCACTGCCTTGTATTGAGACACTAAGTCCAACAGCACACGGCAGGAGAAGGAAGGGCGCAGTCTTTAAAAGACGGTTGGCTGCGTGTGCGACCAGGCGGTGGCTGGATTCCCTGGTGCTTGTCGAGATGCTGTTGAAATGGGAGTAGCCTTGAGGGGTGTTGGGGGAGCCCTGGGCCGAGAGTCCGGAGCCTGGGGAGGCTGGCCTCAGGACAGTGGCTGGCCTCAGTCCCCCAGACTGTTTTTTCCTGGGTGCATGACGAGATGGGGCTCTCCACGCCCCTCCCCTTCTGTGAGGAGGTCTGGGCTGGAAACTGGGTGGAGGATAGGAGATCCTTGGTGTGTTGGGGGTTCCGGTTGGGGCAGGGGCTCCTAGGCAGCTAAGGGCCTCTCTTCCTTTCTTGCTGTTGCTGGGCTGTGGTTGGGGGGCGCCTGGCCCCCAGGGTCACCACCTGGTTGCTCTGGCCAAATTTGCTGTCATGCCAGGAACTGAGCTTTTCTCCCGTGAGCTCCCTTGGCCCCAAGCACAGCCACGGCACCCAGTGGGGCACAGCGTTGGTGAGCCAGTCAGTGGGCCTCCAAGGAGTGGGATTCGGGCAGGTAGAGTGGGGCCAGGAGGGAGTCCTAGGTAGGTGGCTCTGAGTGGGCAAAGGCCTGGTGGCAGCATGGGACAGACGTGGTGGGGACGGAGTGCTTCTGGCAGAGGGCACAGCGAGTGCAAAGAGCCGGAGGTAGGCCCATGCTGGCAAGCTGCAGGAACAGCAGGAAGGCAGGTGAGGCTGCAGCAGAGAGAGCAGGGGAGCGGTGGCAGAGGGAGGTCGGCGGGTGGGCCTTTGGGGTGGTGAGGACCTAGGCGTCCTTCTGAGTGATGTGGGTGCCACTGGAGGGTGTCAGTGAGGAGGACAGGATCAACTTAGGTGTCACCAGGTAGGAAGTGGGGGGACACCCAGGATGTCAGGGTTGCGGCTGGCTCCGGGCAGACACTCCCCAGTTTCCCCGTCACCCCAGGTCCTGCCATCTCACCTGTCACCACCTGTGGTGGCTCTCCTGTGCCCTCTAGGGATTCTGGGAGTTTCCACTTCCTCCCCTTGCGCTTGATCCTGAGACAGGCCTGGATTGCGATTGCAGAGGCCTGCCCCTCGCTGAGTGATGCTGACAGCCGGTGCCCACCCCGGGCCTGCTCTCCAGGGCAGCGGTCCCTGCGGATTCCCCTGGAGGTGGGGTCACCTCTCTGCTCCCTGCCCTGTCCTGCCTCCTGGCCTTTGCTCACGCTGTGCCCCCCAACCCGGGACACCCAGCCCCATCCGTCCTTCTCGGTTGGATCTCTTAAGGCAAACGGCGGACAGCGTGTCCTGCAGTGTCCTATGGGTGTAGTCCAGCAGGCCCCCAGGGCAGTCCCACTCTCTAGGGTTGTCTGCAACGCTGCTATGGTTGAATGGGGCCTGGACTCCGGGAGGTCACGCGTGCACGTGCAGACTTTCGTCTGGTGGAGAAGGTGGCCCTGCACGGTGACAGAGCCGTTGCCCCGGAGGACACGGCCCGGCTCTGCTCTCCCGTCTTGTCTGGCGTTCGCTGTCCGCGACCATAAGCACTCGGTGCCCTGGATTCTGCTCTGAGCCAGCTTTGCCTCCTGCCGGTTCCCTCACCAGCGAATTGAATACATCTCCCCGCTCTGCTCCCTCTATGGGTGTTGGTTGCGTTTTAACTTCTAAAAATGCTTGGACAAACCCTTCCCATCCTTGAAGGCCAGCCTGCCTGCTTGGAACCCTGGAGGGCCCCTCCCCGCCTGTCTGGCTGCTGAGACCTCTGTCCTTCTCCGGCCTGCCTGGTGCCCTCCACAGCCTGGTGCAGCCCCAACAGGCCCGGGAAGGGGCTGACCAGGTGCCCCCAGGTGTGGACTGGCTCCTGCCTGCCGTGGCCCACGGTCCCGCCTGGAACTCCAGGCCATGCACCTCCCCTGGCACACCCCGTCTGCCCCTCCGCACTCTCTCCCTGGGTGTCTTCACACACGTGGGCACACAGAGGACTCCACAAGGTTGTGTGAGGTAGGATCTAAGCCTCCTGCTGCTCCAGTGCTCCATGGGGTCTTGGCAGAATGGATGCTTGTGGGTGTTTGTTAAGACGCCCCCCATGTCCGGCATCGCTCCCTGGTATGTGCTGCTGCTCAGGCCCTGCAGGTGAGATGAAGACAGATCTGGGAGTGACCCAACTGTCCATCAACCAAGGGGGAAATAAACAAAGTGTGGTCTCCACGCAGCGGAATATTACTCAGCCATGAAAAGGGACGAAGTGCTGATTCACGCTACAACATGGATGACCCTTGGAAGCATGATGCTGAGTGAAGGCAGCCAGACACAAAAGACCACGTAGTGTATGATTCCATTCACGTCAAATGTCCAGAATAGGCAAATCCACAGAGATGGAAAGTAGATGAGTGGTTGCCAAGGGCTGGAGGAGGGGCAATGGGGAGTGACTGCTAACAGGTGTGGGGTTTCTTTTTGGGTGATGGGAATGTTCTGGAATTAGACAGTGGTGATGGTTGTGCAACACTGTGAATATACTAAAAAACACTGAAGTGCACACTTTAAAATAAACTGATGAATGTCATGTTATGTGAATTTTATCTCAATTAAAAAAAAGAAAATTTAAATAGCTCCCCTGCCCCGCACAGTCTGGCCTGAGTGGAGTCTCAGTTAAAGTCTGCAAAATAGGATTAGCCCGGCTCTGCCCCAGCGGGGCCGCATGTAGGGACTTGATTAGCTCTTGGAGAAGAGAGTGAAGCCAACACTTGCATGGCCCTGGGGACGTGGCGGGGGCTCACGAGGGCTGGAGAACAGCGAGGCCGTCCTTCCTCCTGCCTGAGCGAGGGCCTTGCGTCGGTGAGTTTTATTGAGTGAATGAAGGGGGAGGCTTAGGTACAGGTGGACGTGTGTGAGTCAAGTCCCCTGCCCTCCCCCACCTTGGGAGCCTCGTCACCCCGAAGCGTGTGGCCTGTGTTCCTGTTTATTGAGGGTCAGTCATCAGTGTCTCCCCCAGGGTGTCTGCCTCGCTGCGGGTGAGCAGAGCCGGGGCGGCCGGGTGCACAGTGGGGTGCAGGCACACGGTGAGCGCTGCACAGCATCTGAGCGTGGACCGGGCAGCCCTCTGCTCCTCAGGTGCTTGCCCTGTATGGGACTCACAGAGTTGCCGGGGGGCCGGGGGAGCAGTGGGCACAGCTTGGTCACCTCTAAAGTACATGCCTCGCCCGTTCTGTCCCTGCGCGCTTTCTACTTTCGCCTGGCCGGGGCCGCTGAGGAGGGGCCCCAGGCCCGCTCGCCCACCTGGCTCTGGGGGTTTTGCCCGATGTGAAGAAGGTGCAGCCCCAGGGCTCCTGGCTCCCGGGGGGTGGATGGCGGCAGCCCTCCAGAGTCCTGGCCTGGCTCTGCGGGGGCAGGCCTGTGAGCCGCGGTGTCCATCCGACCGAGGGAATGGCCTGCCCTAGCGCTGCCAAGTGGGGCAAAGTTCCTGGGCCCTGGGCGCTGTCCTCAGGGCCCTCGGGGCTGGTGCGTGGAGACCACCTCCTCTGAGCTCCCCGCCCCCAGCCTACCCCTGGGGCCCGGGGCTGTTAGTGCTGTGCCCCAGGGAAAGGGGCTCAGCTGCTCCAGGGCAGGGAGCGGGCAGGGAGCCGCCTGCAAGCTGCCAGCGCTGTGCCCGGCGCAGGCCTGCCTGCCGGCCTGGTGGCTGTGGCCGCACCGCCTGCCGCCGTGCCGGGCGCCCACAGTGAGGCCCAGAGCCTCCGGAGGGAGCTGGGGCCCAGTGCAGACCCCGGGCTGGAAGGCTCTCAGCCCCTCATAAAGTGCCTGGAAGTTTCCGGTCCCCCTGGGGGTCCTCAGATGCTCGGAGAGAGGGCTTTCCCTGGGGTCATCCGTTCTGAGGTTCCCCGCTTGCTCCCCTGTCTAGGCTGCCGTGGTGACCTGGGGTCCTGACACCCAGCTCTCTGGACGCTTTGCGCCTTCTGTCTGGGAAAGCAGCTCTGCTGGCACTGGGGCTGCCGAGGGGGCAGCACGGCTGGTGCTTCGTGGTGCCGGGGGACGGTGCCTTCCCTCCCTGTGGCCGCAGTCCTCACCCAGCCTTGGCTGTCCTCGCGGCAGGTGACACCTGCAGCCAGAAGCTCATCTCGCCACCTCAGATCAGTGTCACCACAGCATGACCAACATGGGGACACCAGGCAGGGGGTCAGGGTGCAGGGGTGGCTGGGCCTGGGCTCTGTCCCCATCCCTGCTGTGACGGTCAGTCACCACACTGACAACCAGTGCGGCCCGCCTGTGACGCTCTTCGTAGCCACGATCTTGGGTCTTCAAGGTCCCATTTCTCAGATGAGGCCCAGGCTCAGAGAGGTGGACCCGGCCACACAGGTGAGCAGGAGCCAGGGGACCAGGGGGTCAGCCGGGCACCTGGGGCACAGGGCCAGCCCAGCCTGGCGTTGCCGAGGTGGGGTTCTGTGAGGTGCCCTCATTGCTAGTGCCTGGTGTCAAAGACATTCTAGAAACGTGCTGCTGGCTGCCCCCCGCCCCGCGCCCCATGTCTGTAGAGGAATAGTCCCTGAGACATCCTGTGGAAAAGAAGCCCCCTTGGGTGTCCCAAGGAAACCACTGGGAGGATCACGAACCCGAATGTGGATCCTCCTGGGGACCTCAGAGTCCTGTCAGAGCCCCTGTGGGTGCCCAACATGGCAGAAGCATGTGAGGGACTCGGGCGAGGCTGCTTGGGAGAGGAGTGTCCTTCCAGACCCCAGGAGAACAGCCAACCGCCGCTCCACGAAGGAGGAGCTTCCAGCGAACCTGTTTTACAGATGAGCAAAACGAGGCACAGAGAGGTTGAGGGATTGTGCCCAGGTTGTGGGCACAAAGAGCTGGGTGTCAGGACCCCAGGTCACCACGGCAGCCTAGAGAGGTTGTGTGCCCAGCGTCACACAGCTTGCCATGAGGGAGCCAGGATGGGAACCAGGCCAGGCTCCCGAGTCGGGGACCCTGTGGGAGGGGCCAGCTCTGCGGGCAGTGGCCACAGCCTGAGCAAGAGTGTGGGGCAGATGCTGGAGCCATGCCAGGCCTGGGGTGACAGGAGGGAGCTGTCCCTTCCTCCTGGGAGCCCGGAGAAGCTGCCCCGGGGTTTGGGCAGAGACTCCACCGTCTCACACCGTCTCTGGGCCTCAGGCCCCTGTTGGTCCGACGGTCATTGGCGCCCACGAGGTTATGGGGGTGGTGGTGACCGTACGGGGTGAATGGAGCCCTGGCTGGAGGCTGCATGCGGCAGGACACAGCACTGGCATCTGCGGGGGTGGAGGCTGGCGGGGTGTGGGGTGCCCATGTGGGTGCACAGTGGCATCTGTGCCACGGTCAGCCCTCCTGGGCCTCTGTGCGCTCAGGGTCAGAGCTGCTGATAGCAGGGAGCAGAGCCCCCCCGGGTTGTTTCAGGGACTGGATATGGGTCTTTGTCCACCCGGGTGCCCAGCCTGGCACGCTGTGATGGCCCGTGAATGCCAATGGGACCAACGTGGAGCTGACTCGTTCTGAGCACCGGACGGGCTTTTTGAAGGGGAGACGGCTCAGAGAGGAGAGGTGGCAGCAGGGTCCCCCAGCAGGACCTCGGCACCTTGGGGGCCCTGCCGGCCTCTCTACTGTGTGTCTTGGGGGCAGCGACCTACCTCGCTGGGCCTCGGCTGCCCCTCTGGCTCTTTGGGGGCGCCGGGGGGCTGTGTCTCACTGCCAGGCCGGCCCAGAAATAGCCATGACCTTCCGCACCCAGCTTGGCAGCGCCAGGCCGGGAGGCCTACGTGCGCCCTGCTGAGTCCTCGCGGGGCGGTGGGGCCGGTTATTTTGGATGTGGCCTCCCGAGGCCAGGTCAGAGCTCTTTCCCGCGGCTCCCGCAGGCTCCTCTGACGTGCGTCCACCAGGGCCTTGGCCAGCAGCCCTGGCTACCACCGTGATCTTGCGCCCCTTCCTGCCCGCCTGACCCCAGGGCCCTGTGCTCTGGGTGGGGCAGAGGGGGTCCGGGGACTGGAGCAGGCGCCGGGTGACGGGGCCGCCTGGAGCCTTGACGTCTGTCAGAGGGCTGGGCCTCAGTTTCCTCATCCATAATGAGGGGCGATGGCTGCCTTCTAGGACTGCTTTGAGGATGGACGTGGGGAGGGGCCTGTGCCGAGGGCACTGTGTGAGGCCATTACATGGAGCGGTCCTTGGGCCTTACCCTCATTTCACAGGACTGGACACGGGTCTAAGGAGGGGACATCCATGGGATGTACGAGGAGTGGTGAGCTGGGCAGCAGCTGAATGTGGACTCAGGGACATGAGTGGCCTGTGGACCTGGGTTCCAGCTGGGCCGCAGGCTCCTCTTCTGTGACATAGGCAGAATGTGTATGCCTCCTGCTCTGGCCAGGCTTCTGGGTGTGGTGATGAGCAGAAGGGGCCCCCACATCATGATGCCCCAAGATCCAGTCACCGCTGGGGCCCACATGCTTCCTGGGCACCCTTCTGACAGGGTCCTGCTGTGGAGGACAGGCCTGCTCTCCTCCCCACCTCCCAAGTGGGTACAGAGTGGCTGGGTGGGCGGAGGGGATCGGCTGCCCTGTCTGAGGGTGGAAGACCCCTCCCCTGAGGTTCTGGGCTGGGGTCCAACCCTGCCCCCGGTCGGGATCAGGGTGCAGCAGCAGCGGCTGCATTGCCTGCCCAGTGCTGGCTGAATGCTGACGGCCTTCCCCTCTGCCCAGGGTTTCCCCTTCTCCACCCTGGGGGCCCTGTCCCTGCACTGTCCAGAGGTCCTGAGGAGGAGCCATTGCCACCCTCCATGGAGAGGGGCCCGGGGCTCCAGGCCTGGCTCGATTCAGGTGGGCGCATCAAATATGGCCGAGTGCTGGATCCCTTCTGCAGAGCAGGCTGAATGAGCTGCCCGCCTCCCGTGCGCCCCACCCCCTGCCCTCCAGGCCATATGACAACTCTGTGGGCACCCGCGGGTGGGCACCTACAGGACACAGTTCCTGTTTGCTCACCTTGCTACAGGCCGGTTATACCCACTTTGTGCTGGTGACTCAAAAGGCCTAGAGAGGTGAGGAGACGGGCCTGGGGGCACACAGCAGCATGGGGAGGACTTCCTCAGTTGCTGTGGGCTTCCCAGTGGGCACTCAGTGCGGGCCTTGTCCCTTTATGGGCTCAGGACCCCTGTGGGGCCTCCCACTGATCCTGGTGGGTGAGGATTGGTGGGCAGCCTCCTCCTGGCCAGTGAGAGGGACTGTTAGGCCACACGGACCCTCTGCGAGGGCCCTGACAGCCACTGGGTTCTCTGAGGCCCTGGCCTGGGAGCCCGGTTTGTGCCCTGGGGTCCCTTTTGCCTGTTGAGGGTCCAGTGTGTGCATGCGGCACGGGAGGGGTCGGGCTCTGCCTGGTGAGCTGGAGAGTCCCGAGCTCTTGGGGAGGCCAGACTCGGGGGCCTTCTCTGGGTCTCCGGGGGCCTCTGTGTTCCCGGCAGGGGCGTGAGCTGGCGGCTTGGGGGTGAGGGCCTCTCAAAGGCCATAGCTCCGAGCGGACCCGTGAAACTCCATGCCCTGCTGGAAGGCCACGCCCATTCTGGGCACCGGCCTTTAGGGGCCTTGGAGACGCGGTGGTGTGGTGCCAGGAGTTGGTGCCAGCCCAACGGGGCCCCGGAGGAAAGTGCCAGGGACTGTGGGTGCAGCTCTAATGTCCAGGCCAGGGCCGGCTTTCAGGCTCCGTTCCTCCTGTCTAGAATGCTGGAGCCACGGAATTCCCAGTCCAACACTCCATACCCCAGAATGATGGGCTCTGGGCTGGAAGGTGCTGCCAGCATCTCAGATCACCAGACCTCCTGCTCTGCCAGCAGGGAGGCTGGGGCGGGGGACAGCAGGGCCCACGGAGCACCGCTCCCGACAGCACAGGGTCAGCTGGGCTACGTGTGCAAATGCAGATGCCGGGGCCCCATAGGGGCTGCCAAGCCCTGGGGACCTGCCTGGAACCAAGGGTGCAGCTTTGGAAACACAGATGAGTCCAGCCATGTCCATTCCAAGACCGCTGGGGTGGGGCCCAGGGAGGGGTTGTGACGGGCCCAGGGCCCACAGTGGGAGGCTCCAAACCTCTGGGTACTGAGGTGGGGCCCCTGGGCCTCAGAAAGGTGGACACCCCATCTCCATGTTGAGGTCCCTGGCAGTGTGAGGCTGGAGAGCTCACCCTTTCCAGTCAGACTTCCAGCCTGGGCAGAGGCCTCCCAGGCCGAATGGAAGATGGAGTGTGGACCAGAGGGCCTGTGGTGGAGGGCCGCTGGTGGGCGTGGTGGTGCCGCGCTGCAGCAGGGCGACGGGGTCCCCAGCCCTCCTGGCACAGGCATCTGGTCTGGACGTCCCTATTTGTGGCACAAATCAGTGTACATGTCCCCAGGGTACACATGGACAGAGTGGCCATCCGGTTGTGTCCTCACTGGGTTCTCGGTCCCACTGGGAGGTGGGGGATGAGCAGTGGAGTGTTGTCTGAGCCCCTGACTTGGCTGGCTGGAGCAGGGCTGTCCTGTCCACTTGTGTACCACGATCCTCGGAGGTCTGTATCCTCCCGTGGGAAATGTGAAGGGGCCTGGTTGTGGCCCTGCCCTCTGGGGGTCCGGACTGGTGGGTGGTCCCAGGTGTACCTGGCCTCTGGGACTGGCCCAGAGAGAGAGAGGCCGAAGTGGAGGCCGGGGGGGGGGGGCTGAGTGAGGGGAGGTTCATGCAGGGGGTTGGGAGAGGTGGGAGGGAGCAGGGCAGCCAGATGGAGGGCCCAGCTGGACACAGGCCTGGTGGCAGGTGTGAGTCACAGCACCTGGCAGGGGCTGAAGTAGGTGCAGTGAGGTGCAAGAGAGGAGGAGGGCTGGGGGGCTAAGGGGGGCCCTGGGGGCTGGCCGAGGCACTCAGGAGCCATGACGGAGCACAGCCTGTGCGATGGGCCCTTGCGAGGGGCCTCGATCTGGGGTTGGGTAACTGGTGGGCAGCTGGCAGGCAGCTGGTGGGAACCAGTGGGGACACGTGGATGGGGGGATGCCCGGGCAGGGGGTAGTGAGGTATGGAGCAGCCGTCTGGGTGGCAGGGGGTAGAGACCTCTCCTACAGCTAGGAATTGCCCCCCATTGCTCCCCTGGTGGAGCGGAGGCAGAAGCTTGGACTTCTTGTTGGCCTCCCTCTGCCCCCAAGGGGTACAGTCCTGGGGGCTGGGCTGGCCAGAGATACCCATCCCCACCTCCCATCCAGGGTAGGGAGAGAGGGCTCCGCCCCTCCTGATGTCACCACGATTGGGGCAGCATCCTGGAGGGGGAGGGACAAGTGACCCTGGCCCTGGGAGGCAGGACCAGTCCCTCCCCCATTGAGGGGGTTCCCATTTCCTTACTGCTTTTGCAGGGCGAAGCCCAGGTTGGGGTGGGCTGGGCTGACCTGCCTATTGGCTGGCCTTCTCCCTGCTTCCTCATGGAGGCACTGGGGACAACAGGATGAACTGAGCACTGAGCTCAGAGGGGACTCTGGGCAGCCTGGATGGGAGAGACCCTGAGGCCTCCCGAGCGGCTGGGGAGGGCACCAGGAGCTGCTTAGGTGGGGGGCAGGTTGCAGAGGGCTGGGCTGTTCCTATGTGGGGGGTGGGGGTACAATGAGCCCCCCCGCCCCCAGCAAGGGAAGGGCCCTGGGATCTCCCTCCCAGACCACAGCAGGCAGGGGGCAATGGCCAGAGATCCGGGAAGCCTCCTCCTGTCCCGCCCCCCTCCCCCCCAGCCAGCTGCAGGGCCTGGGCCTTGGTGCCTCGGACCCCCCGCCCCGCTGGCTCTGTGCCCGCCTGTCCTGCCCCCTCCAGCTCTGGCCGCCTGCGGTTACAGGGCCCTGGGGACTGTCCTGCCCCCTGCGGGCCCCAGAGCCTGGCCCAGCGGGGGAGGGGGCCTCTCCTGGTCTATTCCCGGGAGCAGGGTGCCCGCCGCGACCTCAGACCCGTGTCCCACCCCCCTGCCTGGCAGCCAGAGCCGCCCTGGGAGGCGGGAGCGCGGAGGGATCTTTCCGGGGCTCCCCCGCCCGCGCTCCCGCCTCCCGCACGATTTACGGGCGGCGGGCGGGCCCAGGGCCTTTGACGCGGGAGGGCGGGCGGCCGGGCGCCCGGCGGGGATAAAGCCGTAAAGCCGGGCCGGGGCGCGGCCGCCGCGGGCCTCCAGGACTCGGTCGGTGAGTGTCCGCGGGCTCCCGGCGGCCCTGGGGTGGGGCCCTCTCCGGGGCAGACCCCAAAGGGGGCGGGTCCCGGGTCCCCAGGCTTCTCGCTCCTGGCTCCTGCTCGCAGCTCAGCTGGAGCCTCAGTGGGTTCGTCTGTAGAATGGGGCGAGGGGGCGGCCCAGGCTATGGAGCCTTTTCCTTCCAGAGGCCAAACTGACCGTGTGGGAAGGTACACTCTCCCTCTGGGCTCCTTGATGTTGCTGTGTGCCCTGAGACTCCCCGTGGGGGTACCCTGGCCTCAGTGGTACAGGAGGGTGACTGACCACTGGTCACACGTCCCTTCTCTGTTAGCTGCACTGTCCAGAGGTGGGATGGGGTCACAGTGCAGAGTGGGGCCTTGGACGGCAGTGGGGTCCAGCCTGGTTCTTCTGCCCCTTGGGTAGTGACCCAGCCCCTCGGTGCCCATGTCCTCTCTTGTTAATGAGGGTCACAGTGTGGTGGGGGCATGGTGGATGGTTTATTGTCCCGTCGAGGAGTGAAAGCAGGCTCTTGAATCATCTCTCCAGGACTGCTGGTATGAACGGGGCTGTCCCGGGTCACCCATCATTGGGTTACCGTCGTCCGTGACCTTGGAGGTGCTGGGGGGCTGGAACTGGCCACACGTGTGATCTGTGGTTGGTCTGGCTGTTAACTGAGATGCTGATTTTGGCCACACCCTCTCCGGCTGGAGTGTAGACCACCATCCTTCTCTGATCCTTCCAGCAACCTGTGGGGCCATGTCAAACCCCCTCATACAAAACAAATCAGTGAAGCTTCAGGGGCAGAGAAGCTGTCCCCGCCCCCAACCCCCCCAGCTAGTAAACAGAGGAGCTTAGGTCTGTTTGACCCCACAATCTTTAGGCTCGGTCAGAAAGCAGGTTCTCAACAAGTGGTAACTTCCGTGATTAATTTTAATTAAAATTAACTTTAGTTAAAATTACATTAATATTTATTGTTATTAATGGCTGCTTGGTCATCTGTTGTTACCTTGGGTTTTAATAATCTTCTGAGGGGTTTGGAAGTATCTATGGCTTTCTAGGTTGGTCATAATTTTGTGCAAAGCAAGAGTTGCTGGGTTGAGCTGAGGACCTGGGGGCCTTTCCTGGGGCTCTGTGGCTGATGGTGGCTGATATTGGTGGCTGGGCCTCGTAGCATCCACTCTGGTGCTCTGCAGGCCTTGTCGTGTGTGTTCACACTGCCCGGGGCCTGTGCTCTGGATGGATGAGTCATCGTGGAAGAGAAGGAATGCTGAGTTCGGAACCTGAAAGCCAGGTTTCAGGCAGCTCTGCTCCGCCCGTCTGTCTGGCCCTCCTGTAGACTGGGCTCTGAGTCCTTGCCTGCGGTGGGATATGCGTATGTAGGAGCGGGGTGATGGAGACAGCGTGAAAGGGCTTCCTGAGCAGGCAGGCAGGAACAGATGTTGGTGTACTCTTCTCGGGGCTCACGGAGTCTGATGCATTCCCCACCTTGGGGGCCCACGCCATGTTCCCCGTGTGGGTCCTGCGTCTTTGCCCAAAGGCCACCTCTTCACAGAGGCCTCCCTGATTAACCTCCCCCCAAGTCATTTCCATCTGCTGCAATCCATTGCCTGGTTATTATGTGTCCCCCACCGACCCCCCAGACTCTGAGCTCTCTGAGGGTGGGGTCATGGGAGTTCCCTCCCCCCAACCCTCACCACCCACCATGGAGCCTGGAGCCAAAAGGGTGCAGGGTAGGTAAACAGAGGAATGAAAACTCGGTGCGAGAAACCTGGGTGCTGAGGGCTTCCTGGAGGAAGAGGGGACCCTCACCCCATCTTGAGGGAGAGGAGTGTCTGGGGACATTCTGGGCAGACAGAAAAGGGTGATTGGAGGCGGGAATCCTACAGCACCCCCCCCCCCCCACCGGGCTAAGGGTAGGAGGGGCAGGGGCCAGCAAGCCAGGCTGGAAAGTCAGAACTCAGTTCCATAGGGAACCACAGAGGGTGTGTTAGCAGCAACAGGGTGGGGGCCTCCACTCCATCTCCAGCCTCACACCAGTCTCACTGTGGGGGTGCACCAAGTCTCACTGTGGGGGTGCACCAAGTCTCACTGTGGGGGTGCACCAAGTGGGCTTTGACCTGGGTCTCATCCGGGGCTGCAGCTGGGACATGCGCTCACTGAACTGCCCTCCGAGACAGGAATGCATGCATCTCTTGATACCCACCTTGGTGGGGAGGGTGGGCCGGCTGGTCTGGCGGAGGTGGTGGAGGGAGGAGGGCGGGGTGGGGGGCTAGAGACCCCTGAGATTCCCTTCCTCCGATGGGGGGCATGGAGGAAAGGTTGCCCCCGAATTTAGGTCTCAGGTGGGGTCCTGAGCTGCCTTGGGTGTCGGGGTAGAAGGGACATAGTGACATGTGTGAGAGGCCTGGACAGGTGAGGCCTTGAGATGGGGGAACAGGGGTCAAAGGTGCTGGGGCCTCAGCGTTTGGACGCCCAGGCCGGTGGACACACTGAGACAGGAGGAGGGGGCCGGCGATCTGTGCCCTGGGGTGTGAGGGTCCTGCAGGCGGGGCAGACAGCTGGGCTCCCACCGTGCTCTGTGCCAGCCCTGTTCTGAGCTGTTCTGTGGCTGGATTCACCCATTCCTGACAGTGGCCCCGTGAGGCAGCTACTGTCATTTCCTCTTCACAAGTGAGGAAACTGAGGCACACAGAGTAACCACCCGAGGTCACCAGGTCAGTACAGACTTCCTGAGGAGGGGTTTGCGCCAGAGCTGAGGAAAGGCTGCGGTGGGAAGAGAGGGTGGGAGGAAGTGCAAGGTCCAGGGCTGGAGCTGGGAGGGCCTCACTGGTGGCTGTGTGGGGGCAGCTCCCGGGGGCCCTGGGAGTCAGGCTGGAGTTCTGTGGGGGGTCACGCTGCCCAAGGCAGGAGCCCAGGGAGGGAGGGGAGGCGGGGCTGGCGCAAGGTGAAGGCCCTGGAACCCTGGTCTGCCAGCTGCAGGGCGTGGCCCAGCTGTGATCCAGGCAGCCCAGGGATGGGTGGCGCTGGGAAAATGCCACATTCTAACCCTGCATGTGACAGCCTGGGAAACTGAGGCACAGGATGGAGTGAGGTCTCTGCGAGGAACCCAAGGGGCTTGGCTCTGGGGATGAGGGACCCCTGACTCAGTAGTGCTGTCTGCCTGGGGGGCACCCCCGCCCCTCTCCTGGGGCAGCCACCATATTATAATTACTCGGCGCACCTGTGGTGGGCAGTCTGGGAGGTGGCTTCTCAGGGCAGGGGTGAGGGGCGGCCAGCAGCCCCATCTGGGAGGGCAGGCCTTTGCCTGTTCTGGTGATTTCTTCCCCCGCATCCTCCAAGCTTTGCCTGGTGCCTGCGCTGGAAGATGCTCAATAAATATTTGTAAATGGAATGAATGAATGAATGAGTGCCTAGTTCCCCTTTCCCGCTTGGTGGGGGTCCTGAGGTCTGGGGTGGGAGCAGGGGAGGCTGCAGTGGGGACCCAGGTGGCAGAACAGGCTCAGAGCCAGTGCTGAGCTCCAGGGAGGGAGGGTCAGTGTGGGGTGGGGGCGTCCTGGTCAGTGATAGGTGAGTGGTGGGCTGCGAGCAGAGGCGGGCAGCCCTGGGGTGCAGTCCCCCATGTGCTGGAGCACCTGGATGAGCTGTGGCCACCGTGTCACTGTGTGATGTCACACATGGCCTGGCCAGCAGTGGTTACACCTTACAAGCCACGGACCTCCCCTGTCGCCTCCCCCAGCTGTGAGCTCCCACAGGAAGGGCCTTGCCAGAGGCGGGGGTGCAGGGGGCTGGGAGGGAGGCTGCTGTCTCAGGCCCCCAGCCAGGGGAGGCGCCCTGCCCCTCGCAGGCAGGTGGGCTTGTGAGGTGGCAGAGGGGCACCTGCAGGGCACTGGGGGTCCTGCTTCTCCTGCCATGCCTCAGTTTCCTCATCTGAGATGCTGCCTGGTGGCCACAGAGGCCCCATTTTCCAGCTATCAGCGCCTACTGTCCCCCTTGTCCCCTCGACACCCCAGCGAGGCAGGGTTTGTTGTACCTTTTGCAGGTGAGGAGCCAGGGCTCCGGGTGGGGGGGGAAGTGGACCCAGGCAGCACGGGGTCTGACCGGCTCTGTGAGCCCACAGCCTGGCCCTGCCCCTGACGTTCGGTGCTGCCCTGCGGGCGGGCTTGGCACTTGTTCCTGCTCTGTCTCCTGTTCTCACCCCTCCTCCCCCTGCCCTGCCCCTTTCTTCTGGCACTGGTCCCATTAGGGGATGGTCCAGGCCCCGCAGGGTGAGGCCAGTCTGGCGGAGGCCAAGGTAGGGAGGGCCAGGGGCTCAGGAACCGGGCTGTGGGGAAGGGTTCACCTCCGGCCGGGATTGGGGTGACGGCAGCCCACGGAGTGCTGGTAAGCGCCCATCACCTGGGTGGTTCTCCTGGTGCCGCCAGGTGAGTGTCATCAAGGCTGGGAGGCTCGGGGTGGGCCTGGTGGGCTCCGGGTGGCCACAGGGTTCGGGAGATCCAAGGTGCCTGGTCTGGCACCCCCGGCTGCCTGCCCAGCCACTAATGACAGCCCGGCCGGCCGCCCGCCCACGGAGGCGGCAATTACAGCTCCGGGGTCCGCGGCGGAGCTGTGGCCTGCCGGGCAGTGCTCGCGGCTGATGGCATGCGAGGGTGGCCTCGGGGCGGGCTGCTTGGGTTGGCAAGTTGGCACCACGCCCACGGGGCACTGTTAGAGCCAAGTGTGTCGTGAGGGTGGCCCCGTGTGGCGCCCGAGGGGCAGTGGCCGCGCTATGGGAGTGTCCAGCAGCCCTCTTCTCCATCTCGAGATCCTGGCGGTGGGAATGGGTGCCCGCCAGGGGGAAACTGAATCCTGCTCCCAGCGGCTCTGCTTCCAGGGCGCAGCCCGGGCGCCTTGTGACTGGCTTGGAGCTGGCACCACCGTGGAAGGCGGCTTTCCTCCCTGGCAGCGTCTCCATTTATAGAGGCCACAGGCTCCAGAGAGGGCAAGCACAGGCCGCGGGTCACACAGGGAGTCAGGGCAGCTGGTCAAGCCCTGATGATGAGGTTTCCAGCGCCAGGAGCATGCCTGTCTCCCCCGCTGGCCAGCTCCTCCAGGAAGTCTTCCTTGACCACCTGGTCCTCATCTCTGCCTTCTGCAACACCTGCTGCGCTGGTTGATTCTGCTCGGAAGCTTTTCTCCTGCTGGTCCCCCCGGAGTGGGCACTCAGGAGGCACTAGAGGGAGGGACTGATAACTGGAAGAGCTGCCAGAGGCAGAAGGTGCTGCCAAGGAGTAGTGAGCTCCCCGTCATCGGAGGTGTGCATGCTGGGAGATTAGATTGCGTAGGTGACCTTTGAGGTTCCTCTGGACCTCAGGGGCTGTGATCCCGTGATGGGTTCTGGACATTTCCCAGAACTGGACCTCTGCCCAGAACGTTGGGTCATTTGTTCCTTCCACAAACAAGTAGGGAGCCCTCCTGGTGCCAGGCCCCGTGTGGGAGGCAGGGTGGAATTGACCACCTCTGAATCCCTCCTTCGGGACATGCCTTCCCTGGCGCTGGGAAGGGCCTGTGGTTGAAGGGAGAGGGGTAGGACGGGGCTGGGGGGAAGGGAGGCACCAGTGTGTGTTCAGTGAGGAGGCTGGACCCTGGTGCCGCTGGGGGCTCTGGGAAGGTTTCCTGGGGGTCAGTGTGGGCTTGGCCTGCTCAGGTCTCCCCTCCCGGTCCCCCTAGCACTGGGGACTTGGGCTCGCTCTGGGAGGATTCCAGGAACGGCTCCTGCCCTGATAAAAATAGACTTCTCCGAAGGGCTTGGGGCTGTGCCAGCTACAGCAGGTGCCCCCCAGGCTTGGCCAGAGCGGGTGCCCCAGGCAGGGGGACAGGAATGCTGGGGCCCAGGTTTGCAACCTGAGCAGCCCAGTGGGCCTTGTGTCCTAGATGCAGTATCACTGAGCTTGATGGGACCTTTCACCTTGTATGGATGACGAAACAGGCTGGGACGGTGGAGGCAGCTTGCCTCAGAGGTCCTCCCTCCTGGAGGGCCAGGGTGGGATGAGCAGGGTCTCCAGGGGTCAGCAAAACTCAGCCTCAACTCTGTTTCTTCTGCTTCCTGGCTGTGTGACTTGGGCAAGTTGCCTGACCTCTCTGAGCTGCTGTGTTTTATCAGTACAGTGTGGCCGAGGTGCCTTGTTCAGGGGATGCAGTGTCTGGCACAGTGTCCGAGGGCACAGACTCTCAGAAGGTGGTCAAGGTGGGAGATCGGTGGGAGCTGAGTGCCCAGAGCTGGCCTTCAAGAAGATGCTGCTGGAAGCAGGGAGTGAGAGCACTGGAGTAGGAGTCCCGGCCCGAGGCCCACCTTGATGCTGGGTGGAGGCACGAGGGCAGGGGCTCTGAGGCTCCACCTGGCCTGGTTGGGGTGCCCCTGTGGGTGGGGCTCCTGCAGGCCCATCCTCCTGTCCAGTCCTGTTCTCACCTCCCCTGCCCGCTGGCCTAGCTCCGGGTGGGAGGAAGCCAGGGTCACAGGCATGGCTGACACTCTGGGTGTGTGTGTGGGGAGAGCCTGGGAGGGGGCCTTGTTCTCGGCTGGGCCCCTGGCCAGCTCCCCCCGCCTGCCCGCCCTTGTGGCGCTGACCGCTGATTGCAGGGGCCAGGCTGGCTGTCTGGGAGCCGGGCTCAGAGCCGGGTTCCCAGCGAGGCGAGGCCTCCAGGGATCCTGTGTGCTGGGGGCTCTACCCCCACTGCTCCCCCCTTCCCAGGGCCTCCAGGCTGGCCAGGGCAGGTGCCGAGTTGACCGACCGTGATGCCAGGTCTACTCTTGGAGCTCATAGCGGGGGAGCACTTGCCTTCCTGACAGGGTGCTCCCAGGAGGCAAAGCCGGGACCCTGCTGGTCGGGTCAGGCGGGGACCGCGGGAAGGGTTTCACCGGGGAGTGTCAACCGGCCCTCATGGGGAGTGGGCACCTGCACTGAGTGCTGGAGGGTGAGTGGGATGTGGCGACAGCTGGGTGCAGCCCCTCTTCCTGTGTGGCCCCGTGTGGGCTCCTCGTCCCAGTGCCTCACCTGCACACTGGGTGGAGGTGGTGAGGATTCAGTGAGGGACAGCAGTGGGTGGCACGTAGTAGGTGCTCAGGAAGTGGAGGGGTCCTCAGGCGGGAGGCGGGAGAGCTGGCCAGGGTTCTGAGCAGGCGCACTGGGGATGGCGGGCCCCCATCCTGTGGTGTCAGCCTCCTTAACACACCTGAACCAGGCACCCTCGTTCCATTTCAAAGTGGGGAGCCCTCCCTCCAGGCCTTTGCCTGTGCTGGGGTCCCCACGAGGCAAACGGCTCTGCGCTAAGCTTCTCCTGGCGCTCCAGCTCAGAGGCCCGTGCAGCCCCCTCCGCTGTGCGAGCCCTCCTGCGAGATGGGGCCGTGGGGAGCCCCAGAGGGTTCTGGGGCGGGCGCGCACACGGCGAGGGGCACCCGCTCCACCCAGCACAGTGGGAGGAGGGCGGGTGCGTCGGCGGCAGGGGCCCCGCCCCGCGGTGGCCAGCGGCCCTCCCCTCTGCCCTTGCATTTCCCCTTCCTCCGCGGCGCTTCCTCTCCGGCTCGGCCCTCCGCAGCCTCTTTGTTTGCCCGGCGCGCAGGCGGGCCCACGGTTATATTTAGTCGGCAGGTGTGGGAGCCACAACAAGCCTGGTCGCTCGCCGGTCACCGGCCACCCCGCCCACGTGATGCCCGGGCGCTATAAATAGCCTCTTGGCGCGGGCCTGCCGAGCATCCGCTAGGAGGCCAGTGCGCCTCGCGCTCTGGGTCTCGGCCGCCGCGCCCGGCTCGGCTCGCACGGATGGAGGCGGCGGCGGGACGCCTGCGCGCGCGGGTGAGCCTGGGCGGCGGCGGGGCAGGGGGCGTGCCGGGAGGACCCCAGCCCTGCACCGGGGAGGGGGCTGCACCTCTCGGAACCAGCCCCCACGCGCCCCGGAGCGCATGCACCACGGGACATGGTGTCGCCCGCCCACAACCCCGCCCTGCCCACGGTGCTCCCACGCCCCTGCTTCACGTCTCTAGGGACCCCACTGAGTCCTACTCCTCCAGCCTCCCCCCGTATCATACAGGGTCCGCGGTCCAGAGGGGCTGGCCCTCTGAAACTCCCTGGATTCGGCTAGCTCCTTAGCCAACTGTGACCAGGAATGAGGGCGGTGGCAACCCGGAACCTCGGTTTCCTCTGCCGTAAACTGGGTTGAATGTTGTTTTTGCCTCCTGGGCTTGAGACTGAAAACCCACCCGGAGACCTCGCTGGGAGCTGGTCTGGTCAGGGCCCAGAGAAGGTCCTCCACCTTCCCGGGCCGGGTCATTCATTTGCAAACAGGGACGACGCTGGGGCCTCCTTTAACGGGCCTCTGAGGGATGGCTGTTTGGGACATGGCAGAGTGCTCAGTGCCCTCGGGTAGGAGGAGACCACCTGGAGTTCCAGGAGGGGGATGAGGGGCCAGTGGCAGGAAGGCCAGAGGGAGGGAGGGGCATAGAGTCTGGTTCCTTCCTGCGTCATGGGTGGTGGGCTTGGGGGATGGTGGCTGGGTTGGCCCTGCCTGGGGCTCAGTGACCCGACGGGCATGTGGTTAGAAGGGAGAGCCCCTCCGTGGGGGGGCACAGGGCCTGGTTGCACCATGTGGGGGTATCTGGGGCAGGAAGGGGGGGCATCACTGCTTTGTTCCCACCCAGGGTGGGGGCCCAGACTCTCTGGAGACAAGTGGGGCTTTGGCAAGACCCCAGCCCAGTCTGGGAAGTAATCTTGGTCCACCCTCCGCCCAGACCAACCCTTGACCCCATTCTAGCCTGGGCCCTGCCCCCTGACCTCAGCCAGTCTAACCCCTGACCCTTGCTGACAGGTGACAACTTCCGGTGCAAGAGGGCATACTGTGAGGTGGGCCTCCCCCTGCCTGGGACCCTCAGCCCTGGGGTCCTGTCTAGGGATACTGGGCCACAGAGCCAGGACGTCTACTGTTGCCACAGGGTCTCCCCAGGTGCCCAGCAGCTGTGGGCAGTGAGGTGGCGGGTCAGCCCCTCAGGGGGAGACCTGTAGTCCTGTGGCTTCCTTGGGCCTTTCCCTCCTGTCTTTCTTGTAAATGCATGCACACGCAAATGCACACACGCATACGGGGAGCATCCCGCTGCCCCAGGAGGGACAGTGTTTGTGAGCTGTTCTGGGAGTCTTTCTTCACCTGCACTCGAGGCAAAGCTCGCTCTGGGGCGGTGCAGGTTCGGGGCTGGCTGAACCAGGACAGGATTCCTTCTCTCTGCCTTCTTCCCCCACCCAGGGTACCCCGCATGTAGCCCTCCCAGGACGTGGCAAGGGCAGGGTGTGACATGTGGGACCTGCCCTGAGCCCGGGAGCATCAGTGGAGCTGCCCCTGCGTGTCCGGGCTCCCAGGCCCTGGGCCCTTCCTCGCCCAGGCTGAGGCTCCGGGGGCCCAGCCTGCCTGGCTGGCAGCTGTAGAAGGGGGTGCTGGGTGGGGGCAAAGGTAAGAGGTGGGGGGTTGGGGTGGAGGGCTCTGTGGAGGAGCAGCTAGAGTGCTAGGGTGGGGTGCTTGGGCCGAGCCCATTGACTAGATGAGTCTGCTGACCACTGGGTCATGGCCAGAGGCACCTTAGGGCATCCTGTTTGCCCCCCATTGTGCAGATGGGGAAACCAAGGCTAGTGCCGTGCCCAAGGTCTCCCAGCCCATCCGGGGGTGTGGGAGTGGGACTGCCTTCCTGCTGGGGCCCCGGGCCAGGACCTTTGGGGCTCAGAGAGGGAGAGACAGGCATGGAGGTGCTTGATGGCTCTCTGTAGCCCGGGGTGTCCCTCCCTGGGGCCCTGTCACAGTGTGACCCCACTCCTGGCCACTTGCGCTGTCACCACCTTGGCATGCGCCTGGCAGCCGGCCCTTTGGCTGTTGTAGTCTGTCCTCGCTTCCCCGAGCTCAGAGGGCAGAGCCCAGCTTGTTTACCTCTGAGCCCGGCCAGCCCTGTGGGCAAGTGGTGGAGACAGCGGCCAAGGGGCAGAGGCTGACTGGAGCCAGAGATTTCCACGGGGGGCCCTTGAGAAACACTTAAGGTGGTTCACCTTAACCCTAAGGGGGCGCCACCCCCTCACCATGCCTGAGCGTCCTTCCCTGAGGACCAGCTGCCCCAGAACTATCTGGGCTCAGAAATTCCACAGAGGGGAGGGTGACTGACTGTCCCCGGGGTGAGGGTGGGGTGTCTGCTGATCACAGGCCTCAGAGGGGTGCCAGGCTCAGGGAGCTAGGCCCCGGTCACCACAGGCTGCCTCGAAATCTGTGTGTTGGGGTTCAGCATGCTCCAGAGTTGTGTGTCCCTGAAATCCCTCCCTCCCTGTCCCTCTCCACCCCGTCCTGGTGGCTGTCCTGTCCCCTCAGGGCCTTGGGTCAGCCTTGGTGGGAGCTGTCTTTCCTGTGTTCCCAGGTGGAGAAACTGAGGCTGAAAGAGGGTCACTCACTCTGCAGGGTCCCACGGGAGGGCCAGGAGAAGCATGGACTGTGCAGGGGGCGGTGGGGGTGGGGGGTTGTCGGGCAGGCTCCCAGGAGGCGGGGCCTCCCCGTGACCCCTTCTCTGCTCATTTCCTTCTCCCCGAAGACGTTGCCTGCTGCTGACGAGCCCGGGATTTATGGAGAGGGCCTCGGGGGGCAGCTCTGAGCACTGCTGCGCCCAACATCGCCGCCGCCCCGCCTGCTGCTGAGGAGGCCCCCGGGCCGCCGGGCCTCACCATTGCCCTCGCCCGCCCATGGCCTCCGCTGCCCGGCCCCGGCCCGGCTCTGCCGCCTGAGCCGCCCGGCCCGCCGCAGGACTCAGCGTGCCCCGATGGGGTAACGTGACCGCCCCCCCGCGCACCAGAGCCGCCGCCTGCGAGCCCGCGGCCGCCCCGTCGGTTCAGTTCAAGTTCTTTCCTCTCGTCCTGGGGGTTCCGGCCGCCTTTGAGCCGAGGGGGCCGTTCGCCCGTCCACCAATGCAGAGAGGACGTCCCCAGCCACAGGCACGGCGCTGGCCACGGCCACGGCGCTCGAATTCGCTTTGGGCTTTTTGAAGTTTTCTTTGCTGAGGTTTTTTGTTGTCGTTTTAATTTTTGCCCCCTTATAATTACCCGGCTCTGGGAGGCAGGAGCTCGGACTGGCCCGTTTTTACTTCTGGGGGGCTCTTTTGTTCCTTTTCTTTTTTAAAGAGTTGGTTTTCTTTTTAATTATCACACGCCAGGCGGCGTCCTCCCCCTCCCGAGTATTTGCACAATATTTGTGCGGGGCGTAGGGGGCAGGTTTTTTAAAAGGCATTTCCTCTCTCTCTCGGACAAGCACAGGGATCTCGGTCTCCTCGGGCTCGGGAGGGGGGGAGGCTCGTGGGGGCTTCCTTCGTCCGTGTCTCCAGCCCGCCTGCAGCCCCGCCCTGGCCCGCCCCCTCGGGAGGAGCCATGGCCCGGATGAACCGGCCCGCCCCCGTGGAGGTGAGCTACAAGAACATGCGCTTCCTGATCACCCACAACCCCACCAACGCCACCCTCAGCACCTTCATCGAGGTGAGTGGGGCCGGGCGGATGTCCAGTGAGCCTGGCTGCACTGCCCCCGGCCTCTCGAGAGGGTCAACAGGCCAGAGCCTGCGGGGGCGGGGTGCGGTTTATGGCTGTCAACCCAAGTGCTGCGCTTAGGAGCAGAACTGTCGTCCTGGTTAGAGGATTCCCCGAGACAGGATGTGAGACGCTGGCGTGTCCTGGGGAGCCCGGGTGTCAGGGCTGTTGGGAGATCCGCTGGGCTCCCTGGGAGCCTGCAGGGTGGGCGCATTGGCAGGTGGGACTCCCCACTGTGTGAATAGAGGCAGGTTCAGAGGTAGGAGGAGAGATGGGCATCACCCCCTCAGGACATCAGCTCCAGCTGGAGCGGTCCTGAGCCCTCTGCAGGCCCTTTGGCCTCTGTGCAGAGGCTGAGCAGGAAGGAGGTGGAGAAGCCCCCATGGGAGGAGTGGCTCTTGAACAGCCTGAGAAAGGCAGATGGGGGGACGGGGCACAAAGGCCAGCGGCACAGCCGGCCCAGGCTGCAGGTAGCCCATGGGTTCTGGGGGAGGCCTGGGGGCTTCAGGTGCAGATATCTGTATAAGGAGGGGCTGGGCACGAGTCCGAGCTGGCCACGGGAGACAGTGCCCTCTGTTCCTGGAGGGCCAGCAGGCAGAGACGCGTGCTGCTCATAGCTGCAGCAGATGTGAACAGATGTGTTTGCAGAGCCTGCAGCTCTCCCCATGGCCTCCTGTAGGAGCCTGGCCTCTGCAGAACTCCTTGCTGTTTGCAGAGCGTGCACCTGTGTAGAGGACCATTTGTGGCCTCAGACCCTCAGACCTTCACTCTGCAACATGACATAAGCCCTCATGGGTGCTTGTCATAGTTAAACACGGAGCTGGGCATGAGGGCACCTTGACAGCTGTATAAACGGAGGCAGTGGGCACTCTGCCATCAGGGGATCTGGATCCTGGTCACTGAGCCAGGAGCCCTACAGAGGAGGGCTGCCCCCTCACAGCTGAGACCCCGGAGATAATGGCAGGACTTAGGGAAAGACTGAGCACAGGACTCAGTCTGTGACCAGGGTCAGGGCTCAGTGTGTGACTAGGATCTGGGCTCAGTGTGTGACCGGCATCAGGGCTCAGAGTATGACCGGGATCAGGGCTCAGAGTGTGACCGGCATCAGGGCTCAGAGTATGACCGGGATCAGGGCTCAGTGTGTGACCAGGGTCAGGGCTCAGCATGTCACCACTGTCAGGGCAACGTGCGTGACAGGGTCAGGGCTCAGCCATGGGCTGGGCGGCTGCACCCTCTGCTGCAGGCGTAGACCTCGTGACCCCCACGACCTCAGAGCCCTGCCCCTGCTCTTGTCCCCTGCATTCTCAGGACAGCTTTGTCCTGCCCTCACTGTGTCTGGTGTCCCCATGACGTGACAGGCGAGGTCCAGCAGCCGATTCCTCACCAGTCCTGAAATAGCTGCTGGGAGCAGGTGGGGTGGAGCAGCCCCTGCACATGGCCTTGTGGGTGGACCCCCCTCCCTGCTGGTATTAGTATCCCCGTGCCTGGCTGTGAACTGCCCTGACCTTTTCCCTGGGAGCTGGGGCTCCCCCTGGTGTGCAGGGCCTGGCTCTCTGCCGCTGCCATTGGAGCAGTTGCCCCCCCCTGCCCGGGGGGCCCCTGCTGCTGAGGCCTGCCCCCAGAGACCACGAAGGCCCCAGTGAGGGGTCTGGCCATGCCCCTGGCCTGGACCCTTCACACACCCCTGGCTGGGGACGCTGCTCAGAGCGGGAATCACGCAGAGGCCCGTGTGTGGGCTGGCAGTGTTCTGTCCCTGCTCGGGGACCCAGGAGCTTTGTCTGGAAAATGGGGTCTTGCTGATGTGATCCGGGGCCCTGAGCACCCACGAGGAGGGAGGTGATGTGCTGGGAGGCCAGGCTCACGGCCTTGAGCGCCATGAGAGTAGCTGGGGATGCCCTCTCCTCTGCTGGGGGGGCAAAGGGACAGCGCCCCAGAAGCATCAGGAAAGTCTTTTCCACCCCCAGTCATGGAGCCCAAAAGTCCAGCACTGGTGGTTCACGCGCGGCATCAGCCTTTCTGTTTTGTTGAGGGGGGCACAGCCCTGCCCTCGGGGCCCGGTCAAGGGATCCCCACCCCTGAGCCCTGCCTTTTCCCTCCTCCCTCCCTGCCAGGATCTGAAGAAGTACGGGGCCACCACCGTGGTGCGTGTGTGTGAGGTGACCTACGACAAGGCCCCGCTGGAGAAGGATGGCATCACTGTCGTGGTGAGGGCCGCGTGGTGCCGGGGAGCGGGGCCCTCTCTCCGCCTGGGCAGTGAGTTTAGTGGCCCCTCTCTGTGAGGCAGGCACAAGTGGCCTTGCTATGTGCCCCCTGCCACTCCCCGGGCATGTTTGTGCCCGGGCCATGTGCATGTTTGGTCACATCTCGGGGAGACCCAGGTGTCGGGTCCTGAGACCTTGAAGGAATCACGTCCTCTCCGCATGGCCTCTTTCCGCCACTAGAGTGGGCGTGCTTGTCCCTGGCCAGCCTGGCCCAGGAGGCGGGAGCGCACTCTGCACGGCCACAGCCCCAGCTCACGCAGCTGGCCCTCCCACGTGGTGGGGCTGGCAGGCTCTGCCATGCGCCGTGGCTTCTCAGCCTCGTGAGAGCCCCACGTGTGGCTCTGTTGTGGGGAGACTGAGGCTTCGGTCAGATGCTGTCTGAGGCCACAGCAGACTTCAGCAGAGGTGGGACTGCCTGGGGACGGCACTTGAGTAATAATGCCCCCGCTGGGCGTGCCTGCCTCCAGTTGCACCCCCCTCCAGGTGCACCCCGCTCCAGGTGCACCTCCCTCCAGGTGCACCCCCCTCCAGGTGCACCTCCTTCCAGGTATGCCCTCCTCCAGGTGCAGCTCCCCCTCCAGGTGCACCCCTGTCCAGGTGTGCCGCCACCTCCAGGTACAGGTCCTCTCCAGGTGTGCTCCCCGTTCAGGTGCACCTCCCCCGTTGCACCCCTCTCCAGGTGCACCCCCTCCAGGTGCAGCTCCCCTCCAGGTGTGCCCCGCTTCCAGGTGTGCTCCCCCTCAGGGACTGAGGTTCTGATCCCATGCCCTGCCTGGCGTGGAACGCAGCCCCACTATGCAGACAGTCAGAGGCTCAGAGGCCACCCAAGGTCCCCCAGCAAGTGCAGGCAGAGCTGGGCCCCAGCGGCTCCTGCTGGCTCCTCTGCGTCTGGGCTTGTCTCAGGGGCCTCATCTCACTGCCTGTTTGGGGACCTGTCGCTGGGCAGCAGGTGCCACCAGAGGGTGGGTGGACACGCCTGTCAGGTCCCTGGGGAGGCTCTCTGTGCAGGCGGTGGGAGGGACCCTTGGGGCTGTTTCCTTGGTCCCCTGGCTCTGGGGAGCTGCGTCCGGGCGGAGGGTGGGGCGGCTGTGCTGCCAGATCCCTGTGGGACGGGCTGTGGGTTTCACGGTGCCTCCCTAGCGCCGGGCTGCCTGACTGGGGCTGGAGGCCCTCAGACTGGGAGGCATGGAGTGGGGGGCACAGCCCTGTGTCCAGCAGGCCCCACCCAGCTCTGCTTTGGCCTCGGCCTCCTCAGCTCCAGGGGACCCCTTAGTTATCACTTTTCATGCAAGAACCCCATTTTTGACCCATGTTACTGTGTGTAGTCGCCTCTGCTCAGCAGGTCTAAGTGGTGGAAGGAGCCAGAGCTGGGCTCAGACAGGCCTTGCCTGAAGCCCGCCTCTGCCCCTTCCCTGCTGTGTGACCCCCCGTTCCTCACGGGGCTTGAAAGTGGGGGGCTTGAAAGGCCGCGAGGTGACCGCGTGTGAAGCCCCACTTAGCATGGGGAGCAGCGGCCTTCCCCTCCCCGTCCACTGCAGCAGGAAGGGTTTGGTTAGACTTAGGGCAGCCAGGCAGACCAGCTGCCTCCAGGTGTTGCCGTGTCTGGAGGCCTGGGGTGGGATTAGCTGACCCCGGGGCCACCTCCCTGTCAGCCTCGGGGGGCCCATGTGGAGTCATCCCTGGTGCCAGCAGCACTAGTTCTGGAGCTGTTGCCCTCTGCCTGCGTGAGTCCGCTGCCCCGGGACTCGAGCATCCTTGTGCTCACTGTGTGCACCCTGGGGGCTGGGCCCATTCCCGCGCGGGTCGCCTCCCCTCGTCCAGGGTGCTGGGGGAACCGGGCAGCACAGCTATGTTTTCACAACCAAGTTAACCCCCAGGGACATCTGGAAAGGCCGCAGGTGTAACTGACCGTTTGGAGCCCCGCTCTCAGAATATTGGGCCTCACCCTCCAGCCCCCTCTTCACTCCTTCCCGGGAGCTGGGCCGGCCTGCTCTGTGCGGCCGTGCTGTGGGCTGAGGACATGGAGAGGCACGGGTCGTCCACGTTTGTGGACAGACCCCTTGGGCCTGCTGACCCAGAACCTCTCAGGCTGGGTGAGGGTCAGGCTGTGACTCCAGAATCACAGCACAGGCTGATGGGGAGGGGGAGTAGGTCTCCTGGGGCTCCCGAAAGAAAAGGGTAGAGTGTTCCTGGAAGGCTTCCTGGGGGAGGGCAGCTGAAGTGAGCAGGAGAGGATGAGGAGGGGCCTCGCGGTGGGGAGCTCGTGGCCGAGCCCACCCCTCCCCATGCCCTCTGTGGCCTGCTGGCACTCTTCCTCGTGGCTCCCAGCATCCTCTTCTTCTCACAGTGCCCTGACCTCCTGGAGCCCGCAGGCAGGCCAGCCCGGGCCCCACCTCTCCACCCCACCTTTGGGTGGGGGCTCCTCACCGGCTGCTTCCCTCTGCAGGACTGGCCGTTTGATGACGGGGCGCCCCCTCCCGGCAAAGTGGTGGAAGACTGGCTGAGCCTGCTGAAGGCCAAGTTCTGCGATGACCCAGGCAGCTGCGTGGCCGTGCACTGTGTGGCCGGCCTGGGACGGTGAGCCGAGCGGGGCGGGGTTCGCTTGAACTCGGGGATCTTGTGGTCTGACTCGCTCTCCGATGTGGGTCTGAGTCCGCATCACACATGACCTCCTTCCCAGAGGGTTCCCAGATTTGGGCCTCCCATAGCCTCTCAGAGAGGAAGCCCTTCCCGAAGTCTGACCCCACTCCCTCCTGCTGTGGTTGCAACTTTGTCCCTGCCACTTGAGCAGGAAGGAGCTGCCAGCACCCTCCTCCCCAGACACAGAGACCCCTGCCTTCCACCAAACAGCCTGGGTTTGACTGAAAGGACACAGGCAGTAGAATCCCCCATTTGCAGCGGGAGGACCGGGCAAGTGGAATGATAGAGTATCAAGCTCTTATCCCAGGCCAGACCCAAGCCTGGCACTGTGCCCTCCCTCCTTTAACCCTCTCACCAAGACATTCTACACGCAAAGAGCCTGAGGCACAGAGAAGTTGCCTGGCCCACCTGAGGTCACACAGCAGGGACAGGAGGAGCAGGATTTGGACCCAGGTGGTCCGGCTGAGTTCTGAGCCAATGCCCTCCATGGGAGGTTGGGGGGAGTCTGGGCAACTCTCGGCCATGAGGGTGAGGGCATCTGCCCGGCGTCTGCAGCAGGCAGCCTGTCAGGGCAGGGAGGTGGGGAGACAGGCTTGGATGACCCGGCCCTGCTTTGTGTCCCCAGGGCTCCGGTCCTTGTGGCACTGGCCCTCATCGAGAGTGGGATGAAGTATGAAGACGCCATTCAGTTCATCCGACAGTGAGTGGCCGGCTGGTGGGGGAGGCAGTTGGTGAGGACTTGGGGGTCCCGGTTTAGGGGGCCCTTATCCTGCGCTCCCCACCCTGCAGGGGCCCGGCACCCTGCCAGCGGGCACTCCTGACCCTTGGCCTTGGGGTGTCCCCTGAGGTGTCCCCCAGTCCCATGCAGCCTCGTGTTGTGGTACCAGCACACCGTCCAGGCCGTGAGGGCCCCACAGCCAGGCCACCCAGCCCCAAGTGAGGACTGGTCCCCGTGTGCGGCCTGTTCGTGGGTGCTGGGCGGGGTGGGTGAGGAGAGGCGACGGTGAAGGCCCAGCTGGTCCTGTCTCCGTGGCTCAGCCCGGAGCTCATCAGTCGGGACAGGCTGGGCCGTGCGCACACAGGCGCACACACTGTGGAGGGCGTGTTCTCCCTTGCTCCTCTCTCAGCTGGCTCCTAGGGCACAGCCATCATTTTCTCCCTGGGGCACGCTTGTTTACCAGGCCAGCCCTGCATGCGGGGTGAGCGTCTGTGCCAGCAGGAGCTCAGGCCTCCTTAGGGGAGCCCGGCACGTGCACACGCACACACACGTGCGCCCACCGTTTCTCTCTGTGAGCTCACATGCAGCTCCGTGCCTTGGCACGGATCCGAGGAGCGGCACCCCAGGGTGAGGGCTGGGCATCACCATAGCCTCTCCTCACCCCACCCCTCGCTGAGCACAGCCCGGTCCCACCTGTGGCCTGTGGTTCCCCCAGTCCGGGGCGCGTGAGTCAGGACAGGCTGCACTGTGCTGGGTAACAAGCAGCCCCGGCCCCTGGCCACTGAGAACAGCACAGGCTGGTTCCTCACTCACGTGGCCCGACATGGACAGTCAGGGCTCTGCGCGGGGACCCTGGGATGTCGTTTGTGGGGGCAGCCCCAGCTCCAGCATTGCCAGTCGCTGGGCTGGAGGGAAGGGGCAATCGTGGAGCCACATGATGGCTCCGGAAGCTTTGCCTGGCAGACACACGTCTCTTCCGCTCACGTTTCACTGGCCAGAGCAAGTCCATGGCCGTGCCTGAGGCCACGGGCGGGTGAGGAGGGATGGCCTCCAGAAGTGCTTGGTGGGCAGCCCCGGGTGTCCCCCACACCTGGTCACCGAGGTCCTCCCCTCCCTCTCCTCCCGCCCTCCCACCCAGACGCAGGGATGCCGGGCTCCTCCCTGCGGCCCTCTGGGAGCCCACGGCCTGCGGGTGGGGTGGTACTGGGTAAGCATGGGGGCCATGGGAGGGTGGGGACCATGGGGGTGGGGAGGTCAGGGAGTCAGCCTGGAGGAGCTGGTAGCCAGGTGAGTTGAAGGCCAGCAGGGGTGACTGCAAGTGACCGGGGTAGGGCGATGCTGGCAGCGGGCACAGCCCGGGCAAAGGACGGGCTCTGCTGGCCACGAGGACCCGCTCCAGCCCCACTGGACTCTGGGGCTCAAACTCACTGGGGCAGGGCAGGTGGCCGAGCCTGGGTCCCCCAGATCCCCACGCCTGTCCCACCCGCAGGAAGCGGCGCGGAGCCATCAACAGCAAACAGCTCACCTACCTTGAGAAATACCGGCCTAAACAGAGACTGCGGTTCAAAGACCCACACACGCACAAGACCAAGTGCTGCGTCATGTAGCTCAGGACCTCGGCCTGCAGGCCCGCGCGGCCTCGGCCGCCTCCACCTCGCCTGTGCTCCCGCGCCCCGGAGCGCCCGCGCCCCGCGGGTCCAGCTCACCCCGCACACCCTTAGCTCTTTCCGTCTCCGTCTCCGTCTCTCCCTGTGTCTGTCTGCCCATGTCTGCCGCCTTCCAGATCCGTCCTTCCCCTTTCTCCATGCCTGGCCTCTGTCTCCATACCCGAGGCGCTCTCTGTCTCTCTGTCTCTGTGTCCTGTCTTTGTCTCTGTGCCCGAGGCTCTCTCTGTCTCTCTCAGGCTTAGTCGGGGGTCCCCCGTCCCTGGCCCTCCCTCCAGCGCCCTCCCCGCCTTGCCCCGGGCAGCTCTCCTCTCTGGCCTATTGGGGAGGGGCAGGTGTATTTTTTAACCACTGGGCCCAACCCCTCCTCTGTGGCCCCTCGCCCCGACCTGTTCACGGCACCTTAAATTATTGGGTCTGGGGGCAGTCAGATGTTCTGGACACTCGAAGGCAATAAATAGGTCCCTGTGGCCGTGTGTGTGTGTGTGGAGAGTGGGGTGCACGGCCGGGCCGGGTGGATGGGTGGCCTCGCGAGGGCGGGTGGGGCCCAGGGAGGTTACTGTCCAGGACCAGACCCACAGCTCTGTCTGCCAGCGGCACGGGGGCTCCCCCTGGTGGCATGCCACGTCCCTGCGCTCTGATACACCAGAGTGGCCTGAACCAGGGTTCTGCCCGGTTGCCATGTTGACATTTTGGGGGCTGGGGCATAGAAGATGAGGCCGGGTCACCAGCCTTGCCCCTCTGCAAGACAGGGTGGGGTTCACTTGGTAATTCCTCAGGGCCTTGTGTCCAGCAGGGTGGCCGCCCTGTCCTGCCCCACCAGGTGTCCTCATTTCAGCCTTAGAGGCCCAGAGGAGGGAGTGGGTGACGGAGGCCGACTCTGCTCGGGTTGGAGGGACATGCCATTCCATCAGCCCAGGACAGGGAGGGGAGGCAGGAGGTGTGGAGGGTGACCCAGGGTGCCTGGGGTGAGGGGGTCTGAGTGTGAGGGGGCCTGGGCCTGCCTGAGGGCATGGGCTGCTGTGCTCACGTGGGCCTGGGGGTCGGACCCTTCCTGGGCTGAGGAAAAGGGGCAGGGAGGGGGCGCAGCTGGGAGGAGGGGCCCAGGGTGCCCTGGCTGGAGTAGAATGGCTGGGGGTGGTCTGCCCCAGGACCTCTGCCCCCCAGGCATGGTCATCCACCTTTGGACACCACCCAGGGGTCTTTATAGATCCCTTCTCTCCCAGTCGCTGGGACCCGCTGGCTCTCCTAGGAGTCACAGCCTCTGGCCTGGTGTCCAGGCTGCCTCCCCACCTCTGCCTTCCCGGCCTCCTCCTCCTCAGGGCCCGCCTGGCCTGCCCCTCCCTCCATCCCTGCCTATACCCTGCACCACCCTGGGATGGGTCTGCAGGGAGGGGCTCCCCAGCTCCCCGGGTCGTCACTCCTTTTCCCAGGGGAGGAGATGGGCCCAGGAAGGGCAGGCCTTGTGCCCGGGGCACACGGTGAGGCTTTGGCAGAGACTCATGTCCCCCAGGGGTGGGTGCCCCCTGCCTGGGCCCATTCCACTAGTACATGAAGGGTGGCCCTGGGGTGGCTGTGTGGTCTGCGCCTTCCCCAGGGCCCTGGGCAGGTAGCCAACAGGGACATAGGCCCGATCTCTCTGTCCCCTGGCCTGCTGCGGGTGGTCTGGCGGTGAACTGTCACACTGGTGCAGTTAGTGGAGCACCTCCCATGTGCCCGGCTCTGTAGAGTCCAGCCGCCCTGCTCAGTAGGAATAGGGTCCCTTCCCACTTCCAAACTCAGCCTCTCTGGGTCTCAGTTTCCCCGAGGGGCTTCCCATCACTTGGGCTCCGGGAACCCATCGGGTCCAGGCCCACCCAGCTCCAAACTTGTACTAAACCAGGCTTTCCAGAGGGAGAATGAACCGGAAGGGAGCATGGAGGGCAGCCTGCCTGCCTGTTGCCCCTTGGTGGCCAGAGGGCAACTGACAGGTGAAACCAGGGGAGCTTCCCCCTTTTAGGGGAGATGACACCCTGCCCCGGGACCAGCCCACCAGGTTGGACCAAGAGCACCCTCCTCCCTGGCCCCTTGGTTCCGAAGGAGCACCCATCCCCACCCCCAGCCAGGGGGCTGGAAGAGCGGGGGAGTCAGTGGACAACATGGGGAGTTGTGGAAAGGCATAACCCCCCACAGCCCTCCTCAGGGGGCGCCATTCGGAGATGATGGACGGGTAGGATGGGGCTGCGGACCCCGGCCCTCTCTGGACTCCTCAGGCTCTACCACGTGATTATTTCCTCCTTTCCCCGAACACATCCGAGAATGCAAATCAATCTTGTGCGTGCTCCCTGAAGGTCACTGTGCTTTTTCAACCCACCATCCAGGTCGTGGGGCCACCTCTGCCAGCCCCGTGCAGCCACATGCCTGCTGCTGGGGGGAGTGGGGGGGTGATGTCTATGGGGGTGGGGGGATGACAGGCTAGGAGTCTGTCTAGTGCCAGGTGGGGCGCCCAGCCTCAGGAGGGGCTGGGGTAGGGGCTCCCTCGGGCAGGGGACATGTAGGCCAGTCCTCGAGTGGTGGGGTGGTGTGGAGGTACCGAGGTGGGTGAGGTGGGTGCTCCAGGTGGGAGGAGCTGCCTGAGCAGAGCTGTGGAGGGAGTCAGTGTGGGCACTTGGGAGAAAAGGCGGGGGCAGGCTTGGCTGGAGCACCCCGCTGGAGGTGGCCTGCTAGTCTGGCAGGGGTCCCGAGGCAGACAGCCTGGGGGTGGGCCCCTAGGAGAACTCTGGCAGGCAGGAGAAGGGCCCGCTGCCCGTTCCATGTGCGGGAAAACCAAGGCCGAGGGGGGAGGGGCTCGGCTGAAGGTCAGGTGGGTCTCCAGGCGGCTCGCAGGGAGTCAAGGACCCAGCCAGGAAGGGGCCTCCTCTGGACTCAGCCCTCCGAGGGTCTCGGGAGGAGGGTCTGAGTACCCATTTTACAGATGGAACAGCTGAGGCTCAGAGAGCCGAGACCCTTGCCTCAGCCACAGAGCTCATCCGGGATGGGCTGGGTCCCACTGGGAAGGTCTGACTCAGCTCAGGCTGGTTCTGCTGCCACCGCCAGGTGCCAGCCCTGACTGGACTCTGGAGGATGGAGGTGGGGGTGAGGGAGACCAGCCAAAGGACCTCTTCTCCACCCGCAGCCCCTCAGTGACTAGGAAGCTCCAAGCTGCAGACAAACTGAAGACTGTGGGGGTGCCTTGGTGAATGGCTCCATTCAGCCATGAGGCCCAACGGTCAAGGCTGCCCTTGGAGGGCCCTCTCAGCACCCAGGACACTGGCAGGCCAGGGCGTGGGCTCCAGTCCAGTAGAGTCTACCTGACCTCCACAAGTGGAGGGGCTGTCATTTGCAGGGCCCCACACAGACTTCACAGTTTGTCTCTGGGGGACCCAGCCTGCCCCACCACACCCCAGGCCTGGCCATGTCCCCTAGTCCTGTCAGGGTCTCCTGGGCTTGCCTGAGGGCCCATGGATGGTGGGCAGGGGGCCAACAGGTGTAACAGTTTGCTGAATGTAGATCTTTTTTTTAACGGAAAAATGTTCTGCAACCAAGCTCCGTGCGGATGGGGCAGGGCTGACCGCCGTGGTGGGCACGGGAGGAGGAGGGTGAGAGAGGATGGCTGGAGGTCACTGTGGTCTGCGCACCACCTCCTGAAGGAATAAGAGCTGCCTGGTGGCAAATTCCTGCAAGCCGGGCTCTGGGTCCTTCTTGAGATCTTCGAAAGCTCCAGAAGAGGAGGGACACGTCAGAGGTGACCCTGTCCCGTCTGCCCACAGCCCCGCTCTGGTGGAGGGAGCCCAGGCCCCAAGCTCCCTCGGAGCAGCCCCCTCATCCCAACCTGGGGTAGGGGGTGGCAGGACTGGCCCAAACCCCCCTCCTCCGCCTTCAAGACCTGGGGTACTTCAGTTCCCCTACCCCACCCACTCCTGGCCCCCCACATTTGGGAGCCCACCCACAGTCTTGTTGAGCCTCTGGCAGCCCGTGGAGTGGTGTGAGCCCCCACGTCACAGGTGCCCAACCCCCACCTCCAGACGCGGGCTGGGGGTGTGGCCTGGGGGGCGGGGATGGGGGCCGCTTACTGCAGAACAGCAGGTTCGTGTCGACCTTGTTCACGATCCGGGACACAGCCTGGGGCTGGTAGCAGGTGGTATAACCTGTGCGACACGTGGAGGAGCACGCTGGCCAGTGGGAGGGGGCTCAGACCCACTTCTGCCCCTCCGAGGCCCCTCACCCACCACCTTTCCTCACTGCTCCAGCTCGGGTCCTGGCCGCAGAGGTGTGGCAGGTGCTAGTGGGCGGGCCAGGGCGGGTGTGGTTCAGGGGGCTCAGGTGGGTCAGGCCCGGGGAGTCCCTGAGCCCGGGCACCCTCTGCTCACCTATGAAGAGCGCTGCCCAAGTCTTGATGTGGCAGTCGCGGCCGTGCAGGTAGCTGAGGGCCTGCGCCAAGTGGATGCTGAACTCCTCCTGACTCTGGGTCATCTGGAGAGCCCTGCTGTCACTGGCTGGGGCAGGGGGCTGGCCCTGCAGACCACAGACCCGAGCCCCAGCCCCGCCCCCCCAGCCCTTGGGGCTGTGCGTGGAGTGGAGGATCCCAGGGGAGCGCCCAGCCTGGGCCCCAGCTCCCGGCCTTGCCTTCCCGCCGCCTGCTGCAGCCCAGTGTCCCCCCGGCCCCGGCCCCAGGCCCCTCACCAGGCACGTCCAGAGGAAGTGGCGGGCGCTGAGGCCCCTCTCCCAGGCCAGCGTACAGAAGATGGTGTGCTGCAGCCGCCAAGGGAGCAGCATGGCACAGCGGTAGAAGGCGAACTTGGCCTGCTGTGGGGACAGCATGGAGGGGTCTGCCCGGGGTTTCTGAGCCCCAGGACCACAGCTTTGGGTGGGGCCTGGGGAAGCCTGCAGTGCCCCCGTTCCTCCTAGGTTCCCCGTCTCCTTCCCACTGCCAGGCCTCCCCTGGCCTGACCCGCTCTTCCCCAACTGCACTCCTAACCCCTCCCCTCAGCTCCTACAAAGTTGGGCCCTGGGGAAGCCCCCCAACTCCCTGGCTGCTGCACTAGGGCCCCAGGCTGGACTGAAGGCGGTTCTCCCGTTCGCTTTCGAACTGGCTGCTTATTGTCCATCTTCCCGATGGCCACGAGCCCCAGGAAGGCCGAGCTGGGTCTTAATGGCCTGGGCGCAGGGCATGGGGTGGTACACAGTAGGGCAGGCACATAGTAGAGCTTGATCCACATTTCAACAGGTTCAACCAACAACCTGTGCCCCCACCACATGCTGGGCGCTGGGGACACAGCAGTGAGAACAGACCGGGTCCTGCCCACATAGCACAGCACACGTGTGCGTGTGTCTGTGCACGTGTGCATGTGCATGTGCGCGTTTGTGCGTGCAATGGGGGGGGCAGACAGACCTTGGTCAGGGAGACCAGTGCAGGTGTGCAAACCCGCTGCCCCAGGGAGCACCCTTTGCCCTCAGGCAGCCCTATGCCCCCTGCAGACCCCCATCCCCTGGCACCCCAGCCCCCTGGGGTCCCCAGCCTCGCCAAAGCGAAGGGCCGTCAGCAGCACTGACCGTGACGACGGCCGGGCAGCGGTCACTCAGGTGCAGGACCAGGGGCACCATGCTCTGGTGCACCTGGGTTCGCAGGCTGCTCAGCTCCCTGCCTGCCATTGTTGCCACCAGGTCTCCGAACAGGGCCATGGCCGCCGCCCGGATCCCATCACGCTCCTGCAAGGCAGGGGCTCAGAGCCACAGCTAAACCTGCCTCGGGGTCCCAGCCTCCACCCAACTTGAGACCCCCCCACCCCACCGTGGGGACGCGGCTCAGCGCCCTCAGCGAGGTCCTTTCACCGAGGCCTGGGGCCGCTGGGGCACAGCTGTGCCTCCCCTCAGACGGGGCTCCCCGGGCAGTCACAGGCCATCCTCAGGGACCTAAAATCACTTTTCTCTCACACTCACAATCACATCCTGACAAGCTAGGTGTCATGAATGCAGTTGGGGTGGGGGGTCTTGTCCCTCTCATTTCCCAGTGAAGGAAAGACAGTCCTTGTAAGCACGCCTGGACGTCAAGAAGGAAGGACCCGCTGGGCTGGAGGGACTTCCTGTTGGCACTGGTTCAGCCACATGGAGAAGGGGCTGAGAGCCACCTGGCGGCATCTGGCTGGCCCACCTGCGCTGGGTGCACACCCAGGTGCTCCCCTGGGCCTCCATCTCCCGCCCTAGTTGAGGGGCCTGGGACCTCCCTGCCTTTGAGGAAGTCGGGGAGGCACAGGAGGGACATGGGTGGGCACGCTCACGTCGTCGAAGAAGGAGCGGGCGTTGATGGCGATGCCGAGACTCTGGCTCCCTGCGCCATGCGCACCCAGGTGGTGCAGCACATCTGACACGGTGCCCATGAGGCGCACCACCACCGGCTCGCCGTTCTGGAAGAAGCCGTTGAGGAAGGGTGGCAGCTGTCCGCGGAGCAGGCTTCCCTGGGGGTGGCAACGGCAGTGGGCCGAGGGCACCAGGACTGGCCACCCTGCGCCCCTCCCACCCCCAGCCCTGCCAGCTGGACCCAGAACAAACTCAGGCTCCCCCCAACATGCCCCTCCCCAGACCCCCATCCTGGCCTGGGCACATCCCTGCCTGGTGTCCCCCTACCCTGCTGGGATCCCTCTTTGGCTCTGCCCACAAGGGGAACTGTGTTCCTAGCCCTGGTCTGCCCACCAGGAGCTGTGTGGCCGTGGACAGGGCTTTCCTTCTCTGAGCCCCTTGGGGGGGTCCTGGGGTTAAGCGAGTACAAACTCCACGCTAGTTGGCTCCCAGGCCCTTCCTTCTCCCGTCCGCATGCTGGCCAGAGGGCCCCTTGTCAAGTCCTGGAGACCACCCTTCCCTTCCTCCACCCCATTCTGCCTTCACCCCCATTCCCGGCCCCACCGTGGGTCAGATGGGGCCTGGGGTGCTGGGCGAGACCAGGCTGGCCAGGTGTGCACACACTGGGGTCACCAGCTTCTCACATCACAGGGAGCCTGGGTGCACCAGTGGTGGCTTCTGACCTTCCAGGCTGCAATGACCATTTTCCAATTTTACACTACTTAAAAAAACCCTGAATTCCTTTTCAGCCAATTCCGTCTGCTCCACTCGAGTGAAGTGTGGTCAGGAATTGTCTAGATGAACTGTCAGAGAGCGGTGCGTTGGCAAATGGATGTTTCCCACCATCAGGCCCCTTATCAATGACTTCTGTGCAAACCAGGCTGATTTTTACAACTTTTTAACAAGTTTCAGGCAAGTTTGTTGGCTTCCTAAGCTCTATTTGGTTTTACAATATTAAATTCATTTTCAGCAAGTGAGTCATTTAGCAGCAACATTTTCTGAGCACGTCCTGGGCCCAGGCAGGGTTCCGGCAGTGGACAGGATGGGCAGGACGGAATTCTAATGGCAAGGACCAGAAAGTAAACTAAACACACACACCACAGTGTGTGTCAGAGAGTGACAAGCGATATGAGGGAAGATAAAGCAGGGCAGGGGCTGGAGCAGGCTGGAGTAGAGGTGAGAGGGGGTGGCGGCGATAGTTATAAAATTTTAAGTAAGTAGGATCAGAGAAGGTGTCACTGAGAAGGTGACAGCTGAGCAAATTCTTACAAAGAGGTGCTGGAAGAGCATTCCAGCAGAGGGAGCAGCTGTGCAAAGGCCCTGAGGCAGGAGCACACCTGCCCTGTCTGTGAGCAGTGGAGAGAGTGATTCACCTCATCACAGGAGCCCGCTGGCCGTGGGGTGAGAATTCACGGAAAAGAAGAAGCATATGGTGTGGGCGGGAGATGCTGGCGGCTTCAGTGGGGACAGCAGTGAAATGGGAGAAGTGGCTGAATTCTGGGTGTACTGTGGGATTTGTTGATTGACTGGATGACCCCAAGGTTTGGGGCCAGAGCTACTGGACAGGTGGAGTCCCCATCAACTGAGATGGGGCCGCAGGAGGAGCCTGTCGGGGGGGAGGACTCCGCACATGTGGAGTCTGAGATGCCGGCCAGGATTCCAGCAGGTAGACAGTCAAGGCTGGAGCCCAGGTCTGGGGTTGGGGTACGATTTGGGAGCAATTGGCCAACAGACGATACTTCAAGATTGGAGGAGACCACCAAGGGTGTAGACCGAGAAGAGGAATGGGGAAGGGGTCCTGGGGTGTGACCCGTTGCCAGGCCAGGGACAGGAAGAAAGACCAGCGAAGATGAGAAGGTGCCACCAGCGACGTGGGGGGAAAACCAAGTGAGTGAAGTGTCCTGGGGCCAAGTGGACGGAAAGGTCACTCAGTCACGTGCGCTGAGGGGTCCAATAGATGAGCACCAGATGACCGCTGGGGGAGGTCACGGGTGACCCGGACATGAGTGATTTCAGGCGGGCAGCGGCGGGGGAGATGCTGACTGCCGGGCCCCGTGGCTACATCTGCACCGTTTTCAACTGACTGTTTCATTAATACGCGAGTGTCTTCATAAAGGAAAATACAATTTCCAACAAGGACGAAGTGGCTGGAATGCCATTCCTGAAGACAGCACGCAGTTTCAGGGTGATTTCCACGTGACAGGGTGGCATAAAGATGTGTGGACTGCTTGTCTAGACTCCTTCCCTCGTGGTGAGCAGGACCACAGGATGGACTTCCTCCAGCCTGCCATGCTGGGCAGAGCCGGCGAGCCGGCCCCAGGGGCAGTCGCCCCCTATTCCTTGGTGAGAGGACCCCTTTGCGGCCGGGCACACGGGAGCCCAGAAAGAGACGGACCTCTCCTGGCAGCCGGGTGCGACCGCGTGGCCGATCGGACTGGAGCAGGAGTGAGTGAACACTGCGGGCTGTGCCTTCGAAGGGCGGGGCGTGCCTGCTGGCTGCGGTGGACCTGGTCGTGGCCACCCAGCCCCTGCAGATGAGGGCAGCCCCCGGGGGTCAGTGCAACAAAGGAGGAGGGGCCTGCTCCCCCACGAGAAAGAGCGGGACGGCCACACTGGCGGGAGAGAAATGCACTTCTATCTTAATTAAGCCGCGGTTAGTTTGGGTCTTTTGCATGTGGCTACTGGTCTCCTGATGTGCACACCGTCACCCAGTTCGACAGTGGACAGAGGTGGCTGAAAAGCTGCGAAGCAGTGAGTGGACAGTCCTGTCAAACCATTTGTTCTTGCGGGTCCCAGCAGAGGGCGCCTCTCTGGCGTCTGGGGCAGCGACCGTGACCCTCCCTCGATTCTGTGACCTGCTCCATCCCCTCCCAGTCTAGTCTGTCTTGTCCCCACACCAGCAGGCCTCCCTGGCTGGGAGTGCTCTGGGTCTGTCTGTTTCTCCCAGCCCTGCTCTGGCTGCCAGCCCACACCCCATTTAGGAACCATCCTCCCTTCCCCAG